>CAWUPB010001198.1:699432-1257910 GCA_963924115.1 Dovyalis caffra | reverse complement strand
GAGCAATGTGAGTGAGCATAAAAAATCATTAGGAAAACTGTAAGCCGTTATTTGAAGTTTTTGAGACCTACCTCATGGGAAAAGGGATAAGCGTTGCGACTAATCGGCTTCGATTGTGAGCCGAGGTTGATTTTTGCCCAAAAAAAGATCGACCAAGTTCTGAATAGTTTTAGACCTATTTCGAAGCCAAAAAAAGACAACGATCAAAACTTATCGTCCTTGGCCATGACCTCGGAGTTATTTTTGCCAAAAAAGGACGTTTAGGCCTAAAAATTACCTTTTTTTCTATTTTTCGAGATGATGCGGGCATGCGAGCCTTCGAGTTCCTAAAAGAGTCGGTGTGAGCGAGCGAAAAAAAATCTATAGGAAAATTGTAAGCCCTTATTTTAGGTTTTGGAGACCTACCTCATGGGAAAAGTGACAACAATCGAGACTCATCGGCTTCGACTGTGAGTTGAGGTTGTTTTTGCCTAATAAAGGCCGACTAAGTTTTGAAAAAGTTTTAGACCTAGGTCGAATCCAAATGAGCTTACGATAAAAACTCATCGCCCTTAGCTATGACCTCGAGGTATTTTTTCCAAGAAATGACGTTTAGGCCCAAAAATTACATTTTTTTCTATTTTCGAGATGATGCGGGAATGCGAGCCTTCGAGTTCATAGAAAGGGCGAGTGTGAGTGAGCATAAAAAATCATTAGGAAAACCGTAAGCCGTTATTTGAAGTTTTTGGGACCTACCTCATGGGAAAAGGGATAACCGTTGAGACTAATCGGCTTCGATTGTGAGCCGAGGTTGATTTTTGCCCAAATAAAGATCGACCAAGTTTTGAATAGTTTTAGACCTATTTCGAAGCCAAAAAAAGACAACGATCAAAACTTATCGTTATTAGCCATGACCTCGTGGTATTTTTTCCAAAAAAGGACGTTTAGGCCTAAAAAATACCTTTTTTTCTATTTTTTGAGATGATGCGAGCATGCAAGCCTTCAAGTTCCTAAAAGAGTCGGTGTGAGCGAGCGAAAAAAAAATCTACAGGAAAATTGTAAGCCCTTGTTTTAGGTTTTTGGGACCTACCTCATGGGAAAAGTGACAACAATCGAGACTCATCGGCTTCGATCGTGAGTTGAGGTTTTTTTGCCTAATAAAGGCCGACTAAGTTTTGAAAAAGTTTTAGACCTAGGTCAAATCCAAATGAGCTTACGATAAAAACTCATCGCCCTTAGCTATGACCTCGATGTATTTTTTCCAAGAAATGACGTTTAGGCCCAAAAAATACATTTTTTTCTATTTTTCGAGATTATGCGGGAATGTGAGCCTTCGAGTTCATAGAAGGGGCGAGTGTGAGTGAGCATATAAAATCATTAGGAAAACCGTAAGCCGTTATTTGAAGTTTTTGAGACCTACCTCATGGGAAAAGGGATAACCGTTGAGACTAATCGGCTTCGATTGTGAGTCGAGATTGATTTTTGCCCACAAAAAGATCGACCAAGTTTTGAATAGTTTTAGACCTACTTCGAAGCCAAAACAAGACAACGATCAAAACTTATCGTCCTTAGCCATGACCTCGGGGTATTTTTGCTAAAAAATGACGTTTAGGCCTAAAAAATATTTTTTTTCTTTTTTTTGAGATGATGAGAGTATGCGAGCCTTCGAGTTCCTAAAAGAGTCGGTGTGACCGAGCGAAAAAAAATCTATAGGAAAATAGTAAGCTCTAGTTTTAGGTTTTTGGGACCTACCTCATGGGAAAAGCGAAAACAATCGAGACTCATCGGCTTCGACTGTGAGTTGAGGTTGATTTTTTCCTAATAAAGGCCGACCATGTTTTGAAACATTTTTAGACCTAGCTCAAATCCAAATGAGCTTACGATAAAAACTCATCGCCCTTAGCTATGATCTCGAGGTATTTTTTCCAAGAAATGACGTTTAGGCCCAAAAAATACATTTTTTTCTATTTTTGGGATGATGTAGGAATGCGAGCCTTCTAGTTCATAGAAGGGTCGGTGTGAGTGAGCATAAAAAATCATTAGGAAAACTGTAAGCCATTATTTGATGTTTTTGAGACCTACCTCATGGGAAAAGGGATAACCGTCGAGACTCATCGGCTTCGATTGTGAGCTAAGGTTGATTTTTGCCCAAAAGAAGATCAACCAAGTTTTGAGTAGCTTAAGACGTAGTTCGAAGCCAAACATGACAAGTATCAAAACTCATCGTGCTTAGCCATGACCTTAGGGTATTTTTTTCTTAAAAATGATGTTTAGGCCCAAAAAATACCTTTTTTTCTATTTTTTGAGATTACGCGGGTATGCGAGCTTTCGAATTCCTAAAAGAGTTGGTGTGAGCGAGAGTAAAAAAATCTATGGCAAAATTGTAAGCCCTTGTTTTAGGTTTTTGGGACCTACCTCATGGGAAAAGTGACAACAATCGAGATTCATCGGCTTTGATTGTGAGCTGAGGTTGATTTTTGCCGAATAAAGGCCAACCAAATTTTGAAAAAGTGTTAGACCTAGTTCGAAGCCAAACGAGCTTACGATAAAAGCCCATCGCCCTTGGCCATGACTTTGAGGTATTTTTGCCAAGAAATGACGTTTAGGCCCAAAAAATACATTTTTTTGTATTTTTTGAGATGATGCGGGCATGCGAGCCTTCGAGTTTATAGAAGGGTCGGTGTGATTGAGCGTAAAAAATCATTAGGAAAACTCGTAAGCCCTTTTTTTAGTTTTTTTGGGACATACCTCTTGGGAAAAGGGACAACCGTCGAGACTCATCGGCTTCGATTGTGAGTCGAGGTTGATTTTTTGCCAAAAAAGATCAACCAAGTTTTGAATTGTTTTAGACCCGCTTCGAAGCCAAAAAAAGACAACGATCAAAACTTATCGTCTTTAGCCATGACCTCGGGGTATTTTTGCCAAAAAAGGACATTTAGGCCTAAAAAAAACCTTTTTTTCTATTTTTTGAGATGATGCGGGCATGCGAGCCTTCGAGTTCCTAAAAGATTCGGTGTGAGCGAGCGAAAAAAAATCTATAGAAAAATTGTAAGGCCTTGTTTTAGGTTTTTGGGACCTACCTCATGGGAAAAGTGATAATAATCGAGACTCATCGGCTTCGATCGTGAGGTGAGGTTGATTTTTGCCTAATAAAGGCCGACCAAGTTTTGAAAAAGTTTTAGACTTAGTTCAAATTGAAACGAGCTTACGATAAAAACTCATCGCCCTTAGCTATGACCTCGAGGTATTCTTCCAAGAAATGGCGTTGAGGCCCAAAAACTACATTTTTTTCTATTTTTTGAGATGATGCGGGAATGCAAGCCTTCGAGTCATAGAAGGGTCGGTGTGAGTGAGCATAAAAAATCATTAGGAAAACTCGTAAGTTGTTATTTGAAGTTTTTGAGACCTACCTCATGGGAAAAGGGATAACCGTCGAGGCCGATCGGCTTCGATTGTGAGTCGAGGTTGTTTTTTGTCCAAAAAAGATAGACCAAGTTTTGAGTAGTTTTAGACCTAGTTCAAAGTTAAACATGACAACGATCAAAACTCAATGCCCTTAGCCATCACCTTGGAGTATTTTTGCCAAAAATTAATATTTATGCCGAAAAAATACCTTTTTTTCTATTTTTAGATGATGCGGCTATGCGAGCCTACGGGTTCCTAAAAGAGTCCGTGTGAGCGAGCATAGAAAAATCCGTAGGAAAATTATAAGCCCTTATTTTAGGTTTTTGAGACCTACCTCATGGGAAAAGGGACAACCGTCGAGACTCATCGGCTTCAATTGTGAGTTGACGTTGATTTTTGCCCAAAAACGATCGACCAAGTTTTGAGTAGTTTTAGACCTATTTCGATGTCAAACATGACAACGATCAAAACTCATCGCCCTTAGCCATGACCTCGGGGTATTTTTGCGAAAAAATGACATTTAGGCCTAAAAAATATATTTTTTTCTATTTTTTGAGGTGATGCGGTCATGCGAGCGTTCGAGTTCATAGAAGGGTCGATGTGAGTGAGCGTAAAAAATAATTAGGAAATCCGTAAGCCATTATTTGAGGGTTTTGGGACCTACCTCATGGGAAAAGGGACAACCGTCGAGACTCATGGGCTTCGATTATGAGCCGAGGTTGATTTTTGCCCGGAAAAGATCGACCAAGTTTTGAGTAGTTTTAGACCTAGTTCGAAGCCAAACATAACAACGATCAAAACTCATTGCGCTTAGCCATGACTCGGGGTTATTTTTGCTAAAAAATGACGTTTTGGCAAAAAAAATACCTTATTTTCTATTTTTTGAGATGATGCTCGGTATGCGAGCCTTCGAGTTCCTAAAATAGTCGGTGTGAGCAAACGTAAAAAAATCTATAGGAAAATTGTAAGCCCTTGTTTTAGGTTTTTGGGACCTACCTCATTGGAAAAGTTACAACAATCGACACTTATCGGCTTCGACTCGTGAGTCGAGGTTGATTTTTGCCCAATAAAGGCCGACCAAGTTTTAAAAACATTTTAGACCTAGTTCGAAACCAAACGAGCCGACGATAAAAAATTATCGCTCTTAGCCATGACCTCAAGGTATTTTTTCTAAGAAATGACATTTATGCCAAAAAAATACATTTTTTTCTATTTTTTGAGATGATGCGGGTATGCGAGCCTTTGAGTTCATAGAAGGGTCGGCGTGAGTGAGCGTAAAAAATAATTAGGAAAACTATAAGCCCTTATTTGAGGTTTTTGGGACCTACCTCATGGGAAAAGGGACAACGGTCGAGAATCATTGGCTTCGATTGTGAGTCGAGGTTGATTTTAGTTGAAAAAACATTGACCACGTTTTGAGTAGTATTAGGCCTAGTTTGAAGCCAAACATGACAATGATCAAAACTCATCGCCCTTAGCCATGACCTCGGGCTATTTTTGCCAAAAAATGACGTTTAGGCCAAAAAAATACTTCTTTCTATTTTTTGAGATGATGCGGGTATGCGAGCCTTCAAGTTCCTAAAAGAGTCGGTGTGAGTGACTTAAAAAAATCTATAGGAAAATTCTAAGCATTGTTTTAGGTTTTTGGGACCTATCTCATGTGAAAAGGGACAAAAATCGAGACTCATCAACTTCGATCGTGAGTCGAGGTTCATTTTTGCCCAACAAAGGCCGACCAAGTTTTGAGAAGTTTTAGACCTTGTTCGAAGCCAAACGAGTTTACGATAAAAACTCATCGCCCTTGGTCATGACCTCGAGGTATTTTTGTCACAAAATGACTTTTAGGCCCAAAAATACCTTTTTTTCTATTTTTGGAGATGATGCGGGCATGCGAGCCTTCGCTTTCATAGAAGGGTTAGTGTGAGTGAGAGTAAAAAATCATTAGGAAAACTCGTAAACCCTTATTTGAGGTTTTTGAGACCTACGTCATGGGAAAAGGGACAATCGTCGAGACTCATCGGCTTCGATTGTGAGCCGAGGTTGATTTTTACCCAAATATGATCGACCAAGTTTTGAGTAGTTTTAGACCTAGTTCAAAGCTAAACATGACAACGATCAAAACTCATCGCCCTTAGCAATGACCTCGGGGTATTTTTTCCAAAA
This sequence comes from Dovyalis caffra, assembly GCA_963924115.1. Lineage (NCBI taxonomy): Eukaryota > Viridiplantae > Streptophyta > Magnoliopsida > Malpighiales > Salicaceae > Dovyalis > Dovyalis caffra. The sequence continues at coordinate 1,252,363 of CAWUPB010001198.1, read as the reverse complement.
AATGATGTTTAGGCCCAAAAAATACCTTTTTTAAATTTTTTGAGATTATGCGGGTATGCGAGGCTTCGAGTTCCTAAAAGAGTCGATGTGAGCGAGCATAAATATATCCGTAGGAAAATTGTAAGCCCTTGTTTTAGGTTTTTGGGACCTACCTCATGGGAAAGGGATAATAATCGAGACTCATCGGCTTCGATCGTGAGCCGAGGTTGATTTTTGCCGAACAAAGGCCGACCAAGTTTTGAGAAGTTTTAGACCTAGTTTGAAGCAAAACGAGCTTACAATAAAAACTCATCTCCCCGGCCATTCCTCGAGGTTTTTTGCCAAAAAATGATGTCTAGGCCTAAAAAATACCTTTTTTTCTATGTTTTTAGATGATACGGGCATGCGAGCCTTCTAGTTTATACAAGGGTCGGTGTGAGTGAGCGTAAAAAATCTTTAGGAAAAGCTGTAAGGCCTTATTTGAGGTTTTTGGGACCTACCTCATGGGAAAAGGGACAACCGTCGAGACTCATCGGCTTCGACTCGTGAGTCGAGGTTGATTTTTGCCCAAGGAAGGCCGACTAAGTTCCGAGAAGTTTTAGACCATGTTCGAAGCCAAATGATCTTACGATAAAAACTCATTGCCCTTGGCCAAGACCTCTAGGTATTTTTTCCAAGAAATGACGTTTAGGCCCAAAAATACATTTTTTTCTATTATTTGAGATGATGCGGGCATGTGAGCCTTCGAGTTCATAGAAGGGTCGGTGTGAGTGAGCGTAAAAAATCATTAGGAAAACTATAAGCCTTTATTTGAGGTTTTTGGGAGCTACCTCATGGGAAAAGGGACTACCGTCGACACTCATTGGCTTTGATTGTGAGCTGAGGTTGATCTTTATTCAAAAACGAGTCGATCATGTTTTGAGTAGGTTTAGACCTAGTTCGAAGCCAAACATTACAATGATCAAAAGTCATCGCCCTTAGCGATGACCTCGGGGTATTTTTGCCAAAAAATGACGTTTAGGCACAAAAATTACCTTTTTTGATATTTGTTGAGATGATGTGGGTATGCGAGCCTTTGAGTTCCTAAAATAATCGGTGTGAGCGAGCATAAAAAAATATGTAGGAAAACTATAAGCCTTGGTTTTAGGTTTTTTGGACCTACCTCATGGGAAAAAGGACAACAATCGAGACTCATCGGCTTCGACTCGTGAGCTGAAGTTGATTTTTGCCCAACAAAGGCCGACCAAGTTTTGAGAAGTTTTAGACCTAGTTCAAAGCCAAACGAGCTTACGATAAAAACTCATCAACTTTGGCCATGACCTCGAGGTCTTTTTCCTAAAAAATGATGTTTAGGCCTAAAACATACCTTTTTTCTATTTTTTGAGATGATGCGGGCATGCGAGCCTTCTAGTTTATGGAAGGGTCGGTGTGAGTGAGCGTAAAAAATCTTTAGGAAAACCGTAAGGCCTTATTTGAGGTTTTTGGGACCTACCTCATGGGAAAAGGGACAATCGTCGAGACTCATCGGCTTAACTATGAGCCGAGGTTGATTTTGGCTCAAAAAAGGCCGACTAAGTTTTGAGAAGTTTTAGACCTTGCTCGAAGCCAAACGGGCTTACAATAAAAACTCATCGCCCTTAGCTATGACCTCGAGGTATTTTTCAAAGAAATGACTTTTAGGCCCAAAAAAACATTTTTTTCTATTGTTTGAGATGATGCGGGCATGCAAGCCTTCAAGTCCATAGAAGGGTCGTTGTGAGTGAGCATAAAAAATCATTTGGAAAAGCTGTAATCCCTTATTTAAGGTTTTTGGGAGCTACCTCATGGGAAAATGGATAATTGTCAACACTCATTCGCTTCGATTGCGAGCTGTGATTGATTTTTGCCCAAAAAAGGCCGACCAAGTTTTGAGAAGTTTTAGACCTAGTTCAAAGCCAAATGAGCTTACGATAAACACTCATCGCCCTTGGGCATGACCTCGAGGTATTTTTTCCAAGAAATGACGTTTAGGCCCAAAAAATAATTTTTTTTCTATTTTTTAAGATGATACGGGCATGCGAGCGTTTGAGTTCATAGAAGGGTCGATGTGAGCGAGTGTAAAAAATCTTTAGGAAAAATGTAAACCCTTATTTGAGGTTTTTGGGACCTACCTCATGGAAAAAGGGACAACCGTCGAGACTCATTGGCTTCGATTGCGAGCTGTGGTTGATTTTTGCCCAAAAAAGGTCGACCAAGTTTTGAGAAGTTTTAGTGCTTGTTCGAAGCCAAACGAGCTCATCGCCCTTGGCCATTACCTCGAGAGTTTTTCGAAAAAAATGATGTCTAGGCCTAAAAAATACCTTTTTTTATATTTTTTGGGATGATGCGGGCATGCGAGCCTTCCGGTTTATAGAAGGGTCGGTGTGAGCGAGCGTAAAAAATCTTTAGGAAAACCGTAAGCCCTTATTTGAGGTTTTTGGGACCTACCTCATGGGAAAAGGGATAATCGTTGAGACTCATCGGGTTCGACTATGAGTCGAGGTTGATTTTGGCCCAAAAAAGGCTGACCATGTTTTGAGAAGTTTTAGACCTAGTTCGAAGCCAAAGGAGCTTACGATAAAAACTCATTGCCCTTGGCCATGACTTTGAGGTATTTTTTCCAAGAAATGACATTTAGGCCAAAAAAATACATTTTTTTTCTATTTTTTGAGATGATGGGGCATGCGAGCCTTTGAGTTCATAAAAGGGTCGGTGTGAGTGAGCGTAAAAAATTATCGGGAAAAGCTGTAAGCCCTTATTTGAGTTTTTTGAGACCTACCTCATGGGAAAAGGGACAATCGTCGAGACTCATCGGCTTCGACTCGTGAGTCGAGGTTGATTTTGGCCCAAAAAGGCCGACCAAGTTTTAAGAAGTTTTAGACCTAGGTCATAGCTAAATGAGCTTACGATAAAAACCCATCGCCCTTGGCCATGACCTCGAGGTAATTTTTCCAAGAAATGACGTTTAGGACCAAAAAATACCTTTTTTTCTATTTTTTGAGATGATGCGAGCATGCGAGCCTTCTAGTTCATAGAAGGATCGGTGTGAGTGAGCGTAAAAATCATTTGGAAAACTGTAAGCCCTTGTTTGAGGTTTTTGGGACCTACCTCATGGGAAAAGGGACAACAATTGAGACTTATCGGCTTCGACTCGTGAGTCGAGGTTGATTTTTGCCTAACAAAGGCCGACCGGGTTTTGAGAAGTTTAGACCTAGTTCAAAGCCAAACGAGCTTATGATAAAAACACATCACCCTTGGCCATGACCTTGAGGTATTTTTATCAAAAAATGACGTTTAGGCTTAAAAAATACCTTTTTTTCTATTTTTTGAGATGATTCGAGCATGCGAGCCTTCGCGTTCATAGAAGGGTCGGTGTGAGTGAGCGTAAAAAATTATCGGGAAAAGCTGTAAGCCCTTATTTGAGTTTTTTGAGACCTACCTCATGGGAAAAGGGACAATCGTCGAGACTCATCGGCTTCGACCGTGAGCTGAGGTTGATTTTGGCCCCAAAATGGCCGACCAAGTTTTAAGAAGTTTTAGACCTAGGTCATAGCTAAATGAGCTTACGATAAAAACTCATCGCCCTTGGCCATGACCTCGAGGTAATTTTTCCAAGAAATGAAGTTTAAGACCAAAAAATACCTTTTTTTCTATTTTTTGAGATGATCCGAGCATGCGAGCCTTCTAGTTCATAGAAGGGTCGGTGTGAGTGAGCGTAAAAAATCATTTGGAAAACTCGTAAGCCCTTGTTTGAGGTTTTTGGGACCTACCTCATGGGAAAAGGGACAACAATCGAGACTTATCGGCTTCGACTTGTGAGTCGAGGTTGATTTTTGCCTAACAAAGGCCGACCGAGTTTTGAGAAGTTTAGACCTAGTTCAAAGCCAAACGAGCTTATGATAAAAACACATCACCCTTGGCCATGACCTTGAGGTATTTTTATCAAAAAATGACGTTTAGGCTTAAAAAATACCTTTTTTTTGTATTTTTTGAGATGATGCGAGCATGCGAGCCTTCGCGTTCATAGAAGGGTCGGTGTGATCGAGCGTAAAAAATCATTAGAAAAACTAGAAGCCCTTATCCGAGGTTTTTGGGACGTACCTCATGGGAAAAGGGACAACCGTCGAGAATCATCGGCTTCGATTGTGAGTCGAGGTTGATTTTTATTGAAAAACGATCGACCAAGTTTTGAGTAAGTTTAGACCTAGCTCGAAGCCAAACATTACAATGATCAAAAGTCATCGCCCTTAGCAATGACCTCGGGGTATTTTTGCCAAAAAATTACATTCGAGCCCAAAAATTACCTTTTTTCCTATTTGTTGAGATGATGCGGGTATGCGAGCCTTTGAGTTCCTAAAATAGTCGGTGTGAGCGAGCGTAAAAAAATATGTAGGAAAAGCTGTAAACCTTGGTTTTAGGTTTTTGGGATCTACCTCATGGGAAAAGGGACAACAATCGAGACTCATCGGCTTCGATCGTGAGCTGAAGTTGATTTTTGCCCAACAAAGGCCGACCAAGTTTTGAGAAGTTTTAGACCTAGTTCGAAGCCAAACGAGCTTACGATAAAAACTCATCACCTTTGGCCATGACCTCGAGGTCTTTTTCCCAAAAAATGATGTTTAGGCCTAAAACATATCTTTTTTTCTATTTTTTGAGATGATACGGGCATGCGAGCCTTCTAGTTTATGGAAGGGTCGGTGTGAGCGAGCGTAAAAAATCTTTAGGAAAACTCGTAAGGCCTTATTTGAGGTTTTTGGGACCTACCTCATGGGAAAAGGGACAACCGCCGAGACTCATCGGCTTCGACTGCGATCTATGGTTGATTTTTGCCCAAAAAAGGTCGACCAAATTTTGAGAATTTTTAGTGCTTGTTCGAAGCCAAATGAGCTTATGATAAAAACTCATCGCCCTTGGCCATTACCTCGAGATTGTTTTTCAAAAAAATGATGTCTAGGCCTAAAAAATACCTTTTTTATATTTTTTGGGATGATGCGGGCATGCGAGCCTTCCGGTTTATAGAAGGGTCGGTGTGAGGGAGCGTAAAAAATCTTTAGGATAACTATAAGCCCTTATTTGAGGTTTTTGGGACCTACCTCATGGGAAAAGGGATAATCGTTGAGACTCATCGGGTTCGACTGTGAGTCGAGGTTGATTTTGGCCCGAAAAGGCCGACCATATTTTGAGAAGTTTTAGACCTAGTTCAAAGCCAAAGAAGCTTATGATAAAAACTCATCGCCTTTGGCCATGACCTTGAGGTATTTTTTCCAAGAAATGACATTTTGGCCAAAAAAATACATTTTTTTTTCTATTTTTTGAGATGATGATGGCATGCGAGCCTTTGAGTTCATAAAAGGGTCGGTGTGAGTGAGCGTAAAAAATCATTTAGAAAACTCGTAAGCCCTTGTTTGAGGTTTTTGGGACCTACCTCATGGGACCGGGGACAACAATCGAGACTTATCGGCTTCGATCGTGAGTCGAGGTTGATTTTTCCCCAATAAAGGCCGACTAGGTTTTGAGAAGTTTAGACATAGTTCAAAGCCAAATGAGCTTACTATAAAAACACATCACCCTTGGCCATGACCTTGAGGTATTTTTATCAAAAAATGACGTTTAGGCCTAAAAAATACCTTTTTTTCTATTTTTTGAGATGATGCAAGCATGCGAGCCTTCGCGTTCATAGAAGGGTCGGTGTGAGTGAGCGTAAAAAATCATTAGAAAAACTAGAAGCCCTTATCCGAGGTTTTTTGGGACGTACCTCATGGGAAAAAGGGACAACCGTCGAGAATCATTGGCTTCGATTGTGAGCCGAGGTTTATCTTTATTGAAAAACGAGTCAATCAAGTTTTGAGTAGGTTTAGACCTAGTTCGAAGCCAAACATTACAATGATCAAAAGTCATCGCCCTTAGCGATGACCTCGAGGTATTTTTGCCAAAAAATGACGTTTAGGCACAACAATTACCTTTTTTGCTATTTGTTGAGATGATGCGGGTATGCGAGCCTTTGAGTTCCTAAAATAGTCAATGTGAGAGAGCATAAAAAAATATGTAGCAAAGCCGTAAGCCTTGGTTTTAGGTTTTTGGGACCTACCTCATGTGAAAAGGAACAACAACCAAGACTCATCGGCTTCGACCGGGAACTCGAAGTTGATTTTTGCCCAACAAAGGCCGACCAAGTTTTGAGAAGTTTTAGACTTAGTTCAAAGCCAAACGAGCTTACGATAAAAACTCGTCGCCTTTGGCCATGACCTCGAGGTCTTTTTCCCAAAAAATGATGTTTAGGACTAAAACATACCTTTTTTTCTATTTTTTGAGATAATGCGGGCATGCGAGCCTTCTAGTTTATGGAAGGATCGGTGAAAAATCTTTAGGAAAACCGTAAGGCCTTATTTAAGGTTTTTGGGACCTACCTCATGGGAAAAGGGACAACCGTCGAGACTCATCGGCTTCAACTATGAGCCGAGGTTGATTTTGGCTCAAAAAAGGCCGACTAAGTTTTGAGAAGTTTTAGACCTTGCTCGAAGCCAAAAGAGCTTATGATAAAAACTCATCGCCCTTAGCCATGAGCTCGAGGTATTTTTCAAAGAAATGACTTTTAGGCCCAAAAAAACATTTTTTTCTATTGTTTGAGATGATGCGGGCATGCAAGCCTTCAAGTCCATAGAAGGGTCGGTGTGAGTGAGCATAAAAAATCATTTGGAAAACTCGTAATCCCTTATTTAAGGTTTTTGGGAGCTACCTCATGGGAAAATGGATAATCGTCGACACTCATTCGCTTCGACTACGAGCCGTGATTGATTTTTGCCCAAAAAAGGCCGACCAAGTTTTGAGAAGTTTTAGACCTAGTTCAAAGCCAAATGAGCTTACGATAAAAACTCATCGCCCTTGGGCATGACCTCGAGGTATTTTTTCCAAGAAATGACGTTTAAGCCTAAAAAATAATTTTTTTTCTATTTTTTGAGATGATGCGGGCATGCGAGCGTTCGAGTTCATAGAAGGGTCGGTGTGAGCGAGTGTAAAAAATCTTTAGGAAAAATGTAAACTCTTATTTGAGGTTTTTGGGACCTACCTCATGGGAAAAGGTACAACCGTCGAGACTCATTGTCTTCGACTCCGAGCCGTGGTTGATTTTTGCCCAAAAAAGGTCGACCAAGTTTTGAGAAGTTTTAGTGCTTGTTCGAAGCCAAACGGGCTCATCGCCCTTGGCCATTACCTCGAGATTTTTTTCGAAAAAAATGATGTCTAGGCCTAAAAAATACCTTTTTTATATTTTTTGGGATGATGCGGGCATGCGAGCCTTCCGGTTTATAGAAGGGTCGGTGTGAGCGAGTGTAAAAAATCTTTAGGAAAACTGTAAGCCCTTATTTGAGGTTTTTGGGACCTACCTCATGGGAAAAGGGATAATCGTTGAGACTCATCGGGTTCAACTACGAGCCGAGGTTGATTTTGGCCCAAAAAAGGCCGACCATGTTTTGAGAAGTTTTAGACCTAGTTCGAAGCCAAAGGAGCTTACGATAAAAACTCATCGCCCTTGGCCATGACTTTGAGGTATTTTTTTCAAGAAATGACATTTAGGCCAAAAAAATACATTTTTTTTCTATTTTTTGAGATGATGGGGCATGCGAGCCTTTGAGTTCATAAAAGGGTCGGTGTGAGTGAGCGTAAAAAATTATCGGGAAAACTCGTAAGCCCTTATTTGAGTTTTTTGAGACCTACCTCATGGGAAAAGGGACAATAGTCGAGACTCATCGGCTTCGACCGTGAGCCGAGGTTGATTTTGGCCCAAAAAAGGCCGACCAAGTTTTAAGAAGTTTTAGACCTAGGTCATAGCTAAATGAGCTTACGATAAAAACCCATCGCCCTTGGCCATGACCTCGAGGTAATTTTTCCAAGAAATGACGTTTAGGACCAAAAAATACCTTTTTTTTCTATTTTTTGAGATGATCCGAGCATGCGAGCCTTCTAGTTCATAGAAGGATCGGTGTGAGTGAGCGTAAAAATCATTTGGAAAACTCGTAAGCCCTTGTTTGAGGTTTTTGGGACCTACCTCATGGGAAAAGGGACAACAATTGAGACTTATCGGCTTCGATCGTGAGCTAAGGTTGATTTTTGCCTAAGAAAGGCCGACCGAGGTTTTGAGAAGTTTAGACCTAGTTCAAAGCCAAACGAGCTTATGATAAAAACACATCACCCTTGGCCATGACCTTGAGGTATTTTTATCAAAAAATGACGTTTAGGCTTAAAAAATACCTTTTTTTCTATTTTTTGAGATGATTCGAGCATGCGAGCCTTCGCGTTCATAGAAGGGTCGGTGTGAGTGAGCGTAAAAAATTATCGGGAAAACTATAAGCCCTTATTTGAGTTTTTTGAGACCTACCTCATGGGAAAAGGGACAATCGTCGAGACTCATCGGCTTCGACTCGTGAGCCGAGGTTGATTTTGGCCCCAAAATGGCCGACTAAGTTTTAAGAAGTTTTAGACCTAGGTCATAGCTAAATGAGCTTACGATAAAAACTCATCGCCCTTGGCCATGACCTCGAGGTAATTTTTCCAAGAAATGAAGTTTAGGACCAAAAAATACCTTTTTTTCTATTTTTTGAGATGATCCGAGCATGCGAGCCTTCTAGTTCATAGAAGCGTCGGTGTGAGTGAGCGTAAAAAATCATTTGGAAAACTCGTAAGCCCTTGTTTGAGGTTTTTGGGACCTACCTCATGGGAAAAGGGACAACAATCGAGACTTATCGGCTTCGATCGTGAGCCGAGGTTGATTTTTGCCTAACAAAGGCCGACCAGGTTTTGAGAAGTTTAGACCTAGTTCAAAGCCAAACGAGCTTATGATAAAAACACATCACCCTTGGCCATGACCTTGAGGTATTTTTATCAAAAAATGACGTTTAGGCTTAAAAAATACCTTTTTTTTGTATTTTTTGAGATGATGCGAGCATGCGAGCCTTCGCGTTCATAGAAGGGTCGGTGTGACCGAGCGTAAAAAATCATTAGAAAAACTAGAAGCCCTTATCCGAGGTTTTTGGGACGTACCTCATGGGAAAAGGGACAACCGTCGAGAATCATCGGCTTCGATTGTGAGCCGAGGTTGATTTTTATTGAAAAACAAGTCGACCAACTTTTGAGTAAGTTTAGACCTAGTTCGAAGCCAAACATTACAATGATCAAAAGTCATCGCCCTTAGCAATGACCTCGGGGTATTTTTGCCAAAAAATTACATTCGAGCCCAAAAATTACCTTTTTTCCTATTTGTTGAGATGATGCGGGTATGCGAGCCTTTGAGTTCCTAAAATAGTCGGTGTGAGCGAGCGTAAAAAAATATGTAGGAAAACTCGTAAACCTTGGTTTTAGGTTTTTGGGATCTACCTCATGGGAAAAGGGACAACAATCGAGACTCATCGGCTTCGACTCGTGAGCTGAAGTTGATTTTTGCCCAACAAAGGCCGACCAAGTTTTGAGAAGTTTTAGACCTAGTTCGAAGCCAAACGAGCTTACGATAAAAACTCATCACCTATGGCCATGACCTCGAGGTCTTTTTCCCAAAAAATGATGTTTAGGCCTAAAACATACCTTTTTTTCTATTTTTTGAGATGATACGGGCATGCGAGCCTTCTAGTTTATGGAAGGGTCGGTGTGAGCGAGCGTAAAAAATCTTTAGGAAAACTGTAAGGCCTTATTTGAGGTTTTTGGGACCTACCTCATGGGAAAAGGGACAACCGCCGAGACTCATCGGCTTCGACTCGCGATCTATGGTTGATTTTTGCCCAAAAAAGGTCGACCAAATTTTGAGAATTTTTAGTGCTTGTTCGAAGCCAAACGAGCTTATGATAAAAACTCATCGCCCTTGGCCATTACCTCGAGATTGTTTTTCAAAAAAATGATGTCTAGGCCTAAAAAATACCTTTTTTTATATTTTTTGGATGATGCGGGCATGCGAGCCTTCCAGTTTATAGAAGGGTCGGTGTGAGCGAGCGTAAAAAATCTTTAGGAAAACCGTAAGCCCTTATTTGAGGTTTTTGGGACCTACCTCATGGGAAAAGGGATAATCGTTGAGACTCATCGGGTTCGACTATGAGCCGAGGTTGATTTTGGCCCAAAAAAGGCCGACCATGTTTTGAGAAGTTTTAGACCTAGTTCGAAGCCAAAGGAGCTTACGATAAAAACTCATTGCCCTTGGCCATGACTTTGAGGTATTTTTTCCAAGAAATGACATTTAGGCCAAAAAAATACATTTTTTTTCTATTTTTTGAGATGATGGGGCATGCGAGCCTTTGAGTTCATAAAAGGGTCGGTGTGAGTGAGCGTAAAAAATTATCGTGAAAACCGTAAGCCCTTATTTGAGTTTTTTGAGACCTACCTCATGGGAAAAGGGACAATCGTCGAGACTCATCGGCTTCGACCGTGAGCCGAGGTTGATTTTGGCCCAAAAAAGGCCGACCAAGTTTTAAGAAGTTTTAGACCTAGGTCATAGCTAAATGAGCTTACGATAAAAACCCATCGCCCTTGGCCATGACCTCGAGGTAATTTTTCCAAGAAATGACGTTTAGGACCAAAAAATACCTTTTTTTTCTATTTTTTGAGATGATCCGAGCATGCGAGCCTTCTAGTTCATAGAAGGATCGGTGTGAGTGAGCGTAAAAATCATTTGGAAAACTCGTAAGCCCTTGTTTGAGGTTTTTGGGACCTACCTCATGGGAAAAGGGACAACAATTGAGACTTATCGGCTTCGACTCGTGAGCCGAGGTTGATTTTTGCCTAACAAAGGCCGACCGAGTTTTGAGAAGTTTAGACCTAGTTCAAAGCCAAACGAGCTTATGATAAAAACACATCACCCTTGGCCATGACCTTGAGGTATTTTTATCAAAAAATGACGTTTAGGCTTAAAAAATACCTTTTTTTCTATTTTTTGAGATGATTCGAGCATGCGAGCCTTCGCGTTCATAGAAGGGTCGGTGTGAGTGAGCGTAAAAAATTATCGGGAAAACTCGTAAGCCCTTATTTGAGTTTTTTGAGACCTACCTCATGGGAAAAGGGACAATCGTCGAGACTCATCGGCTTCGACCGTGAGCCGAGGTTGATTTTGGCCCCAAAATGGCCGACCAAGTTTTAAGAAGTTTTAGACCTAGGTCATAGCTAAATGAGCTTACGATAAAAACTCATCGCCCTTGGCCATGACCTCGAGGTAATTTTTCCAAGAAATGAAGTTTAGGACCAAAAAATACCTTTTTTTCTATTTTTTGAGATGATCCGAGCATGCGAGCCTTCTAGTTCATAGAAGGGTCGGTGTGAGTGAGCGTAAAAAATCATTTGGAAAACTCGTAAGCCCTTGTTTGAGGTTTTTGGGACCTACCTCATGGGAAAAGGGACAACAATCGAGACTTATCGGCTTCGATCGTGAGCCGAGGTTGATTTTTGCCTAACAAAGGCCGACCAGGTTTTGAGAAGTTTAGACCTAGTTCAAAGCCAAACGAGCTTATGATAAAAACACATCACCCTTGGCCATGACCTTGAGGTATTTTTATCAAAAAATGACGTTTAGGCTTAAAAAATACCTTTTTTTTGTATTTTTTGAGATGATGCGAGCATGCGAGCCTTCGCGTTCATAGAAGGGTCGGTGTGACCGAGCGTAAAAAATCATTAGAAAAACTAGAAGCCCTTATCCGAGGTTTTTGGGACGTACCTCATGGGAAAAGGGACAACCGTCGAGAATCATCGGCTTCGATTGTGAGCCGAGGTTGATTTTTATTGAAAAACGAGTCGACCAACTTTTGAGTAAGTTTAGACCTAGTTCGAAGCCAAACATTACAATGATCAAAAGTCATCGCCCTTAGCAATGACCTCGGGGTATTTTTGCCAAAAAATTACATTCGAGCCCAAAAATTACCTTTTTTCCTATTTGTTGAGATGATGCGGGTATGCGAGCCTTTGAGTTCCTAAAATAGTCGGTGTGAGCGAGCGTAAAAAAATATGTAGGAAAACCGTAAACCTTGGTTTTAGGTTTTTGGGATCTACCTCATGGGAAAAGGGACAACAATCGAGACTCATCGGCTTCGATCGTGAGTCGAAGTTGATTTTTGCCCAACAAAGGCCGACCAAGTTTTGAGAAGTTTTAGACCTAGTTCGAAGCCAAACGAGCTTACGATAAAAACTCATCACCTATGGCCATGACCTCGAGGTCTTTTTCCCAAAAAATGATGTTTAGGCCTAAAACATACCTTTTTTTCTATTTTTTGAGATGATACGGGCATGCGAGCCTTCTAGTTTATGGAAGGGTCGGTGTGAGCGAGCGTAAAAAATCTTTAGGAAAACTCGTAAGGCCTTATTTGAGGTTTTTGGGACCTACCTCATGGGAAAAGGGACAACCGCCGAGACTCATCGGCTTCGACTCGCGATCTATGGTTGATTTTTGCCCAAAAAAGGTCGACCAAATTTTGAGAATTTTTAGTGCTTGTTCGAAGCCAAACGAGCTTATGATAAAAACTCATCGCCCTTGGCCATTACCTCGAGATTGTTTTTCAAAAAAATGATGTCTAGGCCTAAAAAATACCTTTTTTATATTTTTTGGGATGATGCGGGCATGCGAGCCTTCCGGTTTATAGAAGGGTCGGTGTGAGCGAGCGTAAAAAATCTTTAGGATAACTATAAGCCCTTATTTGAGGTTTTTGGGACCTACCTCATGGGAAAAGGGATAATCGTTGAGACTCATCGGGTTCGACTCGTGAGTCGAGGTTGATTTTGGCCCGAAAAGGCCGACCATATTTTGAGAAGTTTTAGACCTAGTTCAAAGCCAAAGAAGCTTATGATAAAAACTCATCACCCTTGGCCATGACCTTGAGGTATTTTTTCCAAGAAATGACATTTTGGCCAAAAAAATACATTTTTTTTTCTATTTTTTGAGATGATGATGGCATGCGAGCCTTTGAGTTCATAAAAGGGTCGGTGTGAGTGAGCGTAAAAAATCATTTAGAAAACTCGTAAGCCCTTGTTTGAGGTTTTTGGGACCTACCTCATGGGACCGGGGACAACAATCGAGACTTATCGGCTTCGATCGTGAGCCGAGGTTGATTTTTCCCCAATAAAGGCCGACTAGGTTTTGAGAAGTTTAGACATAGTTCAAAGCCAAATGAGCTTACTATAAAAACACATCACCCTTGGCCATGACCTTGAGGTATTTTTATCAAAAAATGACGTTTAGGCCTAAAAAATACCTTTTTTTCTATTTTTTGAGATGATGCAAGCATGCGAGCCTTTTCGTTCATAGAAGGGTCGGTGTGAGTGAGCGTAAAAAATCATTCGAAAAACTAGAAGCCCTTATCCGAGGTTTTTTGGGACGTACCTCATGGGAAAAGGGACAACCGTCGAGAATCATTGGCTTCGATTGTGAGCCGAGGTTGATCTTTATTGAAAAACAGATCAACCAAGTTTTGAGTAGGTTTAGACCTACTTCGAAGCCAAACGAGCTTACGATAAAAACTCATCACCTTTGGCCATGACCTCGAGGTCTTTTTCCCAAAAAATGATGTTTAGGCCTAAAACATACCTTTTTTTCTATTTTTTGAGATGATACGGGCATGCGAGCCTTCTAGTTTATGGAAGGGTCGGTGTGAGCGAGCGTAAAAAATCTTTAGGAAAACTCGTAAGGCCTTATTTGAGGTTTTTGGGACCTACCTCATGGGAAAAGGGACAACCGTCGAGACTCATCGGCTTCGATCGCGATCCGTGGTTGATTTTTGCCCAAAAAAGGTCGACCAAATTTTGAGAAGTTTTAGTGCTTGTTCGAAGCCAAACGAGCTTATGATAAAAACTCACCGCCCTTGGCCATTACCTCGAGATTTTTTTTCAAAAAAATGATGTCTAGGCCTAAAAAATACCTTTTTTATACTTTTTGGGATGATGCGAGCATGCGAGCCTTCCAGATTATAGAAGGGTCGGTGTGAGCAAGCGTTAAAAATCTTTAGGATAACCGTAAGCCCTTATTTGAGGTTTTTGGGACCTACCTCATGGGAAAAGGGATAATCGTTGAGACTCATCGGGTTCGACCGTGAGCCGAGGTTGATTTTGGCCCGAAAAAGGCCGACCAAATTTTGAGAAGTTTTAGACCTAGTTCAAAGCCAAAGAAGCTTACGATAAAAACTCATCGCCCTTGACCATGACCTTGAGGTATTTTTTCCAAGAAATGACATTTAGGCCAAAAAAATACATTTTTTTTTCTATTTTTTGATATGATGAGGGCATGCGAGCCTTTGAGTTCATAAAAGGGTCGGTGTGAGTGAGCGTAAAAAATCATTTAGAAAACTCGTAAGCCCTTGTTTGAGGTTTTTGGGACCTACCTCATGGGACCGGGGACAACAATCGAGACTTATCGGCTCCGACCGTGAGCCGAGGTTGATTTTTCCCCAATAAAGGCCGACTAGGTTTTGAGAAGTTTAGACATAGTTCAAAGCCAAATGAGCTTACGATAAAAACACATCACCCTTGGCCATGACCTTGAGGTATTTTTATCAAAAAATGATGTTTAGGCCTAAAAAATACCTTTTTTTCTATTTTTTGAGATGATGCGAGCATGCGAGCCTTCGCGTTCATAGAAGGGTCGGTGTGAGTGAGCATAAAAAATCATTAGAAAAACTAGAAGCCCTTATCCGAGGTTTTTTGGGACGTACCTCATGGGAAAATGGACAACCGTCGAGAATCATTGGCTTCGATTGTGAGCCGAGGTTGATATTTATTGAAAAATAGTCAACCATGTTTTGAGTAGGTTTAGACCTACTTCGAAGCCAAACGAGCTTACGATAAAAACTCATCACCTTTGGCCATGACCTCGAGGTCTTTGTCCCAAAAAATGATGTTTAGGCCTAAAACATACCTTTTTTTCTATTTTTTGAGATGATACGGGCATGCGAGCCTTCTAGTTTATGGAAGGGTCGGTGTGAGCGAGCGTAAAAAATCTTTAGGAAAACTCGTAAGGCCTTATTTGAGGTTTTTGGGACCTACCTCATGGGAAAAGGGACAACCGTCGAGACTCATCGGCTTCGATCGCGATCCGTGGTTGATTTTTGCCCAAAAAAGGTCGACCAAATTTTGAGAAGTTTTAGTGGTTGTTCGAAGCCAAACGAGCTTATGATAAAAACTCACCGCCCTTGGCCATTACCTCGGGATTTTTTTTCAAAAAAATGATGTCTAGGCCTAAAAAATACCTTTTTTATACTTTTTGGGATGATGCGAGCATGCGAGCCTTCCAGTTTATAGAAGGGTCGGTGTGAGCAAGCGTTAAAAATCTTTAGGATAACCGTAAGCCCTTATTTGAGGTTTTTGGGACCTACCTCATGGGAAAAGGGATAATCGTTGAGACTCATCGGGTTCGACTCGTGAGTCGAGGTTGATTTTGGCCCGAAAAGGCCGACCATATTTTGAGAAGTTTTAGACCTAGTTCAAAGCCAAAGAAGCTTACGATAAAAACTCATCACCCTTGGCCATGACCTTGAGGTATTTTTTCCAAGAAATGACATTTAGGCCAAAAAAATACATTTTTTTTTCTATTTTTTGATATGATGAGGGAATGCGAGCCTTTGAGTTCATAAAAGGGTCGGTGTGAGTGAGCATAAAAAATCATTTAGAAAACCGTAAGCCCTTGTTTGAGGTTTTTGGGACCTACCTCATGGGACCGGGGACAACAATCGAGACTTATCGGCTTCGACCGTGAGTTGAGGTTGATTTTTCCCCAATAAAGGCCGACTAGGTTTTGAGAAGTTTAGACATAGTTCAAAGCCAAATGAGCTTACGATAAAAACACATCACCCTTGGCCATGACCTTGAGGTATTTTTATCAAAAAATGACGTTTAGGCCTAAAAAATACCTTTTTTTCTATTTTTTGAGATGATGCGAGCATGCGAGCCTTCGCATTCATAGAAGGGTCGGTGTGAGTGAGCATAAAAAATCATTAGAAAAACTAGAAGCCCTTATCCGAGGTTTTTTGGGACGTACCTCATGGGAAAAGGGACAACCGTCGAGAATCATTGGCTTCGATTGTGAGTCGAGGTTGATCTTTATTGAAAAACAGATCAACCAAGTTTTGAGTAGGTTTAGACCTAGTTCGAAGCCAAACATTACAATGATCAAAAGTCATCGCCCTTAGCGATGACCTCGAGGTATTTTTGCCAAAAAATGACGTTTAGGCACAAAAATTACCTTTTTTGCTATTTGTCGAGATGATGCGGGTATGCGAGCCTTTGAGTTCCTAAAATAGTCGATGTGAGCGAGTATAAAAAAATATGTAGGAAAACCGTAAGCCTTGGTTTTAGGTTTTTGGGACCTACCTCATGTGAAAAGGAACAACAACCGAGACTCATCGGCTTCGACCGGGAGCTGAAGTTGATTTTTGCCCAACAAAGGCCGACCAAGTTTTGAGAAGTTTTAGACCTAGTTCAAAGCCAAACGAGCTTATGATAAAAACGCATCGCCTTTGGCCATGACCTCGAGGTCTTTTTCCCAAAAAATGATGTTTAGGCCTAAAACATACCTTTTTTTCTATTTTTTGAGATAATGCGGGCATGCGAGCCTTCTAGTTTATGGAAGGATCGGTGTGAGCGAGCATAAAAAATCTTTAGGAAAACTGTAAGGCCTTATTTGAGGTTTTTGGGACCTACCTCATGGGAAAAGGGACAACCGTCGAGACTCATCGGCTTCGACCGTGAGCCGAGGTTGATTTTGGCTCAAAAAAGGCCGACTAAGTTTTGAGAAGTTTTAGACCTTGCTCGAAGCAAAACGGGCTTACGATAAAAACTCATCGCCCTTAGCCATGACCTCGAGGTATTTTTCAAAGAAATGACGTTTAGGCCCAAAAAAACATTTTTTTCTATTGTTTGAGATGATGCGGGCATGCAAGCCTTCGAGTCCATAGAAGGGTCGGTGTGAGTGAGCGTAAAAAATCATTTGGAAAACTCGTAATCCCTTATTTGAGGTTTTTGGGAGCTACCTCATGGGAAAATGGACAATCATCGAGACTCATTCGCTTCGACCGCGAGCCGTGGTTAATTTTTGCCCAAAAAAGGCCGACCAAGTTTTGAAAAGTTTTAGACCTAGTTCAAAGCCAAATGAGCTTACGATAAAAACTCATCGCCCTTGGGCATGACCTCGAGGTATTTTTTCCAAGAAATGACGTTTAGGCCCAAAAAATAATTTTTTTTCTATTTTTTGAGATGATGCGGGCATGTGAGCATTCGAGTTCATAGAAGGGTCGGTGTGAGCGAGTGTAAAAAATCTTTAGGAAAAATGTAAACCCTTATTTGAGGTTTTTGGGACCTACCTCATGGGAAAAGGGACAACCGTCGAGACTCATCGGCTTCAACTCGTGAGGTGTGGTTGATTTTTGCCCAAAAAAGGTCGACCAAGTTTTGAGAAGTTTTAGTGCTTGTTCGAAGCCAAACGAGCTTATGATAAAAACTCATCGCCCTTGTCCATTACCTAGAGATTTTTTTTCCAAAAAAATGATGTCTAGGCCTAAAAAATACCTTTTTTATATTTTTTGGGATGATGCGGGCATGCGAGCCTTCCAGTTTATAGAAGGGTCGGTGTGAGTGAGCGTAAAAAATCATTAGAAAAACTATAAACCCTTATTGGAGGTTTTTGGGACCTACCTCATGGGAAAAGGGACAACAATCGAGAGTCATCGGCTTCGATTGTGAGCCGAGGTTGATTTTTGCCCAAAAATGGTCGACCAAGTTTTGAGAAAATTTAGACCTAGTTCGAAGCCAAATGAGCATACAATAAAAATTCATCGCCCTTGGCCATGACCTCGAGGTATTTTTTTCAAAAAATGACATTTAGGCCTAAAAATACATTTGTTTTTCTATTTTTTGAGATGATGCGGGCATACTAGTGTTCGAGTTCATAGAAGGGTCAATGTGAGTGAGCGTAAAAAATCATTAGGAAAACAAGTAAGCCTTTATAAGAGGTTTTTGGGACCTATCTCATGGGAAAAAGGGACAACCGTCAAGAATTATCGGCTTCGATTTTGTGCCGAGGTTGATTTTAGCCCAAAAAATAATTTTTTTTCTATTTTTTGAGATAATGCGGGCATGCGAGCATTCGAGTTCATAGAAGGGTCGGTGTGAGCGAGTGTAAAAAATCTTTAGGAAAAATGTAAGCCCTTATTTGAGGTTTTTGGGACCTACCTCATGGGAAAAGGGACAACCGTCGAGACTCATCGGCTTCGACCGTGAGGTGTGGTTGATTTTTGCCCAAAAAAGGTCGACCAAGTTTTGAGAAGTTTTAGACCTTATTCAAAGCCAAACGAGCATATGATAAAAACTCATCGCCCTTGGTCATGACCTCGAGGTAATTTTTCCAAGAAATGACGTTTAGGCCCAAAAAGTACCTTTTTTTTCTATTTTTTGAGATGATGCGAGCATGCAAGCCTTCGAGTTCATAGAAGGGTCGGTGTGAGTGAGCGTAAAAAATCATTTGGAAAACTCGTAAGCCCTTGTTTGAGGTTTTTGGGACCTACCTCATGGGAAAAGGGACAATAATCGAGACTTATCGGCTTCGACCGTGAGCTAAGGTTGATTTTTGCCCAACAAAGGCCGACCAAGTTTTAAGAAGTTTTAGACCTAGTTCAAAGCCAAACGAGCTTACGATAAAAACACATCACCCTTGGCCATGACCTTGAGGTATTTTTATCAAAAAATGACGTTTAGGCCTAAAAAATACCTTTTTTTCTATTTTTTGAGATTATGCGAGCATACGAGCCTTCGAGTTCATAGAAGGGTCGGTGTGAGTGAGTGTAAAAAATCATTAGGAAAACTCGTAAGCTCTTATCCGAGGTTTTTGGGACATACCTCATGGGAAAAGGGACAACCGTCGAGAATCATCGGCTTCAATTGTGAGTCGAGGTTTATTTTAGCCCAAAACAATCGACCAAGTTTTGAGTAGTTTTAGACCTAGTTTGAAGCCAAACATGACAACGATCAAAACGCATCGCCCTTAGCCTTGACCTCGGGGTATTTTTGCCAAAAAATGATGTTTATGCCAAAAAAATACCTTTTTTCTATTTTTTGAGATGATGCGGGTATGCGAGCCTTCAAGTTCCTAAAAGAGTCAATGTGAGCGAGCATAAAAAAATCTATAGGAAAATGTACGCCCTTGTTTTAGGTTTTCGGGACCCACCTCATGGGAAAAGGGACAACAATTGAGACTCATCGGCTTTGACTCGTGAGCGGAGGTTGATTTTTTCCCAATAGAGGCCGATCAAGTTTTGATAAGTTTTAGACCTAGTTCGAAGCCAAACGAGCTTACTATAAAAACTCATTGCCCTTGGCCATGACCTCGAGGTATTTTTATTAAACAATGACGTTTAGGCCTAAAAAATACCTTTTTTTTATTTTTTGAGATGATGTGGGTATGCGAGCCTTCGCGTTCCTAAAAGGGTCGATATGAGTAAGCGTAAAAAAATCTATAGGAAAATTGTAAGCCCTTGTTTTAGGTTTTTGGGACCAACCTCATGGGAAAAGGGACAACAATCGAGTCTCATCGGCTTCGACTACGAGTTGAGGATGATTTTTCCCAATAAAGGTCGACCAAGTTTTGAAAAGTTTGAGACCTAGTTCAAAGCCAAACGAGCTTACGATAAAAACTCATTGCCCTTGGCCATGGCCTTGAGGTATTTTTTTCAAAAAATGACGTTTAGGCCTAAAAAATACCTTTTTCTATTTTTTGAGATGATACGGGCATGCGAGCCTTCGAGTTCATAGAAGGGTCGGTGTGAGTGAGCATAAAAAATCATTAGGAGAACTATAAGCCCTTGTCCGAGGTTTTTGGGACCTACCTCATGGGAAAAAAGGACAACTATCAAGAATCATCGGCTTCGATTGTGAGTCGAGGTTGATTTTTATCCAAAAAAGATCAACCAAGTTTTGAGTAGTTTTAGAACTAGTTCAAAGCCAAACATGACAACGATCAAAACTCATCGCCCTTAGCGATGAGCTTAGCGTATTTTTGTCAAAAAATGACGTTTAGGCCTAAAAAATACCTAGTTTTCTATTTTTTGAGATGATACGAGCACGCGAGCCTTCGATTTCCTAAAAGAGTAGGTGTGAGCGAGCGTAAAAAATTTGTAGGAAAATTATAGGCCCTTGTTTTAGGTTTTTTGGACCTACCTCATGGGAAAAGGGACAACAATCGAGAGTCATCGGCTTCGACCGTGAACTAAGGTTGATTTTTGCCCAAAAACGGCCGACCAAGTTTTGAGAAAATTTAGACCTAGTTCGAAGCCAAATGAGCATATAATAAAAACTCATCGCCCTTGGCCATGACCTCGAGGTATTTTTCCAAACAGGACGTTTAAGCTCAAAAAATACCTTTTTTTCTATTTTTTGAGATGATGCAAGCATGCGAGCCTTTGAGTTGATACAAGGGTCGGTGTGAGCGAGTGCAAAAAATCTTTAGGACAAATGTAAGCCCTTCTTTGAGGTTTTTGGGACCTACCTCATAGGAAAAGAGACAACCATCGAGACTCATCGGCTTCGATTGGGGGTGAGGTTGATTTTTTCCCAAAAAGATCAACCAAGTTTTGAGTAGTTTTACAACTAGTTCGAGGCCAAACATGACAACGATCAAACTCATCACCCATAGCCATGACCTAGGGGTATTTTTGTTAAACAAATGACCTTTAGGCAAAAAAAATACCCTTTTTTCTATTTTTTGAGATGATGCGGGCATGCGAGCCTTCGAGTTCATAGATGGGCCGAGTGTGAGTGAACGTAAAAAAACTTTAGGAAAACTATAACTCGTTGTTTGAGGTTTTTGGGACCTACCTCATAGGAAAAAGGGACAACCGTCTAGACTCATCGGCTTCGATTGTGAGCTTAGGTTGATTTTTTCCCAACAAAGGCCGACATAGTTTTGAGAAGTTTTAGACCTAGTCCGAAGTCAAACGAGCTTACAATAAAACCTCATCGCCCTTGGTCATGATCGTGAGGTATTTTTGTCAAAAAATGAAATTTAAGCCCAAAAAATACCTTTTTTCTACTTTTTGAGATGATGCGAGCATGCGAGCCTTCGAGTTCATAGAAGTGTCGATGTGAGTGAGCATAAAAAATCATTAGGAAAATTGTAAGCCATTATTTGAGGTTTTTGGGACCTACCTCATGGGCAAAGGGACAACCGTCGAGACTCATCGGCTTCGATTGTGAGTTGAGGTTGATTTTTTCTCAAGAAAGATCGACCAAGTTTTGAGTAGTTTTAGACCTAGTTTGGAGTCAAACACGACAATAATCAAAACTCATCGCCCTTAGCCATGACCTCGGGGTATTTTTTCCAAAAAAATGACGTTTAGGCCCAAAAATACCTTTTTTTCTATTTTTTGAGATGACGTGGGTATGCGAGCCTTCGAGTTCCTAAAATAGTCGATGTGAGCGAGGGTAAAAAAATATGTAGGAAATTTATAAGCCCTTGTTTTAGGTTTTTGGCACCTACCTCATAGGAAAAGGGACAACAATTGAGACTCATCGGCTTCGACTCGTGAGCCGAGGTTGATTTTTGCCCAACAAAGGCCGTTCAAGTTTTTGGAAGTTTTAGACCTAGTTCGAAGCCAAACGAGCTTATGATAAACACTCATCGCCTTTGGCAATGACCTCGAGGTTTTTTTGCCAAAAAAATGACGTTTAGGCCTAAAAAATACTCGTTTTTATTTTTTAAGATGATGCGAGTGTAAAAAATCTTTAACAAAGCCGTAAGCCCTTATCCGAGGTTTTTGGCACCTACCTCAAAGGAAAAGGGACAACCGTCGAGAGTCATCGGCTTCGATCGTGAGCTAAGGTTCATTTTTGCCCAAAAATAGCCAACCAAGTTTTGGAAAGTTTTAGACCTAGTTCGAAGCCAAACGAGCTTACGATAAAAACTCATCGCCCTTGGCCATGACCCCGAGGTATCTTTTATAAGAAATGATGTTTAGGCCCAAAAAATATAGTTTTTTCTATTTTTTGAGATGATACGGGCATGTGAGCCTTCGAGTTCATAGAAGGGTCGGTGTGAGTGAGAGTAAAAATCTTTAGGAAAACTATAAGCCCTTGTCTAAGGTTTTTGGGACCTACCTCATGGGAAAAAAGACAACCGTCGAGAATCATCGACTTCGATTGTGAGCTAAGGTGGATTTTTATTCAAGAAAGGTCGACCAAGTTTTGAGTAGTTTTAGAACTAGTTCAAAGCCAAACATGACAACGATAAAAACTCATCGCCCTTAGCCATGACCTTGGGGTATTTTTGCCAAAAAATGACGTTTAGGCCCAAAAAATACCTTTTTTCTATGTTTGGAAATGATGCGGGCATGCAAGCCTTCGAGTTTATAGAAGGGTCTATGTGAGTGAGCGTAAAAAATCATTAGGAAAACTATAAGCCCTTATTGGAGGTTTTTGGGACCTACCTCATGGGCAAAGGGACAACCGTCAAGACTCATCGACTTCAATTGTGAGCCGAGGTTGATTTTTTCCCAAAAATGATCGACCAAGTTTTAAGTAATTTTAGACCTATTTCGAAGCCAAACATGACAACAATAAAAAATCATTGCCCTTAGCCAAGACCTCGAGGTATTTTTGCCAAGAAATGACATTTAAGCCCAAAAAATACCTCTTTTCTATTTTTTGAGATGATGCGGGTATGCGAGCCTTCGCGTTCCTAAAAGATTCGGTGTGAGCGAGTGTAAAAAAATTTATAGAAAAATTATAAGCCCTTGTTTTAGGTTTTTGGGGCCAACCTCATGGGAAAAGGGACAACAATCGAGACTCATCGGCTTCGACTTGTGAGTTGAGGTTGATTTTTGCCCAATAAAGGCCGACCAAGTTTTGAGAAATTTTAGACCTAGTTCGAAGCCAAACGAGCTTACGATAAAAACTCATCGCCCTTGTCCATGACCTCGAGGTATTTTTTTAAAAAAATGACGTTTAGGCCTAAAAAATACCTTTTTTTCTATTTTTTGAGATGATACGAGCATGCGAGCCTTCGAGTTGATAGAAGGGTTAGTGTGATTGAGTGTAAAAAATCATTAGGAGAACTATAAGCCCTTTTCCGAGGTTTTTGGGGCCTACTTCATGGGAAAAAGGACAACCGTCGAGAATCATCGGCTTCGATTGTGAGTCGAGGTTGATTTTTTTCAGAAAAGATCAACCAAGTTTTGAGTAGTTTTAGACCTAGTTCAAAGCTAAACATGACAATGATAAAAACTCATTGCCCTTAGTCATGACCTCGGGGTATTTTTGCCAAAAAATGACGTTTAGGCCCAAAAAATACCTTTTTCTCTATTTTTTGAGATGATGAGGGCACGCAAGCCTTCAAGTTCCTAAAAAAGTCGGTGTGAGCAAGCGTAAAAAAATCTACAGGAAAATTATAGGCCCTTTTTTTAGGTTTTGGGACCAACCTCATGGGAAAAGGGACAACAATCGAGAGTCATCGGCTTCGACTATGAGCCGAGGTTGATTTTTACCCAAAAATAGCCGACCAAGTTTTGAGAAAATTTAGACCTAGTTCGAAGTGAAATGAGCTTATGATAAAAACTCATTGCCCTTGGCCATGACCTCGAGGTATTTTTGCCAAAAAATGACGTTTAGGCCCAAAAAATACATTTTTTCTATTTTTTGAGATGATGCGGGCATGCGAGGCTTCGAGTTCATAGAAGGGTCGGTGTAAGCGAGTGCAAAAAATCTTTAGAAAAACTATAAGCCCTTCTTTGAGATTTTTGGGACCTACCTCATAAGAAACGGGACAACCATCGAGACTCATCGGCTTCAATTGGGAGGTGAGGTTGATTTTTGCCCAAAAAGGATCGAACAAGTTTTGAGTATTTTTACACCTAGTTCGAGGCCAAATATAACAATGATCAAAACTCATCGCCCTTAGCCATGACCTCGGGGTATTTTTGTTAAAAAAATGACGTTTAGTAAAAAAAAATACCCTTTTTTTCTATTTTTTGAGATGATGCGAGCATGCGATCCTTCGAGTTCATTGAAGGGCCGGTGTGAGCAAGCGTAAAAAAATTTAGGAAAATTATAACTTGTTATTTGACGTTTTTGGGACCCACCTCATGGGAAGAAGGGACAACCGCCTAGACTCATCGGCTTCGATTGTGAGTCGAGGTTGAATTTTGCCTAACAAAGGGTGACCTAGTTTTGAGAATTTTTAGACCTAGTCCGAAGCCAAACGAGCTTACGATAAAAACTCATCGCCTTTGGTCATGACCTCGAGGTATTTTTGTCAAAAAATGAAATTTAGACCCAAAAAATACCTTTTTTCTATTTTTTGACATGATGCGGGCATGCAAGCCTTCGAGTTCATAGAAGGTTCGGTGTGAGTGAGCGTAAAAAATTATTAGGAAAATTGTAAGCCCTTATTTGAGGTTTTTGGGACCTACCTCATGGGCAAAAGGGATAACCTTCGAGACCCATCGGCTTCGAATGTGAGTTGAGATTGATTTTTTCCTAAAAAAGATTGACCAAGTTTTGAGCGAGGCCTTCGAGTTCTAAGAATGACGTTTAGCCCCAAAATACCTTTGTTATGTATTTTAAGATGATGCAAGCATACGAGCCTTCGAGTTCTAAGAATAGTCGGTGTGAGCAAGCGTAAAAAAATTTATAGAAAAACTATAAGCCTTTGTTTGAGGTTTTTGCAACCTATCTCATGAGAAAAGGGACAACCATCGAGACTCATCGGCTTCGACTATGAGCCGAGGTTGATTTTTTTCCAAAAACGATCAAACAAGGTTTGAGCGACTTTAGACCTAGTTCGAAGCCAAAAGAGCCAACCATCAAAACTCATCGCCTTTGGCCCTAACCTTGGGGTGATTTTTTTAAAAAAATTGACGTTTACGCCCAAAAAATACCTTCTTTTTGATTTTGTGACATGATGCGGGTATGCGAGCCTTTGAGTTCTTAGAAGGGTCGGTGTGAGTGAGCTCAAAAACATCCGTAGGAAAACTATAAGCCCTTGTTTGAGGTTTTTGGGACCTACCTAATGGGAAAAGGACAACTATCGAGACGCAACGACGTCGAATGTGAGCTGAAGTTGATTTTTCATGCAAAACGACTACCCAAGTTTTGAGCGAGTTTTAAACCTTATTCAAAGCCAAACGAGCTAACGATCCAAACTCATCACCCTTGGCCTTGACCTTGGGGTATTTTTGCCAAGAAATGACTTTTAGGCCCAAAAAATACCTTTTTTTATTTTTTCTAAAATGATGCGAGTTATGCGAGCCTTCGAGTTCCTAGAAGGGTCGGTGTGAGCGAGTGTGAAAACATCCGTAGGAAAACCGTAACCCCTTGTTTGAGGTTTTTTGGACCTACCTCGAGGGAAAAGGAACAACCGTCGAGACTCATTGTAAAAAATCTATAGGAAAACCGTAGGCCCTTCTTTGAGGTTTTTTGGACCTACCTCATTGGAAAAGGGACAACCATCGAGACGCATTGACATCAATTGTGAGATGAGGTTGATTTTTACGAAAAACGACCGATAAAGTTTTGATCGAGTTTTAGACCTAGTTTGAGGCCAAATGAGCCAACGATCAAAACTCATCGCCCTTGGCCTTGACCTTAGGGTGATTTTTGTAAAAAGATGACGTTTACGCTCAAAAAATACCTTTTTCTCTATTTCTTGAAATGATGCGGGCATGCAAGCCTTCGAGTTCCTAGAAAGGCCGACGTGAGCGAGTGTGAAAACATTTGTAGGAAAGCTATAAGCCCTTTTTTGATGCTTTTGGGACCTACATCATAGGGAAAGGGACAGCTATCGAGACTCATCGGCTTCGACTGTGAGCTAAGGTTGATATTTGCCAAAAAACAGTCGACCAAGTGTTGAGCGAGTTTTAGACCTTTCGAAGCCAAACGAGCCAACGATCAAAACTCATCACCCTTGGCCTTGACCTCGGGGTGATTTTTACCAAAAAATGACGTTGAGGCCCAAAAAATACCTTTTTTTCTATTTTTCAAATGATGCGGGCATGTGAGCCTTCGAGTTCCCAAGCGGGTCGATGTGAGAGAGCGTAAAAAATCTTTGGGAAAACCGTAAGGCCTTGTTTGAGGTTTTTGGGACCTACCTCGAGGGAAAAGGGACAACCATCGAGGCTCATCGGCTTCGACCGTGAGCCGAGGTTGATTTTTACCCAAAAATGATCAAACAAGGTTTCGGCGAGTTTTAGACCTAGTTCGAAGGCAAAAGAACCAACCTTGGCCCCAACCTTGGGGTGATTTTTTAAAAAAATTGATGTTTACGCCCAAAAAATGCCTTTTTTTCGATTTTGTGACATGATGCGGGTATGTGAGCCTTTGAGTTCCTAGAAGGGTCGGTGTGAGTGAGCGTGAAAACATCCGTAGGAAAACACCGTAAGCCCTTGTTTGAGGTTTTTGGGACCTACCTCATAGGAAAGGGATGACCATCGAGACTCATCGGCTTCTACTCGGGAATTGAGGTTGATTTTTGACCAAAAATGTCCACCAAGTTTTAAGAAGTTTTAGAGTTACTTTGAAGCCGGACGAGGCAATGATCAAAACTCATCACCCTTGGACTTGACCTTGGGGTGATTTTTATCAAAAAATGACCTTTAGGCCCAAAAAATACCTCGTTTTCTTTTTTTTTTTTTGAGATGATGCGGGCATGCGAGCGTTCGAGTTCCTAGAAGGGTCGGTGTGAGTGAGCGCAAAAATATCCGTAGGAAAACCGTAAGCCCTTGTTTGTTGTTTTGGGACCTACCTCATAGGAAAGGGATGACCATCGAGACTCGTTGGCTTCTACTGTGAGCTAAGGTTGATTTTTGACCAAAAATGGTCGTCAAGTTTTAAGAAGTTCCGGACTTAGTTTGAAGCCAAACGATGCAACGATCAAAACTCATCACCCTTGGACTTGACCTTAAGGTGATTTTTGTCAAAAAATGACGTTTAGGCCAAAAAAATACCTTTTTTCTTTTTCTTTTTGAGATGATGTGGGCATGCGAGCCTTCGAATTCCTAGAAGGGTCGATGTGAATGAGCACAAAAACATTTATAGGAAAACCGTAATCCCTTTTTTGAGCTTTTTGGGACCTACCTCATGGGAAAAAGGGACAACCATCGAGACTCATTGGCTTTGATCGTGAGTCGAGGTTGATTTTTGCCAAAAAATGACCGACCAAGTTTTCGAGCAGTTTTAGACCGAGCTCGAAGACAAACAAGGCAATGATCAAAACTTATTGCCCTTGGCCTTAAACTCGGGGTGATTATTCCCAAAAAATGACGTTTAGGCCCAAAAAATATCTTTTTTCTATTTTTTAAGTGATGCGAGCATCTAAGCCTTCGAATTCCTAGAAGGGTTGGTGTGAGTGAGCACAAAAAATCTTTGGAAAAACTCGTAAGCCCTTGTTTGAGGTTTTTGGGACCTACTTAATGGGAAAAGGGACAACCATCGAGATGTATCGGCGTCGAATGTGAGCTAAGGTTGATTTTTCATGAAAAACAACCGACCAAGTTTTGAGCAGCTTCTAAACCTTGTTCAAAGCCAAACGAGCCAATGATCTAAACTCATCACCCTTGGCCTTGACCTTGGGGTATTTTTGCCAAGAAATGACTTTTGGGCCCAAAAAATATCTTTTTTTATTTTTCCGAGATGATGCGGCTATGCGAGCCTTCGAGTTCCTAGAAGGGCCGGTCCGAGCGAGCGCGAAAACATTTGTATAAAAGCCGTAACCCCTTGTTTGAGGTTTTTGGGACCTACCTCAAGGGAAAAGGGACAACCGTTGAGACGCATCGGCTTCGACTATGAGCTAAGGTTGATTTTTGATGAAAAATGACCGATCGAATTTTGAGTAGTTTTAGGCTTAGTTCAAAGCCAAACAAGCCAACGATCCAAACTCATCGCCCTTGGCCATGACCTCGACGTATTTTTTCCAAAAAATGACGTTTACGCCCAAAAAATACCTTTTTTTCTTTTTTTGAGATGATGTTGGCATGTGAGCCTTCAAGTTCCTAGACGGGTTGGTATGAGCGAGCATGAAAACATTTGTAGGAAAAGCCGTAAGCCCTTGTTTGAGGTTTTTGGGACTTACCTCATGAGAAAAGGGACAACCATCGAGACTCATCGACTTTCACTATGAGTCGAGGTTGATTTTTGCCGAAACACGATTGACCAATTTTTTAGCGAGTTTTACACCAAGTTCAAAGCCAAACGAGCCAACGATCAAAACTCATCACCCTTATCCTTGACCTCGGGGTGATATTTGCCAAAAAATGATGTTTAGGCCAAAAAAATGTAATTTTCTATTTTTGAAATGATGCGAGCATGTGAGCCTTCGAGTTCCTAGAAGGGTCGGTGTGGGCAAGCATAAAAAATCTATGGGAAAACTCGTAAGCCCTTGTTTGGGGTTTTTGGGACCTATCTCATTGGAAAACGAACAAGCATCGAGACTCATCGGCTTCGAATGTGAGCTAAGGTTGATTCTTGATGAAAAATGACCGACCAAGTTTTGAGCGAGTTTTAGACCTAATTCGAAGCCAAACGAGCCAACGATCAAAACTCATTGCCCTTGGCCTTAACCTTGGGGTATTTTTGCCAAAAAATGACGTTTAGGCCCAAAAAATACCTTTCTCCCTATTTTTTGAGATTATGCGAGCATGCGAGCCTTCGAGTTCCTAAAAGGGTCGGTGTGAGCGAGCACGAAAACATCTATAGGAAAATTGTAAGCCCTTGTTTGAGGTTTTTGGGACTTACCTCATGGTAAAAGGGACAACTATCGAGACGCATCAACTTCGATCGTGAGCTGAGGTTGATTTTTGAAAAAAAATGACTAACCAAGTTTTGAGCAGGAAACGATCAAACAATCAAAACTCATTGCCTTTGGCCTTGACCTTGGGGTGATTTTTGCCAAAAAATGACGTTTAGGCCCAAAAATACCTTTCTCTCTATTTTTTGAAATTATGTGGCCATGTGAGCCTTCGAGTTCCTAGAAGGGTCGGTGTGAGTGAGCATAAAAAATCTTGAGAAAAGCTCGTAAGCCCTTGTTTGAGGTTTTTGAGACCTACCTCATGGGAAAATGGACAACCATCGAGGCTCATCGGCTTCGATCGTGAGCCGAGGTTGGTTTTTGCCCAAAAACGATTGAACAAGGTTTGAGCGAGTTTTAGACCTAGTTCGAAGCCAAAAGAACCAACCATCAAAACTCATCGCCCTTGGGCCTAACCTTGGGGTGATTTTTTAAAAAAATTGACGTTTACGCCCAAAAAATGCCTTTTTTTCGATTTTGTGACATGATGCGGGTATGCGAGCCTTTGAGTTCCTAGAAGGGTCGGTGTAAGTGAGCCCGAAAACATATGTAGGAAAACTATAAGCCCTTGTTTGAGGTTTTTGGGACCTACCTTATAGGAAATGGATGACCATCGAGACTCATCGGCTCTACTCGTGAGTCGAGGTTGATTTTTGACTAGAAATGGCCACCAAGTTTTGAGAAGTTTTAGGCTTAGTTTGAAGCCAAACGAGGCAACGATCAAATATCATCACCCTTGGACCTAACCTTGGGGTGATTTTTGTCAAAAAATGATGTTAGGCCCAAAAAATACCTTTTTTTTCTTTTTTTAGATGATACGGGCATACGAGCCTTCGAGTTCCTAAAAGGGTCGATGTGAGTGAGTGCAAAAACATCCGTAGGAAAACTGTAAGCCCTTTTTTGAGGTTTTTGGACCTACCTCATGGGAAAAGGGAAAACCATCGAGACTCATTGGCTTTGATCGTGAGTCGGGGTTGATTTTTATCAAAAAATGACCAACCAAGTTTTCAGCGAGTTTTAGACCGAGCTCGAAGGCAAACAAGGCAACGAGCAAAACTTATTGCCCTTAGCCTTGAACTCGGGGTGATTTTTTCTAAAAAATGACGTTTAGGCCTAAAAAATATCTTTTTTCTATTTTTTAAGCGATGCGAGCACGTGAGCCTTCGAATTCCTAGAAGGGTTGGTGTGAGTGAGTGCAAAAAATCTTTGGAAAAACTCGTAAGCCCTAGTTTGAGGTTTTTGGGACCTACCTTATGGGAAAAGGGACAACCATCGAGACGCATCGACGTCGAATGTGATCCGAGGTTGATTTTTCATGAAAAACGACCGACCAATTTTTGAGTAGTTCTAAACCTTGTTCAAAGCCAAACGAGCCAACGATCCAAACTCATCACCCCTGGCCTTCACCTTGGGGTATTTTTGCCAAGAAATGACTTTTGGGCCCAAAAAATACCTTTTTTATTTTTTCTAAGATGATGCGGGTATGCGAGCCTTCGAGTTCCTAGAAGGGTCGATGTGAACGAGCGCAAAAACATCCGTAGGAAAACCGTAACCCCTTGTTTGAGGTTTTTCGGGCATACCTCATGGGAAAAGGGATAACCATCGAGACTCATCGCAAAAAATCTATGGGAAAACCGTAGGCCCTTGTTTGAGGTTTTTGGGACCTAACTTATTGGAAAAGGGACAACAATCGAGACGCATTGATGTCAATTGTGAGCCGAGGTTGATTTTTAACGAAAAATGACCGACAAATTTTTTATCGAGTTTTAGACCTAGTTCGAGGCAAAATGAGCCAACGATCAAAACTCATCGCCTTTGGCCTTGACCTTAGGGCGATTTTTGTAAAAAGATGACGTTTACGTACAAAAAATACCTTTTTTCCTTTTTTTGAGATGATGTGGGCATGCGAGCGTTCGAGTTCCTAGACGAGTTGGTGTGAGCGAGCACGAAAACATTTATAGGAAAACCGTAAGCCCTTGTTTGAGGTTTTTGGGACTTACCTCATGGGAAAAGGGACAACCATCGAGACTCATCGGCTTTTACTATGAGTCGAGGTTGATTTTTTCCGAAACACGATCGCCTAATTTTTTTAGCAGTTTTACACCAAGTTCAAAGCCAAACGAGTTAACGATCAAAACTCATCACCCTTATCCTTGACCTCGGGGTGATATTTGCCAAAAAATGATGTTTAGGCCAAGAAAAACCTTTTTTTCTATTTTTGAAATGATACGGCATGTGAGCCTTCGAGTTCCTAGAAGGGTCGGTGTGAGCGAGAATAAAAAATCTATGGAAAAGCTCGTAAGCCCTTGTTTGGGTTTTTGGGACCTATCTCATTGGAAAACGGACAACCATCGAGACTCATCGGCTTCGAATGTGAGCCGAGGTTGATTCTTGATGAAAAATGACTAACCAAGTTTTGAGCGAGTTTTAGACCTAATTCGAAGCCAAACGAGCCAACGATCAAAACTCACCGCCCTTGGCCTTGACCTTGGGGTATTTTTGCCAAAAAATGACGTTTAGGCCCAAAAAATACCTCTCTCTATTTTTTGAGATTATGCGGGCATGCGAGCTTTCGTGTTCCTAGAAGGGTCGGTGTGAGCGAGCACAAAAACATCTATAGGGAAACTATAAGCCCTTGTTTGAGGTTTTTGGGACTTACCTCATGGTAAAAGGGACAACTATCGAGATGCATCGACTTCGATCGTGAGCCGAGGTTGATTTTTGACAAAAAATGACTAACCAAGTTTTGAGCAAGAAACGAGCAAACAATCAAAACTCATTGCCCTTGGCCTTGACCTTGGGGTGATTTTTTCCAAAAAATGACGTTTAGGCCTAAAAAATACCTTTCTCCCTATTTTTTTAGATTATGCGGGCATGTGAGCCTTCGAGTTCCTAGAAGGGTCGGTGTGAGTGAGTATAAAAAATCTTTAGGAAAACTATAAGCCCTTGTTTGAGGTTTTTGGACCAACCTCATGAGAAAAGTGACAACCATTGAAACTCATCGACTTCGACTATGAGTCGAGGTTGATTTTTGGCCAAAAATGAATGATAAATTTTTGACCGAGTTTTAAACCTAGTTCGAAGCCAAACGAGCCAACGAGCAAAACTCATCGCCCTTGTCCATGACCTCGAGGTATTTTTTCCGAGAAAATGACGTTTAGGCCCAAAAAAGACGTTTTCTTCTATTTTTCGGATGATGCGGGCATGGGTGCCTTTGAGTTCCTAGAAGGGTCGGTGTGAACGAGCATAAAAAAATCTTTAGGAAAAGCTGTAATCCCTTATTTGTGGTTTTTGAGACCTATCTCATGGGAAAAGGGACAACCATCGAGACTAATCGGCTTTTACTTTGAGTTGGGGTTGATTGTTGACCAAAAATAGCCGACCAAGTTTTGAAAAGTTTTAGACCTAGTTTGAACCTAAACGAGCCAATGATCAAAACTCATCGCCCTTGGCCTTGACCTTCAAGAGATTTTTGCCAAAAAATGATGTTTAGGCCCAAAAATACCTTTTTTTATGTTTTTTGGATGATATGGGCATGCGAGGCTTTGTGTTCCTAGAAGAGTCGGTATGAGCGTGCGTAAAAACATTTGTAGAAAAGCTGTAAGCCTCGGTTTGAGGTTTTTGGGACAAACCTCATAAGAAAAGGAACAACCATCGAGACTCATCAACTTCGACTATGAGGTGAGGTTGATTTTTGAACAAAAATGATCGACCAAGTTTTGAGTAGTTTTAGACCTAATTCGAAGCCAAACGAGCCAACAATCAAAACTCATCGCCCTTGGCCTTCACCTTAGGGTGACTTTTGTAAAAAAATGACGTTTACGCCCACAAAATACCCTTTTTTCTATTTTTTGAGATGATGCGGGCATGGTAGCGTTTGAGTTCCTAGAAAGGTTGGTGTAAGTGAGTGTAAAAAAATCGCAGGAAAACTATAAGCCCTTGTTTGAGGTTTTTGGGACCTACCTTATGGGAAAAGGGACAACCATCGAGACTAATTGGCTTTTACTTTGAGTCGGGGTTGATTTTTGACCAAAAACGACCGACCAAGTTTTGAGCGAGTTTTAGACCTAGTTCGAACCCAAATGAGCCAATGATAAAAACTAATCGCCCTTGCCCTTGACCTTCGAGTGATTTTTGCCAAAAAATGATTTTTAGGCCCAAAAAATACCCTTTTTTATGTTTTTTGAGATGATGTGGGCATGCGAGCCTTCTTGTTCCAAGAATAGTCAAAGTGAGCGAGCGTAAAAAAATTTATAAAAAAGCTCGTAAGCCTTTGTTTGAGGTTTTTGGGACCAACCTCATGAGAAAAGGGACAACCATCGAAACTCATCGGCTTCGACTATGAGTCGAGGTTGATTTTTGGCCAAAAACGAATGATAAATTTTTGACCGAGTTTTAAACCTAGTTCGAAGCTAAACGAGCCAACGAACAAAACTCATCGCCTTTGCCCATGACCTCGGGGTATTTTTTCCGGAAAATGACGTTTAGGCCCAAAAAAGACGTTTTCTTCTATTTTTCGGATGATGCGGGCATGGGTGCCTTTGAGTTCCTAGAAGGGTCGGTGTGAACGAGCATAAAAAAATCTTTAGAAAAGCTGCAAGCCCTTGTTTGTGGTTTTCGAGACCTATCTCATGGGGAAAGGGATAACCATCGAGACTAATCGGCTTTTACTTTGAGTTGGGGTTGATTGTTACCCAAAAATGGTCGACCAAGTTTTGCGAAGTTTTAGACCTAGTTCGAAACCAAACAAGCCAATGATCAAAACTCATCGCCCTTGGCCTTGACCTTCGAGTGATTTTTGCCAAAAAATGATGTTTAGGCCCAAAAATACCTTTGTTTATGTTTTTTCGGATGATATGGGCATGCGAGGCTTTGTGTTCCTAGAAGAGTCGGTATGAGCGTGCGTAAAAACATTTATAGAAAAGCTGTAAGCCTCGGTTTGAGGTTTTTGGGACAAACCTCATAAGAAAAGGAACAACCATCGAGACTCATCAACTTCGACTATGAGGTGAGGTTGATTTTTGAACAAAAATGATCGACCAAGTTTTGAGTAGTTTTAGACCTAATTCGAAGCCAAACGAGCCAACAATCAAAACTCATCACCCTTGGCCTTCACCTTAGGGTGACTTTTGTAAAAAAATGACGTTTACGCCCACAAAATACTATTTTTTCTATTTTTTGAGATGATGCGGGCATGGTAGCGTTTGAGTTCCTAGAAAGGTCGGTGTAAGTGAGCGTAAAAAAATGCAGGGAAAACTATAAGCCCTTGTTTGAGGTTTTTGGGACCTACCTTATGGGAAAAGGGACAACCATCGAGACTAATTGGCTTTTACTTTGAGTCGAGGTTGATTTTTGACCAAAAATGACCGACCAAGTTTTGAGCGAGTTTTAGACCTAGTTCGAACCCAAATGAGCCAATGATAAAAACTAATCGCCCTTGCCCTTGACCTTCGAGTGATTTTTGCCAAAAAATGATTTTTAGGCCCAAAAAATACCCTTTTTTATGTTTTTTGAGATGATGTGGGCATGCGAGGCCTTCATGTTCCAAGAATAGTCAAAGTGAGCGAGCGTAAAAAGATTTATAAAAAAGCTGTAAGCCTTTGTTTGAGGTTTTTGGGACCAACCTCATGAGAAAAGGGACAACCATCGAAACTCATCGGCTTCGACTATGAGTCGAGGTTGATTTTTGGCCAAAAACAAATGATAAATTTTTGACCGAGTTTTAAACCTAGTTCGAAGCCAAATGAGCCAACGAACAAAACTCATCGCCTTTGCCCATGACCTCGGGGTATTTTTTTCCGGAAAATGACGTTTAGGCCCAAAAAAGACGTTTTCTTCTATTTTTCGGATGATGCGGGCATGGGTGCCTTTGAGTTCCTAGAAGGGTCGGTGTGAACTAGCATAAAAAAATCTTTAGGAAAAGCTGCAAGCCCTTGTTTGTGGTTTTCGAGACCTATCTCATGGGGAAAGGGATAACCATCGAGACTAATCGGCTTTTACTTTGAGTTGGGGTTGATTGTTACCCAAAAATGGCCGACCAAGTTTTGCGAAGTTTTAGACCTAGTTCGAACCCAAACAAGCCAATGATCAAAACTCATCGCCCTTGGCCTTGACCTTCGAGTGATTTTTGCCAAAAAATGATGTTTAGGCCCAAAAATACCTTTGTTTATGTTTTTTCGGATGATATGGGCATGCGAGGCTTTGTGTTCCTAGAAGAGTCGGTATGAGCGTGCGTAAAAACATTTATAGAAAAACCGTAAGCCTCCGTTTGAGGTTTTTGGGACAAACCTCATAAGAAAAGGAACAACCATCGAGACTCATCAACTTCGACTATGAGGTGAGGTTATTTTTGAACAAAAATGATCGACCAAGTTTTGAGTAGTTTTAGACCTAATTCGAAGCCAAACGAGCCAACGATCAAAACTCATCGCCCTTGGCCTTCACCCTAAGGTGACTTTTGCAAAAAAATGACGTTTACGCCCACAAAATACCTTTTTTTCTATTTTTTGAGATGATGCGGGCATGGTAGCGTTTGAGTTCCTAGAAGGGTCGGTGCAAGCGAGCGTAAAAAAATCTATAGGAAAACTATAAGCCCTTGTTTGAGGTTTTTGGGACCTACCTCATGGGAAAAGGGACAACCATCGAGACTAATTGGCTTTTACTTTGAGCTAGGGTTGATTTTTGACCAAAAACGACCGACCAAGTTTTGAGCGAGTTTTAGACCTAGTTTGAACCCAAATGAGCCAATGATAAAAACTAATCACCCTTGCCTTTGACCTTCGAGTGATTTTTGCCAAAAAATGATGTTTATGCCTAAAAAATACCTTTTTTTATGTTTTTTGAGATGTGTGGGCATGCGGGCCTTCGTGTCCAAGAATAGTCAAAGTGAGCGAGCGTAAAAAAATTTATAAAAAAGCTCGTAAGCCTTTGTTTGAGGTTTTTGGGACCAACCTCATGAGAAAACGGATAACCATCAAAACTCATCGGCTTCGACTATGAGCCGAGGTTGATTTTTGGCCAAACACGAATGATAAATTTTTGACCGAGTTTTAAACCTAGTTCGAAGCCAAACGAGCCAACGAAAAAAACCCATCGCCCTTGGCCATGACCTCGGGGTATTTTTTTTAGAAAATGACGTTTAGGCCCAAAAAAATACCTTTTCTTCTATTTTTTGAGATGATGTGGGCATGGGAGCGTTTGAGTTCCTAGAAGGGTCGGTGCAAGCAAGCGTAAAAAAATCCGTAGGAAAACTATAAGCCTTTGTTTGAGGTTTTTGGGACCTACCTCATGGGAAAAGGGACAACCATCGAGACTAATCGGCTTTTAGTGCGAGCCGAGGTTGATTTTTGACCGGAAATGACTAATCAAGTTTTGAGTAGTTTTGGACCTATTTCAAGCCCAAACGAGCCAATGATCAAAACTCATCGCCCTTGGCCTTGACCTTCGAGTGATTTTTTCCAAAAAATGACGTTTAGGCCCAAAAATACCTTTTTTATGTTTTTTGAGATGATGTGGGTATGCGGGCCTTCATGTTCCTAGAAGAGTCGGTGTGAGCTAGCCTAAAAAAATTTGTAGAAAAACTCGTAAGCCTTTTTTTGTGGTTTTTGGGACCAACGTCATGAGAAAAGGGACAACTATCGAGACTCCTCGGCTTCGAAATTGATCCGAGGTTGATTTTTGACCAAAAACGATCGGCCAAGTTTTGAGCGAGTTTTAGACCTAATTCGAAGCTAAATGAGCCAATGATCAAAACTCATCGCCCTTGGCCTTGACTTCAAGTGATTGCTGCCAAAAAATGACGTTTAGGCCCAAAAAATACCTTTTTTATGGTTTTTGAGATGATGTGGGCATCCGAGCCTTCGTGTTCCTAGAAGAGTCGGTGTGAGCGAGCGTAAAAAAATTTGTAAAAAAATTATAAGACTTTGTTTGAGGTTTTTGGGACCAACCTTATGAGAAAAGGGATAACCATTGAGACTCATCAACTTCGACTATGAGTCGAGGTTGATTTTTGACCAAAAACGAATGACCAAGGTTTAAGCGAGTTTTAAACCTAGTTCGAAGCCAAAGCCAACGAACAAAACTCATCACCCTTGTCCATGACCTCGGGGTATTTTTTTCTAGAAAATGACGTTTAGGCCTAAAAGTACCTTTTCTTCTATTTTTTAAGATGATGTGGGCATGGGAGCGTTTGAGTTCGTAAAAGGGTCGGTGCGAGCGAGCACAAAAAAATCCGTAGGAAAACTATAAGCCCTTGTTTGAGGTTTTTGAGGCCTACCTCATGGGAAAACGGATAACAATCGAGACTAATTGGCTTTTACCGTTAGTCGAGGTTGATTTTCGACCAAAAACGACCGACCAAGTTTTGAGCAATTTTAAACCTAGTTCAAGCCTAAACGAGCCAACGATCAAAGCCGATTGCCCATGGCCTTGACATTCGAGTGATTTTTTCCAAAAAATGATGTTTAGGCCCAAAAAATACCTTGTTCTTGTTTTTTGAGATGATGTAGGCATGCGAGCCTTTGTGTTCCTAAAGGAGTCGACGTGAGTGAGCCTAAAAAAATTTGTAGAAAAACCGTAAGCCTTAATTTAAGGTTGTTGGGCCCAAGCTCATGAGAAAAGGGACAACTATCGAGACTCATCGGCTTCGAAATTGATCCGAGGTTGATTTTTGACCAAAAACGATCGACCAAATTTCGAGAAGTTTTAGACCTAATTCAAAGCCAAATGAGCCAATGATCAAAACTCATCACTTTTGCCCTTCACCTTGCGATGATGTTTGTAAAAAAATGATGTTTACGCCCAAAAAATACCTTCTTTTCTATTTTTTGAGATGATGCGAGCATGTGAGCCTTTGAGTTCCTAAAAGGGTTCGTGTAAGTGAGCGCAAAAACATATATCGGAAAACTATAAGCCCTTGTTTGAGGTTTTTGGGACCCACCTCATGGGGAAAGGGACAACCATCGAGACTCATCGGCTTCTACTATGAGCTAAGGTTGATTTTTACCCAAAAATGGCCACCAAGTTTTGATTAGTTTTAGACCTAGTTCGAAGCCAAACGAGCCAATGATCAAAACTCATCACCCTTGGTCTTGACCTCGGGGTGATTTTTGCCAAAAAATAACGTTTAGGCCTAAAAAATACATTTTTTTCTTTTTTTTTGAGATGATGCAAGCATGCGAGCCTTCGAGTTCCTAGAAGTCCCGATGTGAGCGAGCGTGAAAACATCCGTAGAAAAAATATAACCCCATGTTTGAGATTTTTAGGACCTACCTAATAGGAAAAAGGACAACCATCGAGACATATCGGCTTCGATTGTGAGTCGAGGTTGATTTTTGACCAAAAACGAGTTGACCAAGTTTTGAGTTGTTTTAGACCTAGTTCGAATCCAAACAAGCCAACGATAAAAACTTGTCGCCCTTGGCCTTGACCTTCGAGAGATTTTTCCAAAAAATGACATCTAAGCCCAAAAAATACCTTTTTTATGTTTTTTGAGATGATGCGGCATGCGAGCCATCGAGTTCCTAGAAGGGTCGATGTGAGCAAGTGCAAAAAAATTTGTAGAAAAACTATAAGCCTTTGTTTGAGGTTTTTGGGACTTACCTCATGAGAAAAGGGACAACCATCGAGACTCATCGGCTTCGACTATGAGCCGAGGTTGATTTTTGACCAAAAACGATCGACCAAGTTTTGAACAATTTTAGAGCTAGTTCGAAGCCAAACGAGCCAATGATCAAAAGTCATCGCACTTGGCATTGTCCTTGGGGTGATTTTTGTAAAAAATTGACGTTGACGCCTAAAAATTACCTTTTTTTCTATTTTTTGAAATGATCCGAGCATGCGAGCATTTGAGTTCCTAGAAGGGTCGGTGTGAGCGAGCGTGAAAACATCTATAGGAAAACCGTAAGCCCATGTTTGAGGTTTTTTGGACCTACCTCATGGGAAATGGGACAACTATCGAGACTCATCCGCTTCGACTATGAGCTGAGGTTGATTTTGGCCCAAAAACAATTGATAATTTTTGAGCGAGTTTTAGACCTAGTTCGAAGCCAAACGAGCCAATGATCTAAACTAATCGCCCTTGGCCTTGTCCTCGGGGTGATTTTTGCCAAAAAAATGATGTTTCGGCCTAAAAAATACCTTTTTTTCTATTTTTAAGATGATGCGGGCATGTGAGTCTTCGAGTTCTTAGAAGAGTCAATGTGAGTGAGCATAAAAAATTTATGGGAAAAATGTAAGCCCTTGTTTGAGGTTTTTAGGACCTACCTCATGGGACAATGGACAACCATCGACACGCATCGGCTTCGATCGTGAGCCGAGGTTGATTTTTGACGAAAAATGACCGACCAAGTTTTGAGCCGTTTTAGACTTAGTTCGAAGCCAAATGAGCCAACGATCCAAACTCATCACCCTTGGCCTTGACCTTGGGGTGATTTGTTCTAAAAATGACATTTAGGCCCAAAAAGTACCTTTCTCTCTTTTTTTGAGATTATACGGGCATGCGAGCCTTTGAGTTCCTAGAAGGGTTGGTGTGAGTGAGCGTAAAAAATATTTAGGAAAACTTTAAGCCCTTGTTTGAGGTTTTTGGGACCAAACTCATGGGAAAAGGGACAACCATTGAGACTCATCAACTTCGACTCGGAGCCGAGGTTGATTTTTGCCCAAACATAGCTAACCAAGTTTTGAGCGGTTCTAGACCTAGTTCAAAGCCAAACGAGCCAACGATCAAAACTCATCGCCCTTGGCCATGACCTCGACGTATTTTTACCAAAAAATGACATTTAGGCCCAAAAAGACCATTTCTTCTATTTTTTTAGATGATGCGGGCATGAGAGCCTTTGAGTTCCCGTAAAGGACGGTGTGAGTGAGCACAAAAAAATATGTAGGAAACTATAAGGCCTTGTTTGAGGTTTTTGGGACCTACCTCATGGAAAAAGGGACAACCATTGAGACTACTTGGCCTTTACTCGTGAGTTGAGATTGATTTTTGACCAAAAACGACCGACCAAGTTTTGAGCGAGTTTTAGACCCAATTCGAACCAAAACGTCCCAACTATCAAAACTCATCACCCTTGGCCTTGACCTTGGGGTGATTTTTGCAAAAAAAAATGACATTTATGCCTAAAAAATACCTCATGAGAAAAGGGACAACCATCGAGACTCATTAGCTTTGACTATGAGCTGAGGTTGATTTTTTACCAAAAACGGTCGATCAAGTTTTGAGCGAGTTTTAGACCTAGTTCGAAGCCAAACGAGCCAACAATCAAAATTCATCACCCTTGCCCTTGACCTTGGGGTGATTTTTACCAAGAATTGACGTTTTAGCCAAAAAAAATACCTATTTTTCTATTTTTTGAGATGATGCGGGCATTCGAGACTTCGAGTTCCTAGAAAAGTCGGTGTAAGCGACCATAAAAATAGCTCGTAGGAAAACTATAACTCTGTTGTTTGAGGTTTTTGAGACCTATCTCATGGGAAAAGGGACAACCATCGAGCCACATCGGCTTCGATCGTGATCCGAGGTTGATTTTTGCCCAAACATGGTCGACCAAGTTTTGAGCGAGTTTTAGGCCTAGTTCGAAGCCAAACGAGCCAATGATCAAAACTCATCACCCTTGGCCATGACCTCGGGCTTATTTTTTCCAAAAAATG
This sequence comes from Dovyalis caffra, assembly GCA_963924115.1. Lineage (NCBI taxonomy): Eukaryota > Viridiplantae > Streptophyta > Magnoliopsida > Malpighiales > Salicaceae > Dovyalis > Dovyalis caffra. The sequence continues at coordinate 1,211,949 of CAWUPB010001198.1, read as the reverse complement.
ACATTTAGGCCCAAAAAAGACCTTTTTTTCTATTTTTTGAGATGATGTAGGAATGGGAGCGTTTGAGTTACTAGAATGGTAGGTGTGAGCGAATGTAAAAAAATATGTAGGAAAACTGTAAACCCTTGTTTGAGGTTTTTGGGACCTACCTCATGGGAGAAAGGGTAACCATCGAGACACATCGGCTTTAATTATGAGCCGAGGTTGATTTTTAACTAGAAACGACCGACCAAGTTTTGAGGAGTTTTAGACCACGTTCAAACCCAAATGAGCCAATGATCAAAACTCATCGCCCTCTACCTTGACCTTCGGGTAATTTTTCCCAAAAGCTGATGTTTAGGCCCAAAAATACCTTTTTTTTTTGTTTTTTGAGATGATACGGGCATTCGGGCCTTCAAGTTCCTAGAACAGTTGGTCTAAGCGAGCGTAAAAAAAGTTTTAGGAAAACTATAAGCCTTTATTTTAGGTTTTTGGGGCCTACCTCATGAGAAAAAGGGACAACCATCGAGAGTCATCGGGTTCGACTATGAGCCGAGGTTGATTTTTTACCAAAAACGGTTGATCAAGTTTTGAGTAGTTTTAGACCTAGTTCGAAGCAAAACGAGCCAATGATCAAAACTCATCACCCTTGACCTTGTCCTTGGGATGATTTTTACCAAAAATTAATGTTTTAGCCAAAAATACCTTTTTTTCTTTTTTTGAGATGATGTGGGCATTCGAGCCTTCGAGTTCCTAGAAGAGTCGGTGTGAGTGAGCGTAAAAACAGTTGTAGGAGAACCGTAACTCGTTGTTTAAGGTTTTTGAGACCTATCTCATGGGAAAAAGGGACAACCATCGAGCCACATTGGCTTCGACTATGATCTAAGGTTGATTTTTGCCCAAAAATGGTCGACCAAGTTTTGAGCGAGTTTTAGGCCTAGTTCGAAGCCAAACGAGCCAACGATCAAAACTCATCGCCCTTAGCCATGACCTCGGGGTTATTTTTGCCAAAAAATGACATTTAGGCCCAAAAAAGACCTTTTTTTCTATTTTCCGAGATGATGCAAGAATGGGAGCGCTTGAGTTACTAGAAGGGTAGGTGTGAGCGAATGTAAAAAAATATGTAAAAAAGCCGTAAGCCCTAGTTTGAGGTTTTTTGGACCTACCTCATGGGAGAAAGGACAACCATTGAGACGCATCGGCTTTGATTGTGAGTCGAGGTTGATTTTTGACCGAAATGACCGACCAAGTTTTGAGAAGTTTTAGACCAAGTTCGAACTCAATTAAGCCAATGATCAAAACTCATCGCCCTCTACCTTGACCTTCGGGTAATTTTTCCCAAAATATGATGTTTAGGCCCAAAAATACCTTTTTTATGTTTTTTGAGATAATACGAGCATTCGGGCCTTCAAGTTCTTAGAAAAGTTGGTATGAGCGAGCGTAAAAATTTTTTTAGGAAAAAAATAAGCCTTTATTTTAGGTTTTTGGGACCTATCTCATGAGAAAATGGACAACCATCGAGACTCATCGAGTTCGACTATGAGCCGAGGTTGATTTTTGACCAAAAACGGGCGATCATGTTTTGAGCGAGTTTTAGACCTAGCTCGAAGTCAAACGAGCCAACGATCAAAACTCATCACCCTCGCCCTTGACCTCGGGGTGATTTTTTTCCAAAAATTGACGTTTTAGCCAAAAAATACCTTTTTTTCTATTTTTTAAGATGATGCGGGCATTTGAGCCTTCGAGTTCCTAGAAGAGTCGGTGTGAGCGAGTGCAAAAATAGTCGTAGGAAAATTGTAACCTCTTGTTTGAGGTTTTTGAGACCTATCTCATTGGAAAAGGGACTACAATTGAGCCACATCGGCTTCGATCGTGTTCCGAGGTAGATTTTTGCCCAAAAATGATCGACCAAGTTTTGAGTAGTTTTAGGCCTAGTTCGAAGTCAAACGAGCCAACGATCAAAACTCATTGCCTTTGGCTATGACCTCGGGGTTATTTTTGCCAAAAAATGACGTTTAGGACAAAAAAAGACCTTTCTTTCTATTTTTTTAGATGATGCAGAAATGGAAGCATTTGAGTTATTAGAAGGGTAGGTGTGAGCGAGCATAAAAAAATCTATAAGAAAACCGTAAGTCCTTGTTTGTGGTTTTTGGGACCTACCTCATGGGAGAAAGGACAACCTAGTGAGACGCATCGGCTTTGATTGTGAGTTGAGGTTGATTTTTGACCGAAACGACCGACCAAGTTTTGAGGAGTTTTAGACCTCGTTCGTACCCAAATGAGCCAATGATCAAAACTCATCGCCCTCTGCCTTGACCTTCGGATAATTTCTCCCAAAAAATGATGTTTAGGCCCAAAAATACCTTTTTTTATGTTTTTTGAGATGATGCGAGCATTCGGGCCTTCAAGTTCCTAAAAGAGTGTGTCTAAGCGAGCATAAAAAAATTTGTATGGAAAGGTATAAGCCTTTATATTAGGTTTTTGGGACCTACCTCATGAGAAAAGGGACAACCATCAAGACTCATCGAGTTCGACTATGAGCCGAGGTCGATTTTTGACCAAAAATGACCGACCTAGTTTTGAGAAGTTTTAGACCTAGTTCAAAGCCAAATGAGCCAATGATCAAAACTCATCACCTTTGGCCTTGACCTTGGGGTGATTTTTGCCAAAAAATGACGTTTTTCACCAAAAAATACCTTTTTTCTATTTTTTGAGATCATGTGGGCATGCGAGCCTTCGAGTTTCTAGAAGGGTCGATGTGAGCGAGCGTAAAAACATCCGTAGAAAAATTTTAAGCCCTTGTTTGAGGTTTTTGGGACCTACCTTATGGGAACAAGGGCAACCATCGAGGCTCATCGGGTTCGACCGTGAGCCGAGGTTGATGTTTGCCCAAAAATGATCAACTAAGTTTTGAGCGAGTTTTAGGCCTAGTTCGAAGCCAAACGAGCCAACGATCAAAACTCATGGCCCTTGGCCTTGTCCTCGAGGTGCTTTTTTTCCAAAAAATGACATTTACGCTCAAAAAATACCTTTTTTTCTTTTTTGTAGATGATGTAGGCATCTAGGCCTTCGAGTTTCTAGAAGGGTCGGTGTGAGGGAGCGTAAAAAATCTATTGGAAAACAAGTAAGCCTTTGTTTGAGGTTTTTGGGACCTACATCATAGGAAAAGGGACAACTATTGAGACTCATCGGCTTCGAATTTGAGCTGAGTTTAATTTTTGCCAAAAAATGATCGACCAAGTTATGAACAGTTTTAGGCCTAGTTCGAAGCCAAACTCATCGCCCTTGGCCTTGACCTTGGGATGATTTTTTCCAAAAAATGACGTTTAGTCCCAAAAAAGACCTTTTTTTCTATTTTTTGAGATGATGCGGGAATGGGAGCATTTGAGTTACTAGAAGGGTAGGTGTGAGCGAACGTAAAAACATCCGTAGGAAAATTGTAAGCCCTTGTTTGAGGTTTTTCGGACCTACCTCATGGGAGAAAGGACAACCATCGAGACTCATTGGCTTTGATTGTGAGCTGAGGTTGATTTTTGACTAGAAACAATCGACCAAGTTTTGATGAGTTTTAAACCACGGTCGAACTCAAATGAGCCAATGATCAAAACTCATCGCCTTCTACCTTGACCTTCGGGTAATTTTTCCCAAAATATGATGTTTAGGCCCAAAAATACCTTTTTTTATGTTTTTTTGAGATGATACGAGCATTCGGTACTTCAAGTTCTTAGAAAAGTTGGTCCGAGCGAGGGTAAAAAAGTTTTAGGAAAACTATAAGCCTTTATTTTAGGTTTTTGGGACCTACCTCATGAGAAAAGGGACAACCATCGAGACTCATCGGGTTCGTCTATGAGTTGAGGTTGATTTTTGACCAAAAACAGCCGATCGGGTTTTGAGCGAGCTTTAGACCTAGCTCGAAGCCAAACGAGCCAACGATCAAAACTCATCACCCTTGCCCTTGACCTTGGGGTGATTTTTTCCAAAATTGACGTTTTAGCCAAAAAAATACCTTTTTTTCTATTTTTTCGGATGATGTGGGCATTCGAGCCTTCGAGTTCCTAGAAGAGTCGGTGTGAGCGAGTGCAAAAATAGCTATAGGAAAACCGTAACCTCTTGCTTGAGGTTTTTGAGACTCGTCTCATTGGGAAAGGGACAACCATCGAGCCTCATTGGCTTTGATTGTGATCCGAGGTTGATTTTTGCCCAAAAACATTCGATCAATTTTTGAACAGCTTTTAGGCCTAGTTCGAAGCCAAACGAGCCCATGATGAAAACTCATCACCCTTGCCCATGACCTCGAGATGATTTTTTCCAAAAAATGATGTTTTGCCCAAAAAAATACCTTTTTTTCTATTTTTAAGCTCGATGCGAGCATGAGAGCCTTTGAGTTCATAGAAGGGTCAATGTGAGCAAGCACAAAAAAATCGAAGGAAAACTATAAGCTCTTATTTGATGTTTTTGGGACTCGCCTCATTGGAAAAAGGACAACCATCGAGACTAATCGGCTTCTACTCGTGAGTTGAGGTTAAACTTTTGACCAAAAATGGCCATTAAGTTTTGAGTAGTTTTAGACCTAGTTCGAAGCCAAATGAGCCAATGACCAAAACTCATCGCCCGTGGCCATGACCTTAGGGTGATTTTTACAAAAAATGACATTTAGGCATAAAAAAAAAACATTTCTCTCTAGTTTTTGAGATAATGAGGGCATGCGAGCCTTCGAGTTCCTAGAAGGGTCGGTGTGAGCGAGCATAAAAAATCTTTAGGAAAACTGTAAGCCCTTGTTTGATGTTTTTAGGACCCACCTAATGGGAAAAGGGACAACCATCGAGACTCATCGGGTTCGATTGTGAGCCGAGGTTGATTTTTATCCGAAAATGGTCAACCAAGTTTTGAGTAGTTTTAGACATAGTTTGAAGCCAAACGAGCCAACGATCAAAACTCATCGCCCTTGGCCATGACCTCGGGATATTTTTGCCAAAAAAAATGATGTTTAGGCCTAAAAAAGATATTTTTTCTATTTTTTGAGATGATGCAATAATGGGAGCATTTGAGTTCCTAGAAGGATCGGTCCGAGTGAGCGTAAAAAAATCTATAGGAAAACTATAAGCCCTTGTTTGAGGTTTTTGGGACCTACCTAATAGGAGAAAGGACAACCATCGAGACGCATCGGCTTTGACTTTGAGCCGAGGTTGATGTTTGACCAAAAATGATTGACTAAGTTTTGAGCGAGTTTTAGACCTCGTTTGAAGCCAAACGAGCCAACGATCAAAACTCATCGCCCTTGGCTTTGACCTCGGGGTGAGTTTTTCCAAAAATGACATTTACGACCAAAAAATACCTTTTTTTCTTTATTACTTTTAGATAATGCGGGCATGTAGGCCTTTGAGTTCCTAGAAGGGTTGGTGTGAGCGAGCGTAAAAAATCTTTAGAAAAACTGTAAGCCCTTGTTTGATGTTTTTAGGACCCACCTAATGGGAAAAAGGATAACCATCGAGACTCATCGGCTTCGATTGTGAGCCGAGGTTGATTTTTGTCCAAAAATGGTTGACTAAGTTTTGAGTAGTTTTAGACATAGTTCGAAGCCAAACGAGCCAACGATCAAAACTCATCGCCCTTGGCCATGAACTCGAGATATTCTTTTCCAAAAAATGATGTTTAGGCCCAAAAAAGACCTTTTTTTCTATTTTTTGAGATGATGCAAGAATCGGAGCATTTGAGTTCCTAAAAGGGTCGGCGTGAGCGAGCATAAAAAAATATGTATGAAAACTATAAGCCCTTGTTTGACATTTTTGGGACCGACCTCATGGGAAAAGGGACAACCATCGAGACTCATCGGCTTCGAGTGTGAGCCGAGTTTGGTTTTTGCCAAAAAATGACCGACCAAGTTTTAAGCCGTTTTAGATTTAGTTCGAAGCCAAACAAGCCAACTATCAAAACTCATCGCCAAACGAGCCAACGATCAAAACTCATCGCTCTTGGCCTTGACCTCGGGGTGCTTTTTTCCAAAAAATGACATTTACGCCCAAAAAATACCTTTTTTCCTTTTTTATTTTTAGATGATGCAAGCATGCGGGCCTTTGAGTTTCTAAAAGGGTCGGTGTGAGCAAGCGCAAAAAATTCGTTGGAAAATTGTAAGCCCTTGTTTGAGGTTTTTGGACCTACCTCATAGGAAAAGGGATAACCATTGAGACTCATCGGCTTCGAATGTGAGTCGAGTTTGATTTTTACCAAAAATAACCGACCAAGTTTTGAGCGAGTTTTAGACCTAGTTCAAAGCCAAATGAGCCAACAATTAAAACTCATCGCCCTTGGCCTTGACCTTGGGGTGATTTTTGCAAAAAAATGATGTTTAGGCTGAAAAAAACATTTCTCTCTAGTTTTTGAGATAGTGAGGGCATGCGAGCCTTCGAGTTCCTAGAGGGTCGGTGTGAACGAGCGTAAAAAATCTTTAGGAAAACTGTAAGGCCTTGTTTGAGGTTTTTAGAGCCTACCTTATGGGAAAAGGGACAACCATCGAGACTCATTAGCTTCGATTGTTAGCCGAGGTTGATTTTTATCCAAAAATTGTCGACCAAGTTTTGAGTAGTTTTAGACATAGTTCGAAGCCAAACGAGCCAATGATCAAAACTTATCACCCTTGGCCATGACCTTTGGATATTTTTTCCAAAAAATGACGTTTAGGACTAAAAAAGACCTTTTTTTCTATTTTTTGAGATGATGCGGGAATGGAAGCCTTTGAGTTCCTAGAAGGGTTGGTGTGTGCGATCGTAAATAAATCTATACAAAAACTATAAGCCTTTGTTTTAGGTTTTTGGGACCTACCTCATGGGAGAAAGGACAACCATCGGATGCATCGGCTTCGATTCGAGCCGAGGTTGATTTTTGATCGAAAATGACCGACCAAGTTTTGAGCGAGTTTTAGACCACGTTCGAATCAAACGAGCCGGTGATCAAAACTCATTGCCCTCTCGCCTTGACCTTTGGTTAATTTTTCCTAAAAAATGATGTTTAGGCTCAAAAATACCTTTTTTTTGTTCTTTGAGATGTTGCGGGCATTCGGGCCTTCAAGTTTCTAGAAGAGTAGGTCCGAGCGAGCGTAAGAAAAATTATAGGAAAACTATAAGCCTTTATTTTAGGTTTTTGGGACCTACCTCATGGGAAAAGGGACAACCATCGAGACTCATCGGCTTCGGCTATAAGCCGAGGTTGATTTTTGACCAAAAACGACCGACCAAGTTTTAAGTAGTTTTAGACCTAGTTCGAAGTCAAACAAGCCAACGATCAAAACTCATCGCCCTTGGCCATGACCTCGGGATATTTTTGCCAAAAAATGACATTTAGGCCCAAAAAAGACCTTTTCTTCTATTTTTTGAGATGATGCAAGAATGGGAGCATTTGAGTTCCTAGAAGGGTCGGTGTGAGTGAGTGTAAAAAATCTATAGGAAAACTATAAGCCCTTGTTTGAGGTTTTTTAGACCTACCTCATGGGAGAAAGGACAACCATCGAGACGCATCGGCTTTGATCGTGAGCCGAGGTTGATTTTTGACCAAAAACCATTGACCAAGTTTTGATCAAAACTCATTGCCCACGTCCTTCAACTTCGAATAATTTTTCCCAAAAAATGATGTTTAGGACTAAAAATACCTTTTTTAGGTTTTTTGAGATTATATGAGCATCCGGGCCTTCGAGTTCTTAGAAGAGTCGGTCCGAGAGAGCGTAAAAAAATTTATAAGAAAACTATAACCCTTTGTTTAAGGTTTTTGGGACCTACCTCATGGGAAAAGGGACAACCATCGAGACTCATCGGCTTCGACTATGAGCTAAGGTTGATTTTGGACCAAAAATGGCGGACTAAGTTTTGAGCGGTTTTAGACCTAGTTCGAAGCCAAACGAGCCAACGATCAAAAATCATCATCCTTGGGCTTGAACTTGGGGTGATTTTTGCCAAAAAATGACGTTTACACCCAAAAAATACCTTTTTTCTATTTTTTGAGGTGATACGGGCATGCAAGCCTTCGAGTTCCTAGAACGGTCCGTGTGAGCGAGCGTGAAACATCCGTAGGAAAACCGTAAGCCCTTGTTTGAGGTTTTTGGGACCTACCTCATGGGAAAAGGGACAACTATCAAGGCTCATCGGCTTCGACTCGTGAGCCGAGGTTGATTTTTGCCCAAAAATGGCCGACTAAGTTTTGAGCGAGTTTTAGGCCTAGTTCGAAGCCAAACAAGCAAACAATCAAAACTCATCGTCTTTGGCTAGAACCCACAGGTGATTTTATCAAAACAATTATGTTTAGGCTCAAAAAATACCTTTTTTTCTATTTTTTGAGATAATGCGGGCATGGAAGCCTTTGAGTTCTTAGAAGGGTCGGTGTGAGTGAGCGTAAAAAAATCTATAGGAAAACCGTAAGCCCTTGTTTGATATTTTTGGGACCGATCTCATAGGAAAAGGGACAACCATCGAGACTCATTAGCTTCGAGTGTGAGCCGAGTTTGATTTTTGCCAAAAAATGACCGACCAAGTTTTGATCGGTTTTAAACCTAGTTCGAAGCCAAACGAGCCAACGATCAAAACTCATCACCCTTGGCCTTGACCTCGGGGTGATTTTTCTAAAAAAATGATGTTTAGGCCAAAAACAACATCTCTCTAGTTTTTGAGATAATGAGGGCATGCGAGCCTTCGAGTTCGTAGAAGGATCGGTGTGAACGAGCGTAAAAAATCTTTAGAAAAGCTGTAAGGCCTTGTTTGAGGTTTTTAGAGCCTACCTTATGGGAAAAGGGACAACCATTGAGACTCATTGTCTTCGATTGTGAGCCGAGGTTGATTTTTATCCAAAAATGGTCGACCAAGTTTTGAGTAGTTTTAGACATAGTTCAAAGCCAAACGAGCCAACGATCAAAACTCATCGCCGTTGGCCATGACCTCGGGAAATTTTTGCCAAAAAATGATGTTTAGGCCCAAAAAAGACCTTTTTTCTATTTTTTGAGATGATGCAAGAATGAGGGCATTTGAGTTCCTAGAAGGGTGATTGTGAGTGAGTGTAAAAAAATCTATAGGAAAAATATAAGTCTTTGTTTGAGGTTTTTGGGACCTACTTCATGGGAGAAAGGACAACCATCGAGACGCATCGGCTTCGACTATGAGCCGAGGTTGATTTTTGACCAAAAACCATTGACCAAGTTTTGAGCGAGTTTTGGACCTCGTTCGAACCCAAATAAGCCAATGATCAAAACTCATTGCCCACGGCCTTTAAGTTCGAGTAATATTTCACAAAAAATGATGTTTAGGCCCAAAAATGCCTTTTTTAGGTTTTTTGAGATTATGCGAGCATCGGGCCTTCGAGTTCCTAGAAGAGTCCGTCCGAGCGAGCGTAAAAAATTTTGTAAGAAAACTATAACCCTTTATTTAAGGTTTTTGGGACCTACCTCATGGGAAAAGGGACAACCATCGAGACTCATCGACTTCGATTATGAGCTAAGGTTTATTTTGGACCAAAAATGGCGAGGCTAAGTTTTGAGCGAGTTTAAGACCTAGTTTGAAGCCAAACGAGCCAACGATCAAAACTCATCACCCTTGGGCTTTAACTTGGGGTGATTTTTGCCAAAAAATGACATTTACGCCCAAAAAATACCTTTTTTCTATTTTTTGAGATGATGCGGGCATGCGAGCCTTCGAGTTCCTAAAACGGTCTCGTGAGCGAGCGTGAAACATCCGTAGGGAAACCGTAAGCCCTTGTTTGAGGTTTTTAGGACCTACCTCATGAGAAAGGGGACAACCATCGAGACTTATCGACATTGATCGTGAGCCGAGGTTGATTTTTGAACAAAAATGATCGACCAAGTTTTGAGCAGTTTTAGACCAAGTTTGAAGCAAAACGAGCCAACGATAAAAACTCATCACCCTTGGCCTTGACCTCGGGGTGATTTTCTCCTAAAAATGATGTTTAGGCCGAATAAATATCTTTTTTTATAGGTATGCGAGCCTTCGAGTTTCTAGAAGGGTCGGTGTGAGTGAGCACAAAAAATCTATAGGAAAACTATAAGCCCTTGTTTGAGGTTTTTGGGACTTATCTCATGGGAAAGGGGACAACCATTAAGACTCATCGGCTTTGAGTGTGAGATGAGTTTCATTTCCATCATAAAATGATCGACAAAATTTTGAGCGAGTTTTAGACCTAGTTCGAAGCTAAACGAGCCAACGATAAAAACTCATCACCCTTGACCTTGACCTTGGGGTGATTTTTTTCCAAAAAAATGATGTTTACGCCCAAAAAATAACTTTTTTTCTATTTTTTGAGATGATGCCGGGCATGCGAACCTTCGAGTTCAAAGAAGGTTCGGTATAAGTGAGCGTAAAAATAGTTGTAAGAAAACTATAAGCCTTTGTTTGAGGTTTTTGGGACTTACCTCATGGGAAAAGGGACAACCATCCAACTCATCGGCTTCGACTATGAGCCGAGGTTGATTTTTGACCAAAAACAGTCGATTAAGCTTTGAGCATTTTGGACCTAGTTCGAAGCCAAACGAGCCAATGATAAAAACTCATCGCCCTTGGCCTTCACCTTGGGGTGATTTTTGCAAAAAAATGATGTTTACGCCAAAAAAATACATATTTTTTAAGATGATGCGGGCATGCGAACCTTTGAGTTCCTAGAAGGGTCGGTGTGAGCTAGCGTGAAAACATTTGTAGGAAAAATGTAAGCCCTTGTTTGAGGTTTTTGGGACCTACCTCATGGGAAAAGGGACAACCATCAAGACTCATCGGCTTCGATCGTGAGCCGAGGTTGATTTTTACCAAAAAAACGACCGATCAAGTTTTCAACGGTTTTAGACGTAGTTTCAAGCCAAATGAGCCAACAATCAAATGCATCACCCTTGGGCTTGACCTTGCGATATTCTTGCCAAAAAAAATGACGTTTTCCCATAAAAATACCTTTTTTCTATTTTTTGAGATTATTCGGGCATGCAAGCCTTCGAGTTCCTAGAAGGGTCGGTGTGAGCGAGCGCGAAAACATCCGTAGGAAAACCGTAAGTCCTTGTTTGAGGTTTTTGGGACCTACCTCATGGGAAAAGGGACAACCATGAGACTCATCGGCTTCGACTCGTGAGCCGAGGTTGATTTTTGCCAAAAAATGACCGACCAAGTTTTCAACGAGTTTTAGACGTAGTTTTAAGCCAAATGAGCCAACAATCAAACTCATCACCCTTGGGCTTGACCTTGTGGTATTTTTGCCAAAAAAATGACGTTTTCCCCTAAAAATACATTTTTTTCTATTTTTTGAGATGATTCGGGCATGCAAACCTACGAGTTCCTAGAAGGGTCGGTGTGAGCTAGCGCGAAAACATTTGTAGGAAAACTCGTAAGCCCTTGTTTGAGGTTTTTGGGACCTACCTCATGGGAAAAGGGACAACTATCGTGGCTCATCGGCTTCGAATGTGAACCGAGGTTGATTTTATCCTAAAAACAACCGACCAAGTTTTGAGTAGTTCTAGACCTAGTTCGAAGCCAAATGAGCCGACGATCAAAATTCATCGCCTTTGGCTAGGACCTCCGGGTGATTTTTGCTAAAAAATGATGTTTAGGCCCAAAAAGTACCTTTTTTTTCTAATTTTTGAGATGATGCGAGCATGGGGGCCTTTGAGTTCCTAGAAGGATCGGTGTGAGCGAGGCATAAAAGAATCTATAGGAAAACTATAAGCCCTTGTTTGAGATTTTTGGGGCCTACCTCATGGGAAAAAGGACAACAATCGAGACTAATCGATGTCTACTATGAGTCGAGGTTGATTTTTGACCGGAAATGGATGGTAAGTTTTAAGCAACTTTAGACCTAGTTCGAAGCCAAGCGAGCCAACGATCAAAACTCATTACCCTTGGCCTTGATCTTGGGGTGATTTTGACCAAAAAATGACGTTTAAGGTTTTTTGAGATGATGTGAGCATGTGGGCCTTTGAGTTCCTAGAAGAGTTAATCCGAGCGAGCGTAAGAAAATTTATAGGAAAACCGTAAGCCTTTTTTTAAGGTTTTTGTGGCCTACCTCCCGGGAAAAGGGACAACCATTGAGATACATCGGCTTCGACTATGAGCCGAGGATGATTTTTGACCAAAAATAGCCAACCAAGTTTTGAGTTTTAGACATAGTTCAAAGCCAAACGAGCCAACGATCAAAACTCATCACCCTTGGCCTTGAGCTTGGGGTATTTTTTTTCCAAAAAATGATGTTTACTCCCAAAAAATATCTTTTTTTCTATTTTTGGAGATGATGTGGGCATGCGAGCCTTCAAGTTCCTAGAAGGGTCGATGTGAACGAGCACGAAAATAGCCGTAGGAAAATTGTAAGCTCTTGGTTGAGGTTTTTGAGACCTATCTCATGGGAAAGGGAAAACCATCTAGCCTCATCGGTTTTGACTATGATTTGAGGTTAATGTTTGGCCAAAAATTGTCGACCAAGTTTTGAGCATTTTTATACTTAGTTTGAAGCCAAACGAGGCAACAATCAAAGCTCATTGCCCTCGGCCATGACCTCGAGGTGATTTTTTCTAAAAAATCACGTTTAGGCCCGAAAAAATACTTTTTTTCTACTTTTTGAGATGATGCGGGCATGGGAGCCTTTGAGTTCCTAGAAGGGTCGATGTGAGAGAGAGCAAAAAAATATGTAGGAAAATTATAAGCCCTTGTTTGAGGTTTTTGGGATCTACCTCATGGGAAAAAGGACAACCATCGAGACTAATCGGCTTCTACTCGTGAGTCGAGGTTGATTTTTGAGCAAAAATGGTCGCCAAGTTTTAAGCGAGTTTTAGACCTTGTTTAAAGTCAAATGAGCCAACGATCAAAACTCATCACCCTTGGCCTTGACCTTGGGGTGATTTTGACCAAAGACCGACGTTTAGGCCCAAAAAATACTTTTTTTATGTTTTTTATGATGATGCGGGCATGCAAGCCTTCGAGTTCCTAGAAGAGTCGGTCCGAGCAAGCATAAGAAAACTTGTAGGAAAACCGTAAGCCTTTGTTTAAGGTTTTGAGGACCTACCTCATTGGAAAAGGGACAACCATCGATACTCGGCGGCTTAACTATGAGTTGAGGTTGATTTTTTACTAAAAACAACCGATCAAGTTTTGAGTAGTTTTAGACCTAATTCGAAGCCAAACGAGCTAACGATCAAAACTCATTGCCCTTAGCCTTGACCCTAGGGTGATTTTTGCCAAAAAAAATGTTTATGCCCAAAAAATACCTATTTTTTGAGATGATGCGGGCATGCGAACCTTCGAGTTCCTAGAAGGGTCTTTGTGAGCGAGTGCGAAAACATCCGTAGGAAAACTATAAACCCTTGTTTGAGGTTTTTGGGAACTACCTCATGAGAAAAGGGACAACCATAGAGACTCATCGGTTTCGATCGTTAGTCGAGGTTGATTTTTCCCAAAAACGACCGCCCAAGTTTTCGGTAGTTTTAGACCAAGTTTAAAGCCAAACGAGCCAACGATCAAAACTCATCGCCCTTGGCCTTGACCTCGGGGTATTTTTTCCCGAAAATGACATTTAGGCCTAAAAAATACCTTTTTTTCTTCTTTTTTTGAGATGATGCAAGCATGCGAGGCCTTAACCTTAGGGTGATTTTTGCCGAAACATGATGTTTAAGCCTAAAAAATACCTTTTTTCGTTTTTTGAGATGATGCGGGCATGCGGGCCTTCGAGTTTCGGAAGGGTCGGTGTGAGTGAGTGCAAAAAGAACTATAGGAAAACTTCAAGCCCTTGTTTGAGGTTTTTGGGACCTACGTCATGGGAAAAAGGATAACCATCGAGACTCATTGGCTTTGATTCGTGAGTTGAGGTTGATTTTTGACCAAAAATGGTCGACCATGTTTTGAGCAATTTTAGGCCGAGTTCAAAGCCAAACAAGTCAATGATCAACACTTATCGCCCTTGGTCTTGACCTAGGGGTGATTTTTGCCTAAACATGACATTTAGGCCTAAAACATACCTTTTTTTCTTTTATTTGAGATGATGCGGGCATGCGGGCCTTCGAGTTCCTAGAAGGGTTGGTGTGAGCGAGCATGAGAAAAACTATTGAAAAACTTCAAGCCCTTGTTTGAGGTTTTTAGGACTTACGTCATGGGAAAAGGGACAACTATCGAGACTCATTGACTTCACTGTGAGTCGATGTTGATTTTTGACCAAAAATGACCGATTAATTTTTGAGCATTTTTAGACCGAGTTCAAAGCCAAATGAGCCAACAATCAAAACTCATCGCCCTTGGGTTTGACCTTAGGGTGATTTGGGCAAAAAAATGACCTTTAGGCACAAAAAATACTTTTTTTTCTATTTTTTGAGATGATACGGGCATTTGAGCCTCCGAGTCCCTAGAAGGGTCATTGTGAGTGAGCACAAAACCATCGGTAGGAAAAGCTGTAAGCCTTTATTTAAGGTTTTTGGGGCCTACCTCATGGGAAAAGGGATAACCATCGAGACTTATCGGCTTCGACTTTGAGCTAAGTTGATTTTAGTCCAAAAACGATCGACCAATTTTTGAGTAGTTTTAGACCTAGTTCAAAGCCAAATGAGCCAATGATCAAAACTCATCGCCCTTTGCCTTGACCACGGGTTGATTTTTGCCAAAAAATGACATTTTAGCCCAAAAAATACCATTTTTTCTATTTTTTGAGATGATGTGGGCATGCGAGCCTTCGAGTTCCTAGAACGGGTCGGTGTGAGCGAGCGCAAAAACAAGCCGTAGGAAAACTTCAAGCCCTTGTTTAAGGTTTTTGGGACCTACGTCATGGGCAAAGGGACAACCATCGAGACTTATTGACTTCGACCGTAAGCTAAGGTTGATTTTTGACCAAAAATGGCTAACCAAGTTTTGAGCGAGTTTTAGACCTAGTTTGAAGCCAAACAAGTCAATGACCAACACTCATCACCTTTGGCCTTGACCTTGGGGTGATTTTTTTTGAAACCCGACATTTAGGCCCAAAAAATACCTTTTTTTCTTTTTTTCGAGATGATGCGGGCATGTGGGCCTTCGAGTTCTTAGAAGGGTCGGTGTGAGTGAGCGTGAAAAAACCTATAGGAAATCTTCAAGCCCTTATTTGAGGTTTTTGGGACTCGCATCATGGGAAAAGGGACAACCATCAAGACTCATCGGCTTCGATCGTGAGCCGATGTTGATTTTTGACCAAAAATGGCCGACCAAGTTTTGAGTATTTTTAGAACTAGTTCGAAGCCAAACGGGCCAACGATCAAAACTCATCACCCTTGGCTTTGACCTTGGGGTGATTTATGCCAAAAAAATGACGGTTAGGCATAAAAATAACTTTTTTCTATTTTTTGAGATGATGTGGGCACTTGAGCCTTTGAGTTCCTAGAAGGGTCATTGTGAGCGAGCGTAAAATCGTCCGTAGAAAAGCTGTACGCCTTTGTTTAAGATTTTTGGGACCTACCTCATGGGAAAAGGGATAACCATCGAGACTTATCTACTTCGACTGTGAGCTAAGGTTGATTTTTGCCCAAAAATGGCCGACCGGGTTTTTAGCGAGTGTTCGATCTAGTTCGAAGCAAAACGAGCCAACGATCAAAACTCATCTACCTTAGCCTTGACCCTAGGGTGATTTTTGCCAAAAAAATGATGTTTAAGCCCAAAAAATACCTTTTTTTCTATTTTTTGAGAGAAAGCGGGCATGCAAGCCTTTGAGTTCCTAGAAGGGTTAGTGTGAGCGAGTTCGAAAACAACGATAGGAAAACTTCATGCCCTTGTTTGAGGTTTTTGGGACCTACGTCATGAGAAAACGGACCACCATCGAGACTCATCGGCTTCGATTGTGAGTCGAGGTTGATTTTTGACTAAAAACGACCGACCAAGTTTTGAGCAATTTTAGACCTAGTTCGAAGCCAAACGAGCCAACGATCAAAACTCATCGCCCTTGGCTTTGACCTTAGGGTGTTTTTTTGGCAAAATATAAAGTTTTCTCCCAAAAATACCTTTTTTTTTTTTTTAGATGACGCGAGCATGCGGGCTTCGAGTTCCTAAAAGGGTCGATGTGAGCGAGCGTAAAAATTTTTATAGGAAAAGCTGTAAGCCTTTGTTTGAGGTTTTTGGGACTTACATCATGGGAAAAGGGACAACCATTGAGACTAATTGGCTTCGACTATGAGTCGAGGTTGATTTTTGACCAAAAATGATCGACCAAGTTTTGATCATTTTTCGACCTAGTTCGAAGGCAAACGAGGCAATGATCAAAACTCATCGCCCTTGGCTTTAACCTTAGGGTGATGTTTACCAAAAAAAACAATTTTTCGACCAAAAAAATACCTTTTTTATGTTTTTTGAGATGATGCGAGCATGCGGGTCGTTGAGCTCCTATAAGGGTTGGTGTGAGCGAGCGTAAAAAAATTTGTAGGAAAATTGTAAGCCTTTGTTTGACATTTTTAGGACTTGCCTCATGGGAAAAGGGACAACCATCGAGACTCTTCGGCTTTTATCGTGAGTCGAGGTTGATTTTTAGCCAAAAATACACGACCAAGTTTGGGGAAGTTTTAGACCTAGTTCGAAGCTAAGCAAGCCAATGATCAAAACTCATCGCCCTTGGCCTTGACCTTGGGGTGATTTTTGTGAAAAAAATGACGTTTAGGCCAAAAAAATACCTTTTTTTCTATTTATTAAGATGATGTGGGCATGCGGGCCTTCGAGTTCCTAGAAGGGAAGGTGTGAGTGAGCGTAAAAAAATTTTTAGGAAAACTCGTAAGCCTTTTTTTGACGTTTTTGGGACCTACGTCACGGGAACAAGGGCAACCATCGAGACTCCTCGGCTTCGACTATCGACTGAAGTTGATTTTTGACCAAAAATAGTTGACCATGTTTTGGGCGGTTTTAGACGTAGTTCGAATCAAAGCGAGCCAACGATCAAAACTCATCGCCCTTGGCCTTGACCTTGGAGTGATTTTTACCAAAATATGACGTTTAGAGCTAAAAAATACCTTTTTCTCTTTTTTTTATATGATGCGGGCATGTAAGCCTTCGAGTTCCTAGAAGGATCGGTGTGAGCAAGTGCAAAAAAAACTATAAGAAAACTTTAAGCCCTTGTTTGAGGCTTTTGGGACCTACATCATGGGAAAGGGACAACCATCGAGACTCATCGGCTTCAACCGTAAGTCGAGGTTGATTTTTGACAAAAGTGGTCGACCAAGTTTTGAGCGAGTTTTAGACCAAGTTCGAAGCCAAACGAGTCAATGATCAACACTCATCGTCATTAGCCTTGACCTTAGGGTGATTTTTTTTAAAACATTACGTTTAGGCCCAAAAAAATACATTTTTTGTTTGTTTTTTGAGATGATGCGGGCATGCGGGCCTTTGGGTTCCTACAAGGGTCGGTGTGAGCGAGCACGAAAACAACTATAGGAAAACTTCAAGCCCTTGTTTGAGGCTTTTAGGACCTACGTCATGGGAAAAGGAACAACCATCGAGACTCATCGGCTTCGATCGTGAGTTGATGTTGATTTTTGACCAACAATGGCTAACCAAGTTTTGAATATTTTTAAACCTACTTTAAAGCCAAACGAGCCAACGATCAAAACTCATTGCCCTTGGCTTTGACCTTGGGGTGATTTGTGTCAAAAAATGACGTTTATGCGGAAAAAATACATTTTTTTTCCATTTTTTGAGTCGATGCGGGCATTTGAGTGTTCAAGTTCCTAGAAGGGTCCTTGTGAGCGAGTGCAAAAATGTCCGTAGGAAAACTATAAGCCTTTTTTGAAGGTTTTTGGGACCTACCTCATGGGAAAAGGGACAACCATCGAGACTCATCGGCTTCGACGGTGAGTTGAGGTTGATTTTTGCCCAAAAACAAGCGACCAAGTTTTGAGTCATTTTAGAGCTAGTTCGAAGCCTAATGAGACAACGATCAAAACTCATCGCCTTTGGCTTTGACCTCGGGGTGATTTTTGCTAAAAAAATGACATTTAAGCCCAAAATATACCTTTTCTCTATTTTTTAACATGATGCGGGCATGCAAGCCTTCGAGTTCCTAGAAGGGTCGGTGTGAGCGAGCGTAAAAAAGCTGTAGGAAAACTTTAAGCCCTTGTTTGAGGTTTTTGGGGCCTACGTCATAGGAAAAGGGACAACCATCGAGACTCATCGGCTTCGACCGTAAGCCGAGGTTGATTTTTGACCAAAAAAGGCTGACCAAGTTACGAGTAGTTTTAGACCTAGTTCGAAGCCAAACGAGTCGGCAATCAACACTCGTCGCCTTTGGCCTTGACCTTAGGGTGATTTTTGGTGAAACATGATGTTTAGGATAAAAAAATATCTTTTTTTCTGTTTTTTTAGATGATGCGGGCGGCGGGCCTTTGAGTTCCTAGAACGGTCGGCATGAGCGAGCGCGAAAAAAGCCGTAAGAAAACTTCAAGCCCTTGTTTGAGGTTTTTGGGGCCTACATGCGGGAAAAGGGACAACCATCGAGGCTCATTGGCTTCGACTCGTGAGCTGAGGTTGATTTTTGAAAAAAGTGGCCGACCAAGTTTTGAGCGAGTTTTAGACCTAGTTCGAAGCCAAACGAGTCAATGATCAACACTCATCACCGTTAGCCTTGACCTTAGGGTGATTTTTTTGAAACATTACGTTTAGGCCCAAAACAATACATTTTTTGTTTGTTTTTTGAGATGATGCGGGCATGCGGGCCTTTGAGTTCCTACAAGGGTCGGTGTGAGCAAGCGCGAAAACAACTACGGGAAAACTTCAAGCCCTTGTTTGAGGCTTTTGGGGCCTACGTCATGGGAAAAGGAACAACCATTGAGACTCATCGACTTCGATTGTGAGTTGATGTTGATTTTTGACCAAAAATGGCTAACCAAGTTTTGAATATTTTTAGACCTACTTTAAAGCCAAACGAGCCAACGATCAAAACTCATTGCCCTTGGCTTTGACCTTGGGGTGATTTGTGTCAAAAAATGACGTTTATGCGGAAAAAATACATTTTTTTCCATTTTTTGACATGATGCGGGCATTTAAGTCTTTAAGTTCCTAGAAGGGTCCTTGTGAGCGAGTGCAAAAATGTCCGTAGGAAAACTATAAGCCTTTTTGAAGGTTTTTGGGACCTACCTCATGGGAAAAAGGACAACCATCGAGACTCATCGCCCTTGGCTTTGACCTCGGGGTGATTTTTTCTAAAAAATGACGTTTAAGCCCAAAATATACCTTTTTCTCTATTTTTTAACATGATGCGGGCATGCAAGCCTTCGAGTTCCTAGAAGGGTCGGTGTGAGCGAGCGTAAAAAAATGTAGGAAAACTTTAAGCCCTTGTTTGAGGTTTTTGGGGCTACATCATAGGAAAAGGGACAACCATCGAGACTCATCGACTTCGACTGTAAGCCGAGGTTGATTTTTGACCGAAAAGGCCGACCAAGTTTTGAGCGAGTTTTAGACCTAGTTTGAAGCCAACGAGTCAATGATCAACACTCATCGCCACGGGCCTTAACCTTGGGGTGGTTTTTGCTGAAACATGACGTTTAGGCCCAAAAGAATATCTTTTTTTCTGTTTTTTGAGATGATTCGGCATGCGGGCCTTCGAGTTCCTAGAAGGGTCGGTGTGAGCAAGCACGAAAACAATTTTAGGAAAAATTCAAGCCCTTGTTTGAGTTTTTTGGGACCTACGTCGTGGGAAAAAGGACAACCATCAAGACTCATCGGCTTTGATCGTGACTCGAGGTTCATTTTTGACCAAAAAAGGCTGACCAAGTTTTGAGCATTTTTAGACGAAGTTCAAAGCCGAACAAGTCAACGATCAACACTCATTGCCTTTGGCCTTAACCTTGGAGTGATTTTGAGATGATGCGGGCATGCGGGGCTTCGACTTCCTAGAAGGGTCGGTGTGAGTGAGCACGAAAAAAATTATAGGAAAAATTCAAGCCCTTGTTTGAGGTTTTTGGGACCCACATGATGGGAAAAGGGACAACCATCGAGACTCATCGGCTTCGACCGTAAGTCGAGGTTGATTTTTGACCAAAAACGACCGACCAAATTTTGAGCATTTTTAGACCTAGTTCGAAGCTAAACAAGTCAACGATCAACATTTATCGCCCTTAGATTTGGCCTTGGGGTAATTTTTGATAAAAAAAATGATGTTTAGTCCCAAAAAATACCTTTTTTATGTTTTTTAAGATAATGCGGGCATACGAGCCCTCGAGTTCCTACAAGGGTTGGCGTGAGCGAGCGTAAAAAAAATTATAAGAAAACTATAAGCCTTTGTTTGGCGTTTGTAGGATCTACCTCATGGGAAAAGGGACAACCATCGAGACTCCTCGGCTTCGACTCGTGAGCCGAGGTTGATTTTTGACAAAAAACGGCCGACCGAGTTTTGAGTAGTTTTAGACCTAGTTCAAAGCCGAACAAGTCAACGATCAACACTCATCGCCCTTGGCCGTAACCTTGGAGTGATTTTGAGATGATGCGGGCATGCGGGCCTTCGACTTCCTAGAAGGGTCGGTCCGAGTGAGCACGAAAAAAATTATAGGAAAACTTCAAGCCCTTGTTTGAGGTTTTTGGGGCCCACATCATGGGAAAAGGGACAACCATCGAGACTCATCGGCTTTGACTTTGAGCCGAGGTTGATTTTTGACCAAAAATGATCGACCAAATTTTGAGCATTTTTAGACCTAGTTCGAAACCAAATAAGTCAACGATCAACACTTATCGCCCTTAGCTTTGGCCTTGGGGCAATTTTTGATTAAAAAAAAATGATGTTTAGTCCCAAAAAATACCTTTTTTATGTTTTTTAAGATGATGTGGGCATATGAGCCCTCGAGTTCCTATAAGGGTTGGCGTGAGTGAGCATAAAAAAAATTATAAGAAAACTGTAAGCCTTTGTTTGACGTTTTTAGGATCTACCTCATGGGAAAAGGGACAACCATCGAGACTCCTCGGCTTCGATCGTGAGTCGAGCTTGATTTTTGACAAAAAATGACCGACCAAGTTTTGAGCATTTTTAGACGTAGTTCGAAGCCAAAAGAGTGAATAATCAAAACTCATCGCTCTTGGCTTTGACCTTGGGGTAATTTTTTCTAAAAAAATGATGTTTAGGCCCAAAAAATACCTTTTTTTCTTTTTTTAGTCGATGCGGGCATGCAGGCTTTCGAGTTCCTAGAAGGGTCGGTGTAAGCGATCACAAAAAAATTTGTAGGAAAATTGTAAGTCCTTATTTGAGGTTTTTGGGACGTACCTCATGGGAAAAGGGACCACCATCAAGACTCATCGACTTTGATTGCGAGCTAAGATTGATTTTTGACCAAAAACGACCGACCACGTTTTGAGAAGTTTTAGACCTAGTTCGAAGCCAAATGAGCCAACGACTAACACTCATTGCCATTGGCCTTGACCTTGGTGTGAGTTTTTCCAAAAAATGACGTTTAGGCCCAAAACATAACTTTTTTTCTTTTTTTTTGAGATGATGCGGGCATGCGGGCCTTCGAGTTCCTAGAAGGGTCGGTGTGAGCGAGCGCGAAAACAATTTTAGGAAAACGTCAAGCCCTTGTTTGAGCTTTTGGGACCTACATCATGGGAAAAGGGATAACCATCGAGACTCATTGGCTTCGACTCGTGAGTTGATGTTGATTCTTCACCAAAAATGGTTGACCAAGTTTTGAGTAGTTTTAGACCTAGTTCGAAGCCAAATAAGCCAACGATCAAAACTCATCGTCGTTGGCTTTGACCTTGGGTTGATTTGTGTCAAAAAATGATGTTTAGGTCCAAAAAATACCTTTTTTTCTATTTTTTGAGATGATACGAGCATTTGAGCCTTCGAGTTCCTAGAAGGGCCGTTTTGAGCGAGTGCAAAAATGTCTATAGGAAAACCGTAAGCCTTTGTTTAAGGGTTTTGTGAACTAGCTCATGGGAGAAGGGACAACCATCGAGAAATGATGTTTAGGCCATAAAAATACCTTTTTATGTTTTTTGAGATGATGCGGGCATGCGGGCCTTCGAGTTCCTAGAAGGGTTGGTGTGAGCAAGTGTAAAAAAATTTATAGGAAAACTGTAAGCCTTTGTTTGACGTTTTTGGGATCTACCCGATGGGAAAAGGGACAACCACCGAGACTCCTCGGCTTCGACTGTGAGCTAAGGTTGATTTTTGACCAAAAAATGCTAACCAAGTTTTGAGCATTTTTAGACCTATTTCGAAGCCAAACGAGCCAACGATAAAAACTCATCGCTCTTGGCTTTGACCTTGGGGTAATTTTTGCTAAAAAATGATGTTTAGGCCCAAAAAATACCTTTTTTCTGTTTTTGAGCCGATGCGGGCATGCGAGCCTTCGAGTTTCTAGAAGAGTCGGTGTAAGCAATCGTAAAAATATTTAGAAGAAAATTATAAGCCCTTGTTTGAGGTTTTGGGATCGACCTCATGGGAGAAGGGACTACCATCGAGACTTATCGACTTCAATTGTAAGCCGAGATTGATTTTTGACCAAAAATGGCTAACCAAGTTTTGATCGAGTTTTAGACCTAGTTCGAAGCCAAACAAGCCAACGATCAACACTCATTGCCCATGGCCTTGACCTTGGGGTAATGTTTTCCAAAAAATGACATTTAGGCCCAAAAAATACCTTTTTTCTATTTTTTGAGATGATGCGGGCATGTGGGCCTTCGAGTTCCCGAAGGGTCGGTGTGAGCGAGCGCGACAACAACTCGTAGGAAAACTTCAAGCACTTGTTTGAGGTTTTTAGGACCTACATCATAGGAAAAGAGACAACCATCGAGACTCATCGGCTTCGATTGTGAGCCGATGTTGATTTTTGACCAAAAATGGATGACCAAGTTTTTAGCATTTTTAGACCTAGTTCAAAACCCAATGAGCCAACAATCAAAACTCATCGCCCTTAGCTTTGACCTTAGGGTGATTTTTGATAAAAATGATGTTTAGTCCCAAAAAAGACCTTTTTTATGCTTTTTAAGATGATGCGAGCATACGGGACTTCGAGTTTCTATAAGGGTTGGTGTGAGCGAGCGTAAAAAAATTTGTAGGAATACTGTAAGCCTTTGTTTGACATTTTTGGGATCTACCTCATGGGAAAAAGGACAACCATCTAGACTCCTCGGCTTCGACTGCGGGTTAAGGTTGATTTTTGACCGAACCGGCCGACCAAGTTTTGAGCGAGTTTTAGACCTAGTTCAAAGCCAAGCGAGCCAACGATCAAAAGTCATTGCCCTTGGACTTGACCTTGGGGTGAGTTTTGTCGAAACATGACTTTTAGGCCCAAAAAATACCTTTTTTTTTTAAGATGATGCGGGCATGCGGGCCTTCGAGTTCCTAAAACGGTAGGTGTGAGCGAGCGCGAAAACAACTATAGGAAAACTTCAAGCCCTTTTTTGAGGTTTTTGGGACCTACGTCATGGGAAAAATGACAACCATCGAGACTCATTGGCTTCAACTGTGAGTCGAGGTTGATTTTATACCAAAAATGGATGACCAAGTTTTGAGCATTTTTAGACCTAGTTCAAAGCCAAATGAGTCAACAATCAACACTCATCACCCTTGACCTTTACCTTGGGGTGATTTTTTCGAAACATGACGTTTAGGCCCAAAAAATACCTTTTTTTCTATTTTTTGAGATGATGCGAGCATATGGGCCTTCGATTTCCTAGAAGGTTTGGTTTGAGTGAGCGCGAAAACAATTGTAGGAAAACTTCAAGCCCTTGTTTGAGGTTTTCGAGACCTACGTCATGGGAAAAGGGACAACCATTGAGACTCATCGGCTTCGACTATGATCCGATTTTGATTTTTGACCAAAAATGGTCGACCAAGTTTTAAGGATTTTTAGACCTAGTTCGAAGCCAAACGAGCCAACTATCAAAACTCATCACCCTTGGCTTTGACCTTGGGGCGATTTTTGCTAACAAATGATGTTTAGGCCCAAAAAATACCTCTTTTTATGTTTTTTGAGATGATGCGGGCATGCGGGCCTTCGAGTTCCTAGAAGGGCTGGTGTGAGTGACTATAAAATTTTTTTTAGGAAAACTGTAAGCCTATTTTTGACGTTTTTGGGATCTAACTCATGGGAAAAGGGACAACCATCGAGACTCCTCGGCTTCGGCTGTGAGCTAAGGTTGATATTTGACCAAAAATGGCTAACCAATTTTTGAGCATTTTTAGACCTAGTTTGAAGCCAAACGAGCCAACGATCAAAACTTATCGCTCTTGGCTTTGACCTTAGGGTAATTTTTGCTAAAAAATGATGTTTAGGCCTAAAAAATACCTTTTTTTCCTATTTTTTGAGCTTATGCGGGCATGCGAGCTTTCGAGTTTCTAGAAGGGTCGATGTAAGCGATCACAAAAAAAATTGTAGGAAAATTGTAAGCCCTTATTTGAGGTTTTTGGGACTTACCTCATGGGAAAAGGGACCACCATCAAGACTCATCGGCTTCGACTGTGAGCTAAGATTGATTTTTGACCAAAAATGGTTGACCATGTTTTAAGAAGTTTTAGACCTAGTTCAAATCCAAACGAGCCAACAATCAACACTCATTGCCCTTGGCCATGACCTTGGGGTGATTTTTTCCAAAAAATGACGTTTAGGCCCAAAAAATAACTTTTTTTCTTTTTTTTGAGATGATGCGAGCATGCGAGCCTTCAAGTTCCTAGAAGGGTCGATGTGAGTGAGCGTGAAAACAATTGTAGGAAAACTTCAAGCCCTTGTTTGAGCTTTTGGGAGCTACGTCATGGGAAAAGGGATAACCATCTAGACTTATCGGCTTCGATTGTGAGTCGAGGTTGATTTTTGACCAAAAACGGCTAACCGAGTTTTGAGCATTTTTAGACCAAGTTCAAAGCCAAACGAGCCAACGATCAAAACTCATCGCTCTTGGCTTTGACCTTGGGGTAATTTTTGGTAAAAAATGATGTTTAGGCCCAAAAAATACCTTTTTTCGTTTTTTGGGCTGATGCGGGCATGGGGGCCTTCGAGTTTGTAGAAGGGTCGGTGTAAATGATTGTAAAAAAATTTATAAGAAAATTGTAAGCCCTTGTTTGAGGTTTTTGAGACCTACCTCATGGGAGAAGCGACTACCATCGAGACTCATCGGCTTCGACCGTGAGCCGAGATTGATTTTTGACCAAAAACGACCGACAATGTTTTGAGTAGTTTTAGACCTAGTTTGAAGCCAAACAAGCCAATGATCAACACTCATCGCCCTTGGCTTTGACCTTGGGGTAATTTTTTTTCAAAAAATGATATTTAAGCCCAAAAAATACCTTTTTTCCGTTTTTTGAGATGATGCGGGCATGTTGGCCTTCGAGTTCCTAGAAAGGTCGATGTTTAGTCCTAAAAAATACCTTTTTTATGCTTTTTAAGATGATGCGGGCATGCGGGCCTTCGAGTTCCTATAAGGGTTGGTGTGAGCGAGCGTTAAAAAATTTGTAGGAAAACTATAAGCTTTTGTTTGACATTTTTGGGATCGACCTCATGGGAAATGGACAACCATCGAGACTCCTCGGCTTCGACTACGAGTTGAGGTTGATTTTTGACCGAACTGGCTGACCAAGTTTTGAGCGAGTTTTAGACCTAGTTCAAAGCCAAGCGAGCCAACGATCAAAAGTCATCGCCCTTGGACTTGACCTTGGGGGTGAGTTTTGTCGAAACATGACGTTTAGGCCTAAAAATCACCTTTTTTTGTATTTTGAGATGATGCGGGCATGTAGGCCTTCGAGTTCCTAGAAGGGTCGGTGTGAGTGAGCATGAAAAAAGCCGTAGGAAAACTTCAAGCCCTTTTTTGAGGTTTTTGGGACCTACGTCATGGGAAAAGTGACAATCATCGAGACTCATTGGCTTCAACTATGAGCCGAGGTTGATTTTTGACCAAAAATGGCCGACCAAGTTTTGAGCACTTTTAGACCTAGTTCAAAGCCAAATGAGTCAACAATCAACACTTATTTCCCTTGAACTTGACCTTGGGGTGATTTTTACCGAAACATGACGTTTAGGTCCAAAAAATACCTTTTTTTTTGTTTTTTGAGATGATGCGGGCATACGGGCCTTCGATTTCCTAGAAGGTTTGGTTTGAGTGAGCGTGAAAACAATTGTAGGAAAACTTCAAGCCCTTGTTTGAGGTTTTTGAGACCTACGTCATGGAAAAAGGGACAACCATCGAGACTCATCGCCTTCGATCGTGACTCGATTTTGATTTTTGACCAAAAATGGCCGACCAAGTTTTGAGAATTTTTAGACCTAGTTCGTAGCCAAACGAGCTAACGATCAAAACTCATTGCCCTTGGCTTTGACCTTGGGATGATTTGTGAAAAAATATGACGTTTAGGCATCAAGAATACCTTTTTTTTCTATTTTTTGAGATGATGCGGGCATGCAAGCATTCGAGTTCCTAGAAGGGCCGATGTGAACAAGCGCTAAAAATCTATAGGAAAACTTCAAGCCCTTATTTGAGGTTTTTGGGACCCACGTCATGGGAAAAGGGACAACCATCGAGACTCATTGGCTTCGACCGTGAGTTGAGGTTGATTTTTGACCAAAAATGGCTAACCAAGTTTTGAGCATTTTTAGAACTTGTTCGGAGCCAAACAAGCCAACGATCAAAACTCATCGCCCTCGGCTTTGACATTGGGGTGATTTGTGCCCAAAAATAATGTTTAAGCCCAAAAAATACCTCTTTTCTTTTTTTTGAGATGATGCGAGCATACGAGCCTCCGAGTTCCTAGAAAGGTCGGTGTGAGCGAGTGCGAAAACAAATGTAGGAAAACATCAAGCCCTTGTTTGAGGTTTTTGTGAGCTATGTCATGGGAAAAGGGATAACCATTGAGACTCATTGGCTTCGACTATGAGCCGAGGTTAATTTTTGACCAAAAAAACGATGTTTAAGCCTAGAAAATACACTTTTCTAGTTTTTCGGGATGATACGGGCATGCGAGCTTTCGAGTTTCGAGAAGGGCCAATGTGAACGAGGGTGAGAAAATCTCAAGAAAAATTATACTCCCCGGTTTGAGGTTTTTGGGACCTACACCATAGCAAAAGCAACAAACGTAGAGTGTTATCGGCCTCGACCGTGAGCCGAGGTTGATTTTCGCCCAAAAAGGCCAACCAAGTTTTGAGAATTTTTAGACCTAGTTCGATGGAAAACGAGCCAATGATAAAAACTCATTGCCCGTGGCCATGACCACGGGGTGATTTTTGTAAAAAAATGACGTTTAGGACTAGAAAATACATTTTTTTAGCTTTTTGAGATGACGCGAGCTTGCGGACTTCGAGTTTTGGGAAGGGCCGGTGTGAACGAGCGTGAGAAAATCTATAAGAAAACTATAATCCCCGGTTTGAGGTTTTTGGGGCCTACATCATAGCAAATGCGACAAACATAGAGACTCATCGGCCTCACTTCGTGAGCTAAGGTTTATTTTCTCTCAAAAAAGTCCGACCAAGTTTTCAATAGTTTTAGACCTATTTCGATAGAAAACGAGCCAATGATAAAACTCATTGCTCGTGGCCATGACCTCGAGGTGATTTTTGTTAAAAAACGACGTTTAGGCACAAAAAATACACTTTTCTAGCTTTTTGAGATGATGTAGGCATGCGGGCTTTCGAGTTCCTGGAAGGGTCGGTGTGAACGAGTGTGAGAAAATCTAAAATTGTAATCCCCGGTTTGAGGTTTTTGGGACCTACATCATAGCAAAAGGGACAAACATAGAGGCTCATCGGCCTCGACTATGAGCCGAGGTTGATTTTCATCCAAAAAAGGCCGACCAAGTTTTTAGCAGCTTTAGACCTAGTCGGAAGGGAAACGAGCCAACGATAAAAACTCATCGCCCGTGGCCATGAACTCGGGGTGATTTTTATAAGAAAATGACATTTAGGCCCGTAAAATACACTTTTCTAGTTTTTTGAGATGATACGAGCGAGGCGAGCTTTCGAGTTCTCGGAAGGGTCGGTGTGAACGAGCATGAAAAAATATATAAGAAAACTAGAATCCCTAGTTTATGGTTTTTGGGACCTACATCATAGCAAAAGGGACAAACATAGAGACTCATCGGCCTCGACTCGTGAGTCGAGGTTAATTTTTGCCCAAAAATGGTCGACCAAGTTTTGAGCGAGCTTTAGACTTACTTCGATGGCAAACGAGCCAACGATAAAAACTCATTGGCTATAGCCATGGCCTCGGGGTGATTTTTGCAAAAACATGACGTTTAGGCCTAGAAAATACACTTTTCTAATTTTTTGAGATGATGCAGGGATGCAAGCTTTCGAGTTTGGGGAAGGGTCGACATGAACGTCTATGAGAAAATCTATAGGAAAATTATAATCCCCGGTTTGAGGTTTTTGGGACCTAAACATAGCCAAAGCAATAAACATAGAGACTCATTGGCCTCGATCGTGCGTTGAGGCCGATTTTCGACCAAAAAAGGCCAATCAAGTTTTAAGTGGTTTTAGACCTAGTTCGATGCCAAATGAGCCAATGATAAAAATTCATCACCCGTGGCCATGACCTCGGGGTGATTTTTACGGAAAAACGACGTTTAGGCCTAGAAAATACACTTTTCTAGCTTTTTGAGATGATGCGGGCAAGCGGGCTTTCGAGTTTCGAGAAGGGCTAGTGTGAACGAGCATCGAAATCTATAGGAAAATTGAAATCCCCGGTTTGAGATTTTTGGGACCTACATCATAGCAAAAACGACAAACATAAAGACTCATCGCCCTAAACTGCGAGTCGAGGTTGATTTTTGCCCAAAAAAGGTCGACCAAGTTTTGAGCGAGTTTTAGACCAAGTTCGATGGCAAACGAGCCAACGATAAAAACTCATTGATTGTGGCTATGACCTCGGGGTGATTTTTATAAAAAAATGATGTCTAGCTTTTCAAGATGTCCGGGCTTGCGAATTTCGAGTTTCGGGAAGGGCTGGTGTGAACGAGCGTGAGAAAATCTATAGAAAAACTATAATCCCCGGTTTAAGGTTTTTGGGACCTACATCATAGGAAATGTGACAAACATAGAGACTTATCGGCCTCGACCGTGAGTTGAGGTTGATTTTCTCTCAAAAAAGGTCGACCAAGTTTTTAGTAGTTTTAGACCTAGTTCGATTGTAAATGAGCCAATGATAAAACTCATTGCTCGTGGCCATGACCTCGGGGTGATTTTTACAAGAAAATGACATTTAGGCCCGGAAAATACACATTTCTAGTTTTTTGAGATGATACGGGCGAGGCGGGCTTTCGAGTTCCTGGAAGGGCCGGTGTGAACGAGCATGAAAAAATAGATAGGAAAACCGTAATCCTTGGTTTGAGGTTTTTGGGACCTACACATAGCAAAAGCGATAAACATAGAGACTCATCGGCCTCGACTCGTGAGCCGAGGTTGATTTTCACCCAAAAAAGGCCAACCAAGTTTTAAGCGAGTTTTAGATCTAGTTCGATGGCAAACGAGCCAACAATAAAAACTCATTGCCTATGGTCATGCCCTCGGGATGATTTTTGCAAGAAAATGACGTTTAGGCCCAAAAAATACACTTTTTTAGTTTTTCAAGATGATAAGGGCATGCGGGCTTCGGAGTTCGTGGAAGGGCCGATGTGAACGAGCATGAACACATCTATAGGAAAGCTAGAATCTCCGATTTATGATTTTTGGGACCTACATCATAGTAAAAGGGACAAACATAGAGACTCATCGGCTTCGACTATAAGCCGAGTTTGATTTTTGCCCAAAAAAGGTCGATCAAGTTTTGAGCGAGTTTTAGACCTACTTCGATGGCAAACGAGCCAACGATAAAAACTCATTAGGCTGCAGCCATGACCTCGGGGTGATTTTTGCAAAAAAATGACGTTAGGCCCGTAAAATACACTTTTCTAATTTTTTGAGATGATGCGGGGATGTAGGCTTTCGAGTTTAGGGAAGGGTCGGCGTGAATGTGTGTGAGAAAATCTATAGAAAAATTGTAATCTCCGGTTTGAGATTTTTAGGACCTCCACATAGCCAAAGCAATAAACATAGAGACTCATTGGCCTCGACCGTGTGCTAAGGCCGATTTTCTACCAAACAAGGCCAACCAAGTTTGAAGCGGTTTTAGACTTAGTTCGATACCAAACGAGCCAACGATAAAAATTCATCGCCCGTGGTCATGACCTCGGGGTGATTTTTCCGGAAAAATGACGTTTAGGCCTAGAAAATACACTTTTCTAGCTTTTTGAGATGATGTGGGCAAGCGGGCTTTCGAGTTTCGAGAAGGGCCGGTGTGAACGAGCATCGGAAAATCTATAAGAAAATTGAAATCCTTGGTTTGAGGTTTTTGGGACCTACATCATAGCAAAAACGACAAACATAGAGACTCATCGCCCTAAACTATGAGTCGAGCTTGATTTTCACCCAAAAAAGGCCGACCAAGTTTTGAGCGAGTTTTAGACCAAGTTCGATGGCAAACGAGCCAACGATAAAAACTCATTGCTCGTGGCCATGACCTCGAGTTGATTTTTGTAAAAAAATGATGTCTAGCTTTTCAAGATGATTTGGGCTTGCGAATTTTGAGTTTCGGGAAGGGTCGGTGTGAACGAGCGTGAGAAAATCTATAGAAAAACTATAATCCCCGGTTTGAGATTTTTGGGACCTACATCATAGCAAATGTGACAAAATAGAGACTCATCGGTCTCCACTCGTGAGCCGAGGTTGATTTTCTCTAAAAAAAGGCCGACCAAGTTTTCAACGAGTTTTAGACCTAATTCGATGGCAAATGAGCCAACGATAAAAACTCATCGTTTGTGGACATGACCTCGGGTGATTTTTGCAAGAAAATGACGTTTAGACCTAGAAAATATACTTTTCTAGTTTTTTGAGATGATGCGAGAATACGGGCTTTCGAGTTTCCGAAAGGTCGTTGTGAACGAGCGTGAAAAAATATATTGGAAAACTCGTAATTCTTGATTTGAGGTTTTTGGGATCTACACATAGCAAAACGATAAACATAGAGACTCATCGGCCTCGACCGTGAGCCGAGGCCGATTTTCGTCTAAAAAAGGTCGACCAAGTTTTAAGCGAGTTTTAGATCTAGTTTGATGGAAAACGAGCCAAAGATAAAAACTCATTGCCTATGGCCATGCCCTCGGGGTGATTTTTGCAATAAAACAACGTTTAGGCACAAAAAATACACTTTTTTAGCTTTTCGAGATGATGCGGGCAAGCGGGCTTTCGATTTTCAAGAAGGACCGATGTGAACGAGCGTGAGAAAATCTATAGGAAAATTGAAATCCCCGCTTTGAGGTTTTTGGGACCTACA
This sequence comes from Dovyalis caffra, assembly GCA_963924115.1. Lineage (NCBI taxonomy): Eukaryota > Viridiplantae > Streptophyta > Magnoliopsida > Malpighiales > Salicaceae > Dovyalis > Dovyalis caffra. The sequence continues at coordinate 1,180,741 of CAWUPB010001198.1, read as the reverse complement.
TCATAGCAAAAGCGACCAACCTAGAGACTCATCGGCCTCGACTATGAGCGAAGGTTGATTTTTTCCCAAAAAGGCCGACCAAGATTTAAGCGAGTTTTAGATCTAGTTCGATGGCAAAGGAGCCAACGATAAAAACCCATTGCCTATGGCCATGCCCTCGAGGTGATTTTTTGCAAGAAAATGACGTTTAGGCCTAGAAAATATACTTTTCTAGTTTTTTGAGATGATACGGGCATGTGGGCTTTCGAGTTTCCGAAGGGCCGGTGTGAACGAGCGTCAAAAAATCTATTGGAAAACTATAATCCCCGGTTTAAGGTTTTTGGGACCTACACATAGCAAAAGCGATAAACATAGAGACTCATCGCCCTCGACCGTGAGCCGAGGCCGATTTTCGTCCAAAGAAGACCGACCAAGTTTTAAGCGAGTTTTAGATCTAGTTCGATGGCAAACGAGCCAACGATAAAAACTCATTGCCTATGGCCATGCCCTCGCAGTGATTTTTTGCAAGAAAACGACGTTTAGGCCTAGAAAATATACTTTTCTAGTTTTTCGAGATGATACGGGCATGCGGGCTTCGGAGTTCCTAGAAGGGCCGACGTGAAGGAGCGTGAACAAATCTATAGGAAAACTATATTCCGTAGTTTAAGGTTTTTTGGACCCATATCATAACAAAAGCGACAAACATAGAGACTCATTGGCCTCGACCGTGAGCCGAGGTTGATTTTCGCCCAAAAAAGGTCGACCATGTTTTGAGCGAGTTTTAGACCTAGTTTGATCGCAAACGAGCCAATGATAAAACTCATTGCCGGTGGCCATGATCTTGGGGCAATTTTTGCAAAAAAAGACGCTTAGACCCGGAAAATACACTTTTCTAGCTTTTTGAGATGATGCGGACATGCGGGCTTTTGACTTTCGAGAAGGACCGGTGTGAACGAGGGTGAGAAAATCTATAGGAAAATTATAATCCTTGGTTTGAGGTTTTCGAGACCTACATCATAGCAAAAGCGATAAATATAGAGACTCATCGGCCTCGACTATGAGCCGAGGTTGATTTTCTCTCAAAAAGGCCGACCAAGCTTTCAACGAGTTTTAGACCTATTTCGATGGCAAACGATCCAACGATAAAAACTCATCGACTGTGGGCATGACCTTGGGGTGATTTTTGTAAGAAAATGACGTTTAGGCCTAGAAAATACACTTTTCTAGTTTTTTGATATGATGCGAGCATGCGGGCTTTCGAGTTTCATGAAGGGCAAGTGTGAACGAGCATGAGAAAATTTATAAGAAAACTATAATCCCCGGTTTGAGGTTTTTGGGACCTACATCATAGCAAATGTGACAAACATAGAGACTCATCGACCTTGATCGTGAGCTAAGGTTTATTTTCTCTCAAAAAAAGTTGACCAAGTTTTAAGCGAGTTTTAGATCTAGTTCAATGGCAAACGAGCCAATGATAAAACTCATTGCCTATGGCCATGCCCTCGGGGTGATTTTTGTAAGAAAACGACGTTTAGGCACAAAAAATACACTTTTCTAGTTTTTCGAGATGATGCGGGCAAACGAGCTTTCGATTTTCGAGAAGGGCCAATGTGAACGAGCGTGAGAAAATCTATAGGAAAATTGAAATCTCCGGTTTGAGGTTTTTGGGATCCGCATCATAGCAAAAGCGACCAATATAGAGACTCATCGACCTCGATTACGAGCCGAGGTTGATTTTCGCCCAAAAAAGCCGACCAAGTTTTAAGCGAGTTTTAGATCTAGTTCGATGGCAAACGAGCCAATGATAAAAACTCATTTCCTATGGGCATGCCCTCGGGGTGATTTTTTGCAAGAAAATGACGTTTAGGCCTAGAAAATACACTTTTCTAGGTTTTCGAGATGATACGGGCATGTGGGCTTTGGAGTTCGTGGAAGGGTCTGGTGTGAACGAGCGTGAAAAAATCTATAGGAAAACAATGATGTAGTTTAAGGTTTTTGGGACCCACATCATAGCAAAAGCGACAAACAAAGAGACTTATTGGCCTCTATTGTGAGTTAAGGTTGATTTTTGCGCAAAAAAGGCCGACCATATTTTGAGTAGTTTTAGACCTAGTTCGATTGCAAATGAGCCAATGATAAAAGTCATTGCCGATTGCGATGACCTCGGGGTAATTTTTGCAAAAAAACGACGCTTAAGCCCGGAAAATACACTTTTCTAGCTTTTTGAGATGATGCGGCATGTGGGCTTTCGAGTTTCGAGAACGGTCGGTGTGAACAAGCGTGAGAAAATCTATAGGAAAATTGTAATCCCTAGTTTGAGGTTTTTAAGACCTACATCATAGAGAAAGTGACAAACATAGAGACTCATCGACCTCGACCGTGAGCCGAGGTTGATTTTCTCTCAAAAAGGCCGACCAAGTTTTCAATAGTTTTAGACCTAATTCGATGGCAAACCGGCCAACGATAAAAACTCATCGCCCGTGGGCATGACCTCGGGGTATTTTTGCATGAAAACAATGTTTAGGCCTAGAAAAAACACTTTTCTAGTTTTTTGATATGATACGGGCATGCGGGCTTTCGAGTTCCCGGAATGGCCGGTGTGAATGAGCGTGAAAAAATATATAGAAAAACTATAATCCCTAGTTAAAGGTTTTTGGGACCCACATCATAGCTAAAGCGACAAACATAAAGACTCATCGACCTCAATTGTGAGCCGAGGTTGATTTTCTTCCAAAAAAGGTCGATCAAGTTTTGAGTCGTTTTAGAACTAGTTCGATAGCATGATAAAAACTCATCGCCCGTGGCCATAACCTCGGGGTGATTTTTGAATGAAAACGACGTTTAGGCATAGAAAATATAATTTTCTAGTTTTTTGAGATGATACGGGCATGCGGGCTTTCGAGTTCCTAGAAGGGTCGGTGTGAACGACCATGAAAAAATCTATAGGAAAACTATAATCCCCGGTTTAAGGTTTTTGGGACCTATATCATAGCAAAAGCAAGCAAACATAAAGACTCATTGGCCTCGACCGTGAGTTGAGGTTGATTTTCGCCCAAAAAAGGCCAACCAAGTTTTGAGCGAGTTTTAGACCTAGTTCGATGTCAAACGAGCCAACGATAAAAACTCATCGCCTATGGCCATGACCTTGGGGTGATTTTTGCAAGAAAATGACATTTAGGACCAAAAAAAACATTTTTCTACTTTTCCGAGATGATACGGGCATGTGGGCGAGTGTGAACGAGCGTGAAAAAATCTATAGCAAAACTATAATCCCTAGTTTAAGCTTTTCGGGACCTACATCATAGCAAAAGCGATAATCATAGAGACTCATTGGCCTCGACCGTGAGCCGACGTTAATTTTCACCCAAAAAAGGCCGACCAACTTTCGAGATGATGCGGGCATGCGGGCTTTTGAGTTTTGGGAAGGGCCGAGGTGAATGAGCGTGAAAAAATCTATAGGAAAACCGTAATCCCCGGTTTGAGGTTTTTGGGACCTACATCATAGCAAAAGGGACAAACATAGAGACTCATCGGCGTCAATCGTTACTTGAGATTAATTTTCGCCCAAAAAAGGTCGACCAAGTTTTTAGCAAATTTAGACCTAGTTTGATGGCAAAAAAGCCAACGATAAAAACTCGTTGCCTATGGCCATGCCCTCGGGGTGATTTTTGCAAAAACATGACGTTTAGGCCCGTAAATACACTTTTGTAGTTTTTTGAGATGATGCGAGCATGAAGGCTTTCGAGTTTCGAGAAGGGTCGGTGTGAACGAACGTGACAAAATCTATAGGAAAACCGTAATCCCCGGTTTGAGTTTTTGCGACCTACATCACAAGAAAAGCGATAAACGTAGAGAGTAATCGGCCTCGACCGTGAGCCGAGGCCGATTTTCGCCCAAAAAAATGCCGACCAAGTTTTGAGCGAGTTTTAGATCTAGTTTGATGAAAAACAAGCCAATGATAAAAACTCATTGCCTTTGGCATTGACCTCGGGGTGATTTTTGCAAAAAAATGACGTTTAGGCCCGATAAATACACTTTTCTAGTTTTTCTCGATGATACGGGTATGCGGGCTTTGGAGTTCTCGAAAGGCCGGTGCGAATGAGCGTGAAAAAATCTATAGGAAAACTATAATCCTTGGTTTAAGGTTTTTGGGACCCACATCATAGCACAAGCGACAAACATAGAGACTAATCGGCCTTCGACCGTAAGCCGAGGTTGATTTTCGCCCAAAAAAGCTAGACCAAGTTTTGAGGAGTTTTAAACCTAGTTTAATGGAAAACGAGCCAAAGATAAAAACTCATTGCCTATGGCCATGCCCTCGGGGTGATTTTTGCAAAAAAAAAGACGTTTAGGGCCGTAAAATACACTTTTCTAACTTTTCAAGATGATGCGGGCATGTGGACTTTTGAGTTTCGGAAAGGGCCGGTGTGAATGAGCTTGAGAAAATCTATAGGATAATTATAATCCCTAGTTTAAGGTTTTTCGGACCTACATCATAGCAAATGCGACAAATTTAGAGACTCATCGGCCTCGACTATGAGCTGAGGTTGACTTTCGCCCATAAAAGGCCGACCAATTTTTGAGTAGTTTTAGACCTTGTTCGATTGCAAACGAGCCAACGATAAAAACCCATCGCTTGTGGCCATGACCTCGGGGTGATTTTCGTAAAAAAAAACAACGTTTAGGCCCGTAAAATACACTTTTCTAGTTTTTTGAGATGATACGGGCATGCGGGCTTCGAAGTTCTCGGACGGGCCGGTGTGAACGAGCATGATCAAATCTATAGGAAAACTATATTTCGTAGTTTAAGATTTTTGGGACCCACATCATAACAAAAGCGACAAACATAGAGACTCATTGGCCTCGACCGTGAGCCGAGGTTGATTTTCGCCCAAAAAAGGTCGACCATGTTTTGAGCGAGTTTTAGACCTAGTTTAATGGAAAACGAGCCAAAGATAAAAACTCATTGCCTATGGCCATGCCCTCGGGGTGATTTTTGCAAAAAAACGACGTTTAGGGCCAAAAAATACACTTTTCTAGCTTTTCAAGATGATGTGGGCATGTGGACTTTTGAGTTTCGGAAAGGACCGGTGTGAATGAGCGTGACAAAATCTATAGGATAATTATAATCCCTAGTTTAAGGTTTTTGGGACCTACATCATAGCAAATGCGACAAACTTAGAGACTCATTGGCCTCGACCGTGAGCCGAGGTTGACTTTCGCCCATAAAAGGCCGACCAATTTTTGAGTAGTTTTACACCTAGTTCGATTGCAAACGAGCCAACGATAAAAACCCATCGCTCGTGGCCATGACCTCGGGGTGATTTTCGTAAAAAAAACGACGTTTAGGCTCGTAAAATACACTTTTCTAGTTTTTTGAGATGATACGAGCATGCGGGCTTCGAAGTTGCTCGGACGGGCCGGTGTGAACGAGCATGATCAAATCTATAGGAAAACTATATTCCGTAGTTTAAGATTTTTGGGACCCACATCATAGCAAAAGTGACAAACATAGAGACTCATTGGCCTCGACCGTGACTCGAGGTTGATTTTTGTCCAAAAAGGCCGACCAAGTTTTGAGGAGTTTTAAATCTAGTTTGATGGCAAACGAGCCAAAGATAAAAACTCATTGCCTATGGCCATGCCCTCGTGGTGATTTTTGCAAAAAAAACGTCGTTTAGGGCCGTAAAACACACTTTTCTACCTTTTCGAGATGATGCGAGCATGTCGACTTTCGAGTTTCGGGAAGTGCCGATGTGAATGAGCGTGAGAAAATCTATAGGAAAATTATAATCCCCGGTTTGAGGTTTCGGGACCAACATCATAGTAAATGCGACAAACATAGAGACTAATCGGCCTCAATTGTAAGCCGAGGTTGATTTTCGCCCAAAAAAGATAGACCAAGTTTTGAGCGAGTTTTAGACCTAGTTCGATGGCAAATGAGCCAACGATTAAAACTCATTGCTCGTGGCCATGACCTCGGGGTGATTTTTGCAAAAAAACGACATTTAAGCCTAGAAAATATACTTTTCTAGCTTTTCAAGATGATGCGGGCATGTGGACTTTTGAGTTTTGGAAAGGGCCGGTGTGAATGAGCGTGAGAAAATTTATAGGATAATTATAATCCCTAGTTTAAGGTTTTTGGGACCTACATCATAGAAAATGCGACAAACTTAGAGACTCATCGGCCTTGATCGTGAGCTGAGGTTGACTTTCGCCCACAAAAGGCCGACCAATTTTTGAGTAGTTTTAGACCTAGTTCGATTACAAACGAGCCAACGATAAAAACCCATCGCTTGTGGCCATGACCTCGGGGTGATTTTCGTAAAAAAAAACGACGTTTAGGCCGAGAAAATACACTTTTCTAGTTTTTTGAGATGATACGGGCATGCGGGCTTCGAAGTTCTCGGACGGGCTGGTTTGAACGAGCATGATCAAATTTATAGGAAAACTATATTCCGTAGTTTAAGATTTTTGGGACCCACATCATAGCAAAAGCGACAAACATAGAGACTCATCGGCCTCGACTGTGAGCCGAGGTTGATTTTTGTCCAAAAAAGGCCGACCAAGTTTTGAGGAGTTTTAAACCTAGTTTAATGAAAAACGAGCCAAAGATAAAAACTCATTGCCTATGGCCATGCCCTCGGGGTGATTTTTGCAAAAAAACGACGTTTAAGGCCGGAAAACACACTTTTCTACCTTTTTGAGATGATGCGAGCATGTCAACTTTCGAGTTTCAAGAAGTGCCGGTGTGAGCGAGCGTGAGAAAATCTATAGGAAAATTGTAATCCTTGGTTTGAGGTTTTTGGGACCAACATCATAGTAAATGCGACAAACATAGAGACTAATCGGCCTCAACCGTAAGCCGAGGTTGATTTTTGCCAAAAAAAGGTAGACCAAGTTTTGAGTAGTTTTAGACCTAGTTCGATGGCAAACGAGCCAACGATTAAAACTCATTGCTCGTGGCCATGACCTCGGGGTGATTTTTGTAAAAAAAAACAACAATTAGGGCTAGAAAATACACTTTTCTAGCTTTTCAAGATGATGCGGGCATGTGGACTTTTGAGTTTTGGAAAGGGCCGGTGTGAATGAGCGTGAGAAAATCTATAGGAAAATTATAATCCCTAGTTTAAGGTTTTTGGTACCTACATCATAGCAAATGCGACAAACTTAGAGACTCATCGGCCTCGACCGTGAGCCGAGGTTGACTTTCGCCCACAAAAGGCCGACCAATTTTTGAGTAGTTTTAGACCTAGTTCGATTGCAAATGAGCCAATGATAAAAACCCATCGCTCGTGGCCATGACCTCGGGGTGATTTTCGTAAAACAAACGACGTTTAGGCCCAAAAAATACAGCTTTTCTAGTTTTTTGAGATGATACGGGCATGTGGGCTACGAAGTTCTCGGACGGGCCGGTGTGAACGAGCGTGATCAAATCTATAGGAAAACTATATTCCGTAGTTTAAGATTTTTGGGACCCACATCATAGCAAAGCGACAAACATAGAGATTCATCGGCCTCGACCGTGAGCCGAGGTTGATTTTTATCCAAAAAAGGCCGACCAAGTTTTGAGGAGTTTTAAACCTAGTTTAATGGCAAACGAGCCAAAGATAAAAACTCATTGCCTATGGCCATGCCCTCGGGGTGATTTTTGCAAAAAAACGACGTTTAGCGCCAAAAAACACACTTTTTCTAGCTTTTCGAGATGATGTGGGCATGTCGACTTTCGAGTTTCGAGAAGAACCGGTGTGAACGAGCATGAGAAAATCTATAGAAAATATAATCCCTAGTTTAACGTTTTTGGGATCAACATCATAGTAAATACGACAAACATAGAGACTCATCGGCCTCGACTATGAGCCGAGGTTGATTTTCGCCCACAAAAGGCCAATCAAGTTTTGAGCGAGTTTTAAATCTAGTTCGATGGCAAATAAGCCAACGATAAAAATTCATCGCCCGTGGCCTTGACCTCGGGGTGATTTTTGCATGAAAATGACGTTTAGGCCCCTAAATATACTTTTCTAGTTTTTAGATGATATGGGCATGTAGGCTTTCGAGTTCCTAGAAGGGCCGGGTGTATACGAAGATGAAAAATCTATAGGAAAACCGTATTCCCTGGTTTGAGGTTTTTGGGACCTACATCATAGCAAATACGACAAACATAGAGACGCATCGGCCTCGACTATGAGCCGAGGTTGATTTTCGCCCACAAAAGGCCGATCAAGTTTTGAGCGAGTTTTAGACCTAGTTTGATCGAAAACGAGCCAACGATAAAAAATCATTGTCTATGGCCATGCCCTCATGGTGATTTTTGCAAAAAAATGACGTTGAGGCCTAGAAAATACACTTTTTTAGTTTTTTGAGATGATGCGAGAATGTTGGCTTTCGAGTTTTGGGAAGGGCCAGTGTGAACGAGCATGAAAAAATATATAGGAAAACCGTAATCCCCGGTTTCGAGTTTTTGGGACCTACATCATAGTAAAAGTGATAAACATAGAGACTCATCGGCCTCGACCGTGTGCCGAGGCTGATTTTTGCCCAAAAAAGGCCAATAAAGTTTTGAGCAATTTTAGATGTAGTTCGATGGAAAACGAGCCAATGATAAAAACTCATTGCCCGTGGCAATGACCTCGGGGTGATTATAGCAAGAAAATGATGTTAAGGGCCAAAAAATACACTCTTCTAGTTTTTCGAGATGATGCGGGCATGTGAACTTTCGAGTTTCAAGAAGTGCCGGTGTGAACGAGCATGAGAAAATCTATTGAAAAATTATAATCCCCGGTTTGAGGTTTTTGGGACCTACATCATAGTAAAAGCGACAAACATAGAGACTCATCGGCCTCGACCGTGAGCCGAGGTTGATTTTCGCCCAAAAAAGGCCGATCAAGTTTTGAACAATTTTACATCTAGTTCGATGGAAAACAAGCCAATGATAAAAACTCATTGCCCGTGGCAATGACCTCGGAGTGATTTTTGCAAGAAAACGACATTTAGGCCCGTAAAATATAATTTTCTAGTTTTTTGAGATGATTCAAGCATGCGGGCTTTCGAGTTTCGGGAAAGGCCGATGTGAACGAGCGTGAGGAAATCTATAGGAAAATTGTAATGCCTAGTTTGAGGTTTTTGGGACCTACATCATAGCAAATGCGACAAACATAGAGACTCATCGGCCTTGACTTTGAGCCGAGGTTGATTTTCCCCCACAAAAGGTCGACCAAGTTTTGAGAAATTTTAGACCTAGTTCAATGGCAAATGAGCCAACAATAAAAACTCATCGCCTATGGCCATGACCTCGGGGTGATTTTTGCAAGAAAATGACGTTTAGGCTCAAAAAATACACTTTTTTAGTTTTTTAAGATGATGCGAGGATGCGAGGCTTTCGAGTTTCATGAAGGGTCGGTGTGAATGAGCGTGAAAAAATCTATAAGAAAACTATAATCCCCGGTTTAAGGTTTTTGAGACCCACATGATAGAAAAAGCGATAAACATAAAGACTCATCGACCTAGATTGTGAGCCGAGGTTGATTTTCACCCAAAAAAGTCCGACCAAGTTTTGAGCAATTTTAGACCTAGTTCGATTGAAAACGAGGCAATGATTAAAACTCATTGCCTATGGCTATGACCTCATGGTGAGTTTTGTAAAAAAATGATGTTTAATCCCGGAAAATACACTTTTTCGGTTTTTTGATATGATGCGAGCATGCGAGCTTTCGAGTTTCGGGAAGGGCTCGTGTGAACGAGCGTGAAAAAATCTATAAGAATACCGTAATCCCTAGTTTTAGGTTTTTGAAACCTACATCATAGCAGAAGCGATAAACATAGAGACTCATCGGCTTCGACTGTCGACTCGAAGCCGATTTTTGCCCAAAAAATGCCGATCAAGCTTTGAGCGAGTTTTAGATCTAGTTCGATGGAAAATGAGCAAACAATAAAAGCTGATTGGCTATGGTAATGACCTCGGGGTGATTTTTGCAAGAAAATGATGTTTAGGCCCGGAAAATACACTTTTCTAGTTTTTCGAGAGGATACAAGCATACGGGCTTTCGAGTTCCTGGAAGGTCCGGTGTGAACGAGCATGAAAACATTTATAAGAAAACTATAGCCCCCGGTTTAAGGTTTTTTGGACACACATCATAGCCAAAGCGATAAACATAGAGACTCATCGGGCTCGAGTGTGAGTCGAAGTTGATTTCGCCCAAAAAAGGTCGACGAAGTTTTAAGCCATTTTAGACCTAGTTCGATCGCAAAAGAGCCAACGATTAAAACTCATTGCCTATGGCCATGACCTTGGGGTGATTGTTTGGTAAAAAAACAACATTTAGGCCTAGAAAATACACTTTTCTAGCTTTTTGAGAGGATGTGGGCATGCGAACTTTCGACTTTCGGGAAGGGCCGGTGTGAATGAGCGTGAAAAAAATCTATAGGAAAATTGTAATCCCTAGTTTGAGGTTATTGGGACCTACATCATAGTAAATACGACAAACATAGAGACTCATCGGCCTCGATGTGAGCCGAGGTTGATTTTTGCCCACAAAAGGTTGACCAAGGTTTGAGCGAGTTTTAGACCTAGTTCGATGGAAAATGAGCCAACGATAAAAACTCATTACCTATGGCCATGCCTTCGGGGTGATTTTTACAAAAAAAAACGACGTTTAGGCCCAAAAAATGTAATTTTCTAGTTTTTTAAGATGATGCGAGCTTTCGAGTTTCGGGAAGAGCTGGTGTGAACGAGCATGAAAACATCTAGAAGAAAATTGTAATCCCTAGTTTGAGGTTTTTAAGACCTACATCATAGTAAAAGCAATAAACATAGAGAGTCATCGGCCTCGAATATGAGCTAAAGCCGATTTTCGTCCAAAAAAAGCCCATAAAATTTTGAGCGAGTTTTAGATCTAGTTTGATGGAAACGAGACAACGATAAAAACCGATTGCCTATGACAATGACCTCGGGGTGATTTTTGCAAGAAAACGATGTTTAGGCCCGGAAAATACACTTTTCTAGTTTTTCGAGATGATACGGGCATGCGGGCTTTCGAGTTCCTAGAAGGCCTAGTTTGAACGAGCGTGAAAACATCTATAGGAAAACTATAGTCCCCGGTTTAAGGTTTTTTGGACACATATCATAGCAAAAGCGATAAACGTAGAGACTCATCGGCCTCAAGTGTGAGTTGAAGTTGATTTTTGCCTAAAAAAGGTCGACAAAGTTTTAAGCCATTTTAGACCTAGTTCGATCGCAAACGAGCCAACGATTAAAACTCATTTCCTATGGCCATGACCTTGGGGTGATTTTTGCTAAAAAAATGACATTTAGGCTCGGAAAATACACTTTTCTAGCTTTTTGAGAGGATGTAGGCATGCAAACTTTCGAGTTTCGGGAAGGGTCGGTGTGAATGAGCGTGAAAAAAATCTATAGGAAAATTGTAATCCCTAGTTTGAGGTTTTTCGACCTACATCATAGTATACACGACAAACATAGAGACTCATCGATCTCGACCGTGAGCCGAGGTTGATTTTTTCCCACAAAAGGCTGATAAAGTTTTGGGCGGTTTTAGACCTAGTTCGTTGGCAAACGAGCCAACGATAAAAACTCATTACCTATGCCCATGCGCTCGGGGTGATTTTTGCGGAAAAAATGACGTTTAGGCCAAAAAAATGCAATTTTCTAGTTTTTTGAGATGATGCGAGCTTTAGAGTTTTGGGAAGGGCCGGTGTGAACGAGTATGAAAGCATCTATAGGAAAATTGTAATCCTTGGTTTGAGGTTTTTAGGACCTACATCATAATAAAAGCGATAAACATAGAGACTCATCGACCTCGAATATGAGTCGAGGCTGATTTTCGTCCAAAAAAGGCCCATATAGTTTTCAATAGTTTTAGATCTAGTTTGATAGAAAACGAGCAAACAATAAAAACTCATTGCTTGTGGCAATGACGTCGGGGTGATTTTTGTAAGAAAATGACGTTTAGGCTTAGAAAATACACTTTTCTAGTTTTTCGAGATGATACGGGTATGCGGGCTTTGGAGTTCCCGAAAGGGTTGGTATGAACGAGCGTGAAAAAATCTATAGAAAAACTATAATCCCCGGTTTAAGGTTTTTGAGACCCACATGATAGGAAAAGCAATAAACATAAAGACTCATCGGCCTAGATTGTGAGTCGAGGTTGATTTTCGCCCAAAAAGGCCGATCAAGTTTTGAGGAATTTTAGACTTAGTTCGATGGAAAACGAGGCAATGATTAAAACTCATTGCCTATGGCTATGACCTCGGGGTGATTTTTGTAAAAAATGATGTTTAATCCCGGAAAATACACTTTTCCGGTTTTTTGATATGATGCGAGCATGCGGGCTTTCGAGTTTCGATAAGGGCTCGTGTGAACGAGCGTGAAAAAATCTACAACAATACCGTAATCCTTAGTTTTAGGTTTTTGGAACCTACATCATAGCGAAGTGATAAACATAGAGACTCATCGGCTTCGATCGTGAGTCGAAGCCGATTTTTGCCCAAAAAATGCCGATCAAGTTTTGAGCGAGTTTTAGATCTAGTTTGATGGAAAATGAGCCAACAATAAAAGCCGATTGCCTATGGCAATGACCTCGGGGTGATTTTTGTAGGAAAACGATGTTTAGGCCCGGAAAATACACTTTTCTAGTTTTTTGAAAGGATACGGGCATACGGGCTTTCGAGTTCTTGGAAGGTCCGGTGTGAACGAGCGTGAAAACATTTATAGGAAAACTATAGTCCCCGGTTTAAGGTTTGTTGGACACACATCATAGCCAAAGCGATAAACATAGAGACTTATCGGGCTCGAGTGTGAGTTGAAGTTGATTTCGCCCAAAAAAAGCCGACGAAGTTTTAAGCCATTTTAGACCTAGTTCGATGGCAAACGAGCCAATGATTAAAACTCATTGCCTATGGCCATGACCTTGGGTTGATTTTTTGGTAAAAAAAATGACATTTAGGCCTAGAAAATACACTTTTCTAGCTTTTTCGGAGGATGTGGGCATGCGAACTTTCGAGTTTCGGGAAGGGCCGGTGTGAATGAGTGTGAAAAAAATCTATAGGAAAATTGTAATCCCTAGTTTGAGATTTTTGGACCTACATCATAGTAAATACGACAAACATAGAGACTCATTGGCCTCGATGTGAGCCGAGGTTGATTTTTGCCCACAAAAGGTTGACCAAGTTTTGAGCGAGTTTTAGACCTAGTTCATTGGTAAACAAGGCAACGATAAAAACTCATTACCTATGGCCATGCGCTCGGGGTGATTTTTGCGAGAAAAAATGACGTTTAGGCCTAAAAAATGCAATTTTCTACTTTTTTGAGATAATGTGAGCTTTAGAGTTTCGGGAAGGGCCGGTGTGAATGAGCATGAAAGCATCTATAGGAAAATTGTAATCCTTGGTTTGAGGTTTTTAGGACCTACATCATAGTAAAAGCGATAAACATAGAGACTCATCGATCTCGAATATGAGTCGAGGTCGATTTTCGTCCAAAAAAGGCCCATACGAGTTTTGAACAGTTTTAGATCTAGTTTGATGGCAAACGAGTAAACAATAAAAACTCATTGCTTGTGGCAATGACGTCGGGGTGATTTTTGCAAGAAAACGATGTTCGAGCCTAGAAAATACACTTTTCTAGTTTTTCGAGATGATACGGGTATGCGGGCTTTGGAGTTCCCGAAAGGGTCGGTGTGAATGAGCGTGAAAAAATCTATAGAAAAACTATAATCCCCGGTTTAAGGTTTTTGAGACCCACATGATAGGAAAAGCGATAAACATAAAGACTCATCGGCTAGATTGTGAGTCGAGGTTGATTTTCGCCCAAAAAGGCGGACCAAGTTTTGAGCAATTTTAGACCTAGTTTGATGGAAAACGAGGCAATGATTAAAACTCATTGCCTATGGCTATGACCTCGGGGTGATTTTTGTAAAAAAATGATGTTTAATCCCGGAAAATACACTTTTCCGGTTTTTTGATATGATGCGAGCATGCGGGCTTTCGAGTTTCGATAAGGGCTCGTGTGAACGAGCGTGAAAAAATCTATAAGAATACCGTAATCCCTGGTTTTAGGTTTTTGGAACCTACATCATAACAAAGCGATAAACATAAAGACTCATCGGCTTCGACTATGACTCGAAGCCGATTTTTGCCCAAAAAATGCCGATCAAGTTTTGAGCGAGTTTTAGATCTAGTTCGATGGAAAACGAGCCAACAATAAAAGCTTATTGCCTATGGCAATGACCTCGGGGTGATTTTTGCAAGAAAACGATGTTTAGGCCCGGAAAATACACTTTTCTAGTTTTTCGAAAGGATACAAGCATACGGGCTTTCGAGTTCTCGGAAGGTCCGGTGTAAACGAGCGTGAAAACATTTATAGGAAAACTATAGCCCCCGGTTTAAGGTTTTTTAGACACACATCATAGCCAAAGCGATAAACATAGAGACTCATCGGGCTCGAGTGTGAGCTGAAGTTGATTTCGCCCAAAAAAGGCTAACAAAGTTTTAAGCCATTTTAGACCTAGTTCTATCGCGAACGAGCCAACGATTAAAACTCATTGCCTATGGCCATGACCTTGGGGTGATTTTTTGGTAAAAAAACGACATTTAGGCCTAGAAAATACACTTTCCTCGCTTTTTGAGAGGATGTGGGCATGCGAACTTTCGAGTTGCGGGAAGGGCCGGTGTGAATGAGCGTGAAAAAAATTTATAGGAAAATTGTAATCCCTAGTTTGAGGTTTTTGGGACCTACATCATAGTAAATACGACAAACATAGAGACTCATCGGCCTCGATGTGAGCCGAGGTTGATTTTTACCCACAAAAGGTCGACCAAGTTTTGACCAGTTTTAGACCTAGTTCGATGGCAAACGAGCCAATGATAAAAACTCATTACCTATGGCCATGCCCTCGGGGTGATTTTTGTAAAGAAAAACGACGTTTAGGCCCAAAAAAATCAATTTTCTAGTTTTTTGAGATGATGCGAGCTTTCGAGTTTCGGGAAGGGCCAGTGTGAACGAGCATGAAAACATCTATAAGAAAATTGTAATCCCCGCTTTGAGGTTTTTAAGACCTACATCATAGTAAAAGCAATAAACATAGAGTCATCGGCCTCGAATATGAGCTAAGGCTTATTTTCGTCCAAAAAAAGCCCATAAAGTTTTGAGCGAGTTTTAGATCTAGTTCAATGGAAAATGAGCCAACGATAAAAAATGATTGCCTATGGCAATGACCTCGGGGTGATTTTTGCAAGAAAATGATGTTTAGGCCCGTGAAAATACACTTTTCTAGTTTTTCGAGATGATACGGGCATGCGGGCTTTCGAGTTCCCGGAAGGCCTAGTGTGAACGAGCGTGAAAACATCTATAGGAAAACTATAGTCCCCGGTTTAAGGTTTTTTGGACACACATCATAGCAAAAGCGATAAACATAGAGACTCATCGGCCTCAAGTGTGAGTTGAAGTTGCTTTTTTGCCCAAAAAAGGCCGACAAAGTTTTAAGCCATTTTAGACCTAGTTCGATCACAAACGAGCCAACGATTAAAACTCATTACCCGTGGCCATGACCTTGGGGTGATTTTTGCTAAAAAAAATGACATTTAGGCCCGTAAAATACACTTTTCTAGCTTTTTGAGAGGATGTGGGCATGCAAACTTTCGAGTTTCGGGAAGGGTCGGTGTGAATGAGCGTGAAAAAAATCTATAGGAAAATTGTAATCCCTAGTTTGAGGTTTTTGGGACCTACATGATAGTAAATACGACAAACATAGAGACTCATCGGCCTCGACCGTGAGCCGAGGTTGATTTTTGCCGACAAAAGACCGACCAAGTTTTGAGCATTTTTAGACCTAGTTCGCCGGCAAACGAGCCAACGATAAAAACTCATTACCTATGCCCATGCCTTTGGGGTGATTTTTGCAAAAAAAACGACGTTTAGGCCCAAAAAATGCAATTTTCTAGTTTTTTGAGATGATGCAAGCTTTAGAGTTTCGGGAAGGGCCGGTGTGAACGAGCATGAAAGCATCTATAGGAAAATTATAATCCTTGGTTTGAGGTTTTTAGGACCTACATCATAGTAAAAGCGATAAACATAGAGACTCATTGACCTCGAATATGAGCCGAGGTTGATTTTCATCCAAAAAAGGCCCATACGAGCTTTGAACAGCTTTAGATCTAGTTTGATGGCAAACGAGTAAACAATAAAAACTCATTGCCTATGGCAATGATGTCGGGGTGATTTTTGCAAGAAAACGACGTTTAGGCCCGGAAAATACACTTTTCTAGTTTTTCGAGATGATACGGGCATGCGGGCTTTAGAGTTCATAGAAGGGCGGTGTGAACGGTCATGCAGATTACACTTTTCTAGTTTTTTGAGGTAATGCTAGCATGGGGGCTTTCAAGTTTTAGGAAGGGCCGGTGTGAACGAGCGTGAGAAAATCTATAAAAAATGTAATCCCTAGTTTGAAGTTTTTGGAGCCTACATCATGGAAAAACCGAGAAACATAGAGACTCATCGGCCTCGACCGTGAGCTAAGGTTGATTTTCGCTCAAAAAAGGTCGACAATGTTTTGAGCGAGTTTTAGATCTACTTCGATGGCAAACGAGCCAATGATAAAAACTCATTGCCTATGTCCATGACCTCGGGGTGATTTTTGCAAAAAAACAACGTTTAGGCTCGGAAGATATACTTTTCTAGCTTTTTAAGATGATGCGGGCATGTGGAGTTTTGAGTTTCGGGAAGGGCCTATGTGAACGAATGTGAGAAAATCTATAGAAAAATTGTAATCCTTGGTTTTAGGTTTTTAGGACCTTCATCATAGCAAATGCCACAAACATAGAGACTCATCGACCTCGACCGTCACTCGAGGTCGATTTTCACCCATAATAGGCCGACTAAGTTTCAGTTGTTTTAAACCTAGTTTGATGGCAAATGAGCCAACGATAAAACTTATTGCCTATGGCAATAACCTCAAGGTGATTTTTGCAAGAAAACGATGTTTAGGCCCGTAAAATATACTTTTCTAGTTTTTCGAGATGATACGGGCATGCGGGCTTTGGAGTTCCCGAAAGGGCCGGTGTGAACGAGCGTGAAAAAATCTATAGGAAAACTATAATCCCCGGTTTAAGGTTTTTGAGACCTAGATCATCGGAAAAGCGACAAACATAAAGACTCATCGGCCTTGACTCGTGAGCTAAGGTTGATTTTCGCCCAAAAAGGTCGACCAAGTTTTGAGCGAGTTTTAGACCTACTTCGATGGCGAACGAGCCAACGATTAAAACTCATTGCCTTTGGTCATGACCTCGGGGTGCTTTTTAAAAAAAATGACGTTTAGGCCCCGAAAATACATTTTTCTTTTTTTTGAGATGATTCGAGTACATTGGCTTTTGAGTTTCGAGAATGGTCCGTGTGAACGAGTGTGAAAAATTCTAAAAGAAAATTGTAATTCCCGGTTTGAGGTTTTTGAAACCTACATCATAGCAAAAGCGATAAACATAGAGGCTCATCGGCCTCGACCGTGAGCCGAGGTCGCTTTTGCCCGGAAAGGTCGACCAAGTTTTGAGTAGTTTTAGTTCTAGTTCGATGGAAAACAAGCCAACGATAAAAACTCATTGCCTTTGACAATGACCTTGGGGTGATTTTTGCAAGAAAACGACGTCTAGGCCTAGAAAATACACTTTTCTAGTTTTTTGAGATGATACGGGCATGCGAGCTTTGGAGTTCCTCGAAGGGCCGGTGTGAACGAACGTGACAAAATCTATAGGAAAACTATAATCCCCGGTTTAAAGTTTTTGGGACACACATCGTAGCAAAAACAATAAATGTAGAGACTCATCGGCCTCGATTGTGAGCTGAAGTTGACTTTGTCCAAAAAAGGTTGACCAAGTTTTAAGTCGTTTTGGGCCTAGTTTAATCACGAACAAGCCAACGATTAAAACTCATTGCCTATGGCCATGACCTCGGGGTGATTTTTGCTAAAAAACGACGTTTAAGCCTAGAAAATACAGCTTTTCTAGCTTTTCGAAAGGATTCGAGCATATGAACTTTCGAGTTTCGGGAAGGATCGGTGTGAACGAGTGTGAGAAAATCTGGAGGAAAATTATAATCCCTAGTTTGAGGTTTTTAGGACTTATATCATAGTAAATACGACAAACATAAAGACTCATCGGCCTCGACTATGAGCCTAGGTTGATTTTCACCCACAAAAGGCCAACTAAGTTTTGAGCAAGTTTAGGCCTAGTTCGATGGCAAATGAGCCAATGATAAAAACTCATTGCTTAAGGCCATGCCCTCGGGGTGATTTTTGTAAAACAAAATGACATTTAGGCTTAAAAGATACACTTTTCTAGCTTTTTGAGATGATGCGGGTATGCGGACTTTTGAGTTTCGGGAAGGGCCGGTGTGAACGAGCATGAGAAAATCTATAGAAAAATTGTAATCGCCGGTTTTAGGCTTTTGGGACCTACATCATAGCAAATGCCACAAACTTAGAGACTCATCGGCCTCGATTGTAAGCTAAGGTTGATTTTCGCCTACAAAAGGCCGATCAAGTTTTGAGAAGTTTTAGACCTAGTTCGATGGAAAATGAGCCAACGATAAAAACTCATTGCCCATGGCAATGATCTTGAGGTGATTTTTGCAAGAAAACGACGTTTAGGCCTAGAAAATACACTTTTCTAGTTTTTCGAGATGATACGGGTATGCGAGCTTTGGAGTTTCGAAAGGGTTGGTGTGAACGAGTATGAAAAAATCTATAGGAAAACTATAATCCCCGGTTTAAGGTTTTTGAGACCCACATGATAGGAAAAGTGACAAACATAAAGACTTATCGGCTTCGATTGTGAGTCGAGGTTGATTTTCGTCCGAAAAGGTCGACCAAGTTTTGAGCGAGTTTTAGACCTAGTTCGATGAAAAACGAGGCAATGATTAAAACTCATTGCTTGTGGCCATGACCTCGGGGTGATTTTTGTAAAAAAATGACGTTTAGGCCCGGAAAATAGACTTTTCGGTTTTTTGATATGATGCGAGCATGCGGGATTTCGAGTTTCGGGAAGGGCTCGTGTGAACGAGCGTGAAAAAATCCGTAAGAAAACTATAATTCCCGGTTTAAGGTTTTTGGAACCTACATCATAGTAGAAGCGATAAACATAGAGACGCATCGGCTTCGATCGTGAGTCGAAGCCGATTTTTCCCCAAAAAATGTCGACCAAGTTTTGAGCGAGTTTTAGATCTAGTTCGATGAAAAACGAGCCAACAATAAAAAATGATTGCCTATGGCAATGACTTCGAGGTGATTTTTGCAAGAAAACGATGTTTAGGCCCGTAAAATACACTTTTCTAGTTTTTGGAGATGATATGGGCATGCGAGCTTTCGAGTTCCCGTAAGGCCTGGTGTGAATGAGCGTGAAAACATCTATAGGAAAACTATAGTCCCCGGTTTAAGGTTTTTTAGACACACATCATAGCGAAATCGATAAACATAGAGACTCATTGGCCTCAAGTGTGAGCTGAAGTTGATTTTTACCCGAAAAAGGTCGACGAGGTTTTAAGCCATTTTAGACCTAGTTCGATCGCAAATGAGCCAACGATTAAAACTCATTGCTCGTGGCCATGACCTTGGGGTGATTTTTGCTAAAAAAATAGCATTTTGGCCCGTAAAATACACTTTTCTAGTTTTTTGAGAGGATGTGGGCATGCGAACTTTCGAGTTTCGGGAAGGGCCGGTGTGAATGAGTGTGAAAAAAATCTATAGGAAAATTGTAATCCCTAGTTTTAGGTTTTTGGGACCTACATCATAGTAAATACGACAAACATAGAGACTCATCGGCCTCAACCGTGAGCCGAGCTTGATTTTCACCCACAAAAGGTCGACCAAGTTTTGAGCGAGTTTTAAACCTAGTTCGATGGCAAACGAGCCAACGATAAAAACTCATTACCTATGGCCATGCCCTCGGGGTGATTTTTGCAAAAAGAACTACGTTTAGGCCCAAAAAATGCAATTTTCTAGTTTTTTGAGATGATGCGAGCTTTTGAGTTTCGAGAAGGGCCGGTGTGAACGAGCATGAAAACATCTATAGGAAAATTCTAATCCTTGGTTTGCGGTTTTTAGGATCTACATCATAGTAAAAGCGATAAACATACGGACTCATCGGCTTCGATCGTGAGTCGAAGCCGATTTTTCCCCAAAAAATGCCGACCAAGTTTTGAGCGGTTTTAGATCTAGTTCGATGAAAAACGAGCCAACAATAAAAAATGATTGCCTATGGCAATGACTTCGAGGTGATTTTTGCAAGAAAACGATGTTTAGGCCCGTAAAATACACTTTTCTAGTTTTTGGAGATGATATGGGCATGCGAGCTTTCGAGTTCCCGTAAGGCCCGGTGTGAATGAGCGTGAAAACATCTATAGGAAAACTATAGTCCCCGGTTTAAGGTTTTTTAGACACACATCATAGCGAAATCGATAAACATAGAGACTCATTGGCCTCAAGTGTGAGCTGAAGTTGATTTTTACCCGAAAAAGGTCGACGAGGTTTTAAGCCATTTTAGACCTAGTTCGATCGCAAATGAGCCAACGATTAAAACTCATTGCTCGTGGCCATGACCTTGGGGTGATTTTTGCTAAAAAAATAGCATTTTGGCCCGGAAAATACACTTTTCTAGTTTTTTGAGAGGATGTGGGCATGCGAACTTTCGAGTTTCGGGAAGGGCCGGTGTGAATGAGTGTGAAAAAAATCTATAGGAAAATTGTAATCCCTAGTTTTAGGTTTTTGGGACCTACATCATAGTAAATACGACAAACATAGAGACTCATCGGCCTCAACCGTGAGCCGAGCTTGATTTTCACCCACAAAAGGCCGACCAAGTTTTGAGCAGTTTTAAACCTAGTTCGATGGCAAACGAGCCAACGATAAAAACTCATTACCTATGGCCATGCCCTCGGGGTGATTTTTGCAAAAAGAACTACGTTTAGGCCCAAAAAATGCAATTTTCTAGTTTTTTGAGATGATGCGAGCTTTTGAGTTTCGAGAAGGGCCGGTGTGAACGAGCATGAAAACATCTATAGGAAAATTCTAATCCTTGGTTTGCGGTTTTTAGGATCTACATCATAGTAAAAGCGATAAACATACGGACTCATCGGCCTCGACTATGAACCGACGTTGATTTTCACCCACAAAAGGCCAACTAAGTTTTGAGCAATTTTAGACCTAGTTCGATGGCAAACGGGGCAATGATAAAAACCCATTGCCTATGGCGAGTGCCCTCGGGGTGATTTTTACAAAAAAAATGACATTTAGGCTCGAAGATACACTTTTCTAGCTTTTCGAGATGATGCGGGCATGCGGACTTTCGAGTTTCGGGAAGGGCCGGTGTGAACAAGCATGAGAAAATCTATAGGAAAATTATAATCCTCGCTTTTAGGTTTTTGGGACCTACATCATAGCAAATGCCACAAACTTAGAGACTCATCGGCCTCGATCGTGAGCCGAGGTTGATTTTTGCCCATAAAAGGCCGACCAAGTTTTGAGAAGTTTTAGGCCTACTTCGATGGAAAATTAGCCAATGATAAAAACTCATTGCCTATGGCAATGATCTCAAGGTGATTTTTGCAAGAAAACGACGTTTAGGCCTAGAAAATATACTTTTTTAGTTTTTCGAGATGATACGGGTATGCGGGTTTGGAGTTCTCGAAAGGGTTAGTGTGAACGAGTGTGAAAAAATCTATAGGAAAACTATAATCCCCGGTTTAAGGTTTTTGAGACCCACATGATAGGAAAATCGATAAACATAAAGACTCACCGGCCTAGATTGTGGGTCGAGGTTGATTTTCGCCCAAAAAAGGTCGACCAAGTTTTGAGCAATTTTAGACCTAGTTTGATGGAAAACGAGACAATGATTAAAACTCATTGCCCGTGGCTACGACCTCGGGGTGATTTTTGTAAAAAAATGATGTTTAAGCCAGGAAAATAGACTTTTCCGGTTTTTTGATATGATGCGAGCATGCGGGCTTTCGAGTTTCGGGAAGGCTCGTGTGAACGAGCATGAAAAAATCTATAAGAATATCGTAATTCTCGGTTTGAGGTTTTTGGAACCTACAACATAGCAGAAGTGATAAACATAGAGACTCATTGGCTTCGATTGTGAGTCGAAGCCGATTTTTGCCCAAAAAATATCGACCAAGTTTTGAGCGAGTTTTACATCTAGTTCGATGGAAAATGAGCCAACAATAAAAACTAATTGCCTATGGAAATGACCTCGGGGTTATTTTTGCAAGAAAACGATGTTTAGGCCCGGAAAATACTCTTTTCTAGTTTTTCGAGATGATATGGGCATACGGGCTTTCGAGTTCCTGGAAGGCTCGGTGTGAACGAGCGTGAAAACATCTATAGGAAAACTATAGTCCCCGGTTTAAGGTTTTCCGGATACACATCATAGCAAAAGCGATAAACATAGAGACTCATCGACCTCGAGTGTGAGTCGAAGTTGATTTTCGCCCAAAAAAGGCTGACGAAGTTTTAAGCCATTTTAGACTTAGTTCAATCGCAAACGAACCAACAATTAAAACTCATTGCCTATGGCCATGAACTTGGGGTGATTTTTTGGTAAAAAAACGACATTTAAGCCCGGAAAATACACTTTTCTAGCTTTTTGAGAGGATGTGGGCATGCGAACTTCCGAGTTTCAAGAAGGGCCGGTGTGAATGAGCGTGAAAATAATCTATAGGAAAATTTTAATCCCTAGTTTGAGGTTTTTGGGACCTACATCATAGTAAATACGACAAATATGGAGACTCATTGGCCTCGACCGTGAGCCGAGGTTGATTTTTACCCACAAAAGGCTGACCAAGTTTTAAGCGAGTTTTAGACCTAGTTCGATGGCAAACGAGCCAACGATAAAAACTCATTACCTATGGCCATGCCCTCGGGGTGATTTTTGCAAAAGAAAACGATGTTTAGGCCCAAAAAATGCTATTTTCTAGTTTTTTGAGATGATGCGAGCTTTCGAGTTTCGAGAAGGGCCGATGTGAACGAGCATGAAAGCATCTATAGGAAAATTGTAATCCATGGTTTGAGGTTTTTAGGACCTACATCATAGTAAAAGCGATAAACATAGAGACTCATCGGCCTCAAATATGAGTCGAGGTCGATTTTCGTCCAAAAAAGGCCTACAAAGTTTTGAGCGAGTTTTAGATCTAGTTTGATGGCAAACGAGTAAACAATAAAAACTCATTGCCAATGGCAATGACCTCGGGATGATTTTTGCAAGAAAATGACGTTTAGGCCCGGAAAATACACTTTTCTAATTTTTCGAGATGATACGGGCATGCGGGCTTTGGAGTTCATAGAAGGGCGGTGTGAACGGGCATGCGGATTACACTTTTCTAGTTTTTTGAGATAATGCGAGCATGGGGGCTTTCAAATTTTGAGAAGGGCCGGTGTGAACGAGCGTGAAAAAAATTATAAAAAAATGTAATCCCCGGGTTGAAGTTTTTGGAACCTACATCATGGCAAAAGCGATAAACATAGAGACTCATCGGCTTTGACTATGAGCTAAGGTCGATTTTCGCTCAAAAAAGGCTAACAAAGTTTTGAGCGAGTTTTAGATCTATTTCGATGGCAAACGAGCCAATGATTAAAACTCATTGCCTATGTCTATGACCTCGGGGTGATTTTTGTAAAAAGAAACGACATTTAGGCTTAGAAGATATACTTTTCTAGCTTTTTCGGATGATGCGAGCATACGGACTTTTGAGTTTCGGGAAGGGCTGGTTTGAACGAGCGTGAGAAAATCTATAGAAAAATTGTAATCCCTAGTTTTAGGTTTTTGGGACCCTCATCATAGCAAATGCCACAAACATAGGGACTCATCGACCTCGACCGTCGGTGGAGGTTGATTTTCGCCCATAAAAGGCCGACTAAGTTTTCGGTTGTTTTAGACCTAGTTTGATGGTAAATGAGCCAACGATAAAAACTTATTGCCTAAGGCAATAACATCAAGGTGATTTTTGCAAGAAAAAGATGTTTAGGCCTAGAAAATATACTTTTCTAGTTTTTCGAGATGATACGGGCATGCGGGCTTTGGAGTTCTTGGAAGGGCCGGTGTGAACGAGCGTGAAAAAATCTATAGGAAAACTATAATCCCCGGTTTAAGGTTTTTGAGACCCATATCATCGGAAAAGCGACAAACATAAAGACTCATCGGCCTCGACCGTGAGCCGAGATGATACGGTCATGGATATAGGTTGATTAAAACTCATTGCCTTTGGCCATGACCTCGGGGTGCTTTTTTAAAAAAAATGACGTTTAGGCCCCGAAAATACATTTTTCTTTTTTTTTTTGAGATGATTCGAGTACGTTGGCTTTTGAGTTTCGAGAATGGTCCGTGTGAACGAGTGTGAAAAATTCTATAATAAAATTGTAATCCCTAGTTTGAGGTTTTTGGAACCTACATCATAGTAAAAGCGATAAACATAGAGACTCATCGGCCTCGACTACGAGTGGAGGCCGATTTTTGCCCAAAAAAGGCCGACCAACTTTTGAGCGAGTTTTAGTTCTAGTTTGATGAAAAACAAGCCAACGATAAAAACTCATTGCCTTTGGCAATGACCTCGGGGTGATTTTTGTAAGAAAACGACGTTTAGGCCCGGAAAATACACTTTTTCGGCTTTTTGAGGTGATACGGGCATGCGGGCTTTGGAGTTCCCGGAAGGGTCGGTGTGAACGAGCATGAAAAAATCTATAGAAAAACTAGAACCCCTGGTTTGATGTTTTTAACATCCATATCATAGCAAAAGCGACAAACATAGAGACTCATTGGCCTCGACCGTGAGCCGAGGTTGATTTTCGCCCAAAAAAGGCCGACCAAGTTTTGAGCTTTTTTCGATCTAGTTCGATGGAAAACGAGCCAACGATTAAAACTCATTGCCTATGTCCATGACCTCGGGGTGATTTTTGCAAAAAAAATGACATTTAGGCTCGGAAGATACACTTTTCTAGCTTTTTGAGATGATGCGGGCATGCGGACTTTCGAGTTTCGGGAAGGGCCGATGTGATCGGGCATGAGAAAATCTATAGGAAAATTGTAATCCCCGGTTTTAGGTTTTTGGGACCTACATCATAGCAAATGCGACAAACATAGAGACTCATCGGCCTCGACCGTGAGCCGAGGTTGATTTTCGCCCACAAAAGGATGACCAAGTTTTGAGTAGTTCTAGACCTAGTTCGATGGGAAACGAGCCAATGATAGAAACTCATGGCTCGTGGCCATGACCTCGGGTGGATTTTGCAAGAAAATTACATTTAGGCCCGTAAAATACACTTTTCTAGTTTTTCGAAATGATACGGGCATGCGAGCTTTGGAGTTCCTTGAAGGGCCGATTTGAATGAGCGTGAAAAAATCTATAAGAAAACCGTAATCCCCGGTTTGAGGTTTTTGGGACCTACATCATAGCGAAAGCGATAAATATAGAGACTCATCGGCCTTGATCGTGAGTCGAGGCTGATTTTTGCCCAAAAAAGGCCGACCAAGTTTTGAGTAGTTTTAGATCTAGTTCAATGGAAAACGAGCCAATGATAAAAACCCATTTCTTGTTGTAATGACCTCGGGGTGATTTTTGCCAAAAAATAACGTTTAGGCCCTAAAACGACACTTTTCTAGTTTTTTGAGCCGATACGGGCTTGCGGGATTTGGAGTTCCTGGAAAGGCCGATGTGATTGAGCATAAAAAAATCTATAGGAAAACTATAATCCCCGGTTTAACGTTTTTGAGACCCATATCATAGCAAAAGCGACAAACATAAAGGCTCATCGGCCTCAACTATGAGCCGAGGTTGATTTTCGCCCAAAAAAGGCCAACCAAGTTTTGAGTAGTTTTAGGCCTAATTCGATGGCAAACGATCCAACGATTACAACTCATTGCCTATGGCCATCACCTCGGGGTGATTTTTGAAAAAAAACAACGTTTAGGCCCAAAAAATACACTTTTTTAGTTTTTTAGATGATGCGGGAATACGAGCTTTTGAGTTTTAGGAAGGGCCAATGTCAACTAGGCTGAAAAAATCTATAGGAAAACCGTATTCCTTGGTTTGAGGTTTTTGGGACCTATATCATAGCAAATGCGACAAACGAGAGAGACTCATCGACCTCGACTATGAAGTCGAGGTTGATTTTTGCCCAAAAAAGGCCGACATGTTCTAAGAAGTTTTAGACCTAGTTCACTAGCAAATGAGCCAACAATAAAAACTCATTTCTTGTGGTCATGAACTCGGGATGATTTTTGCAAAAAACGACGTTTAGGCCTAGAAAATACACTTTTCTAGTTTTTCAAGATGATTCGGGCATGCCGCTTTCAAGTTTCAAGAAGGGTCGGTGTGAACGAGCGTGAAAAAATATATAGGAAAATTTTAATCCCCGGTTTGAGGTTTTTGGGACGTACATCATAGCAAAAGTGACAAACATAGAAACTCATCGGCCTCGACCGTGAGCCGAGCTTGATTTTTGCTAAAAAAAGGTCGATTGAGTTTTGAGCGAGTTTTAGACCTAATTCGATGGCAAACGAGCCAACAATAAAAACTCATTTCCTAAGGCCATGACCTAGGGGTATTTTTGCAAGAAAATGATGTTTAGGCCCGTAAAATACACTTTTCTAGTTTTTCGAGACGATTTGGGCATGCGGGCTTTCGAGTTTCGGGAAGGGCTAGTGTGAATGAGCGTGAAAAAATCTATAGAAAAACTATAAGCCCCGGTTTAAGGTTTTGGGATCTACATCATAGCAAACGGATAAACATAGAGATTCATCATCCTCGATCGTGAGTCGACGTCGATTTTCGTCCAAAAAAGACCTCCAAGTTTTGAGCGAGTTTTAGATCTAGTTCGATGAAAAATGAGCCAATGATAAAAACTTATTACCCGTGGCAATGACCTTGAGGTGATTTTTGAAAGAAAACGACGTTTAGGCCTAGAAAATACACTTTTCTAGTTTTTTTAGATGATACGGGCATGCGGAATTTGGAGTTCCCGGAAGGGCCGGTGTGAGCGAGCGTGAAAAAATCAATAGGAAAACTATAATTCCCGGTTTAACGTTTTTGAGACCCACATCATCGGAAAAGCGATAAACATAAAGACTCATCGACCTCGACCGTGAGCTAAAGTTGATTTTTGCCCAAAAAAGGTCGACCAAGTTTTAAGCACTTTTAGACCTAGTTCGATGGAAAACAAGCCAATGATTAAAACTCATTGCCCGTGGCCATGACCTCGGGGTGATTTTTGTAAGAAAAACGACGTTTAGGTTCGGAAAATACACTTTTGTAGTTTTTTGAGATCATGCGAGCATGCGGGCTTTTGAGTTTTGGGAAGGACCGGTGTAAACGAGTGTGAAAAAATCTATAGAAAAATTGTAATCCCCGGTTTGAGGTTTTTGGTACCTACATCATAGAAAAAACGATAAACTTAGAGACTCACCGCCTCGACAATGAGCCGAGGCCGATTTTCATCCAAAAAAGGTCGACAAAGTTTTGAGTAGCTTTAGTTCTAGTTCGATGGAAAACGAGCCAACAAGAAAAACTCATTGCCTATGGCAATGACCTCGGGATGATTTTTACAAGAAAACGACGTTTAGGCCCTAAAAATACACTTTTCTAGTTTTTCGAGATGATACGAGCATACGAGCTTTGGAGTTCCTAGAAGGGTCGTTGTGAACGAGCATGAAAAAATCTATAGGAAAACTATAATCCCCGGTTTAAGGTTTTTGGGACCCACATCATAGCAAGAGCGATAAACATAGAGACTCATCGGCCTCAACCGTGAGCCGAGGTTGATTTTCTCACAAAAATGTCCGACCAAGTTTTAAGCGAGTTTTAGACCTAGTTCGATGGCAAACGAGCCAACGATTAAAACTCGTTGCTCGTGGCCATGACCTCGGGGTGATTTTTACAAAAAAAACAACGATTAGACCCAAAAAATACACTTTTTTATTTTCTCAAGATAATTCGAGCATGCGGGCTTTCGAGTTTTGGGAAGGGCCGATGTGAACGAGCGTGAAAAAATCTATAAGAAAACCGTAATCCCTAGTTTGAGGTTTTTGAGACCTACATCATAGCAACATCGACAAACATAGAGACTCATCGGCGTCAACTATGAGCCGAGGTTGAATTTCATCCAAAAACGATCGATCAAGTTTTAAGCGAGTTTTAGACTTAGTTTGATGGAAAACGAGCCAACTATAAAAACTCACGGCTCGTGGCTATGACCTCGGGGTGATTTTGGTAAAAAAAATGACATTTAGGCCCGTAAAATACACTTTTCTAGTTTTTCGAGATGATGTGGGCATACGAGCTTTTGAGTTTTAGGAAGGGCCGATGTGAACGAGCATGAAAAAATCTATAGGAAAACCGTAATCCCCGGTTTAAGGTTTTCGGGACCTACATCATAGAAAAATCGACAAACATAGAGACTTATCAACCTCGACTATAAGTCGAGTTTGATTTTCCCCCAAAAAAGGCCGATCAAGTTTTGAGAAGTTTTAGAACTAGTTCGATGGCAAACAATCCAACGATAAAAACTCATTGCCTACGGCCATGATGTCGGTGTGATTTTTGGAAAAAAATGACGTTTAGGCCCGTAAAATACACTTTTCTAGTTTTTCGAGATGATACGAGCATGTGGGCTTTAGAGTTCGTAGAAGGGCCGGTGTGAACGAGCATGAAAAAATCTATAGGAAAATTGTAATCCCCGGTTTGAGGTTTTTGGGAACTACATCATCGCAAATGCGACAAACATAAAGGATCATGGGCCTCGACCGTTAGTTGAGGTTGATTTTCTCCCAAAAAGGCCGACCAAGTTTTGAGCGAGTGTTAGACATAGTTTGATGTCGAATGAGCCAACAATAAAAACTCATTGCCTACGTCCATGACCTCGAGGTAATTTTTGTAAAAAAATGAAGTTTAGGCCCGTAAAATACAATTTTTTTGTTCTTTGAAATTATGCGGGCATGCGAGCTTTCGATTTTCGGGAAGGGACGGTGTGAACGAGCATGAAAAAATCTATAGGAAAACCGTAATCCCCGGTTTGAGGTTTCGGGAACTACGTCATCGCAAATGCGACAAACATAGAGGCTCATAGGCCTCAATTGTTAGTTGAGGTTGATTTTCCCCTAAAAAAGGCCGACCAAGTTTTGAGCGAGTGTTAGAGTGTTAGACATGGTTCGATGTCAAACGAGCCAACGATAAAAACTCATTGCCTATGGCTATGACCTCGGGGTGATTTTTGCAAAAAAACGACGTTTAAGCCTAGAAAATACACTTTTCTAGTTCCTCAAGATGATGTGGGCATGCGGGCTTTCGAGTTTTGAGAAATGCCAATGTGAACGAGCGTGAAAAAATTTATAGGAAAAGCCGTATTCCCTGGTTTGAGGTTTTTCGGACCTACATCATAGCAAATGCGACAAACATAGAGACTCATCGGCCTCGACCGTGAGCCGAGGTTGATTTTCGGCCAAAAAAGGCCAACCACATTTTGAGTAGTTTTAGACCTAGTTCAAAGGTAAATGAGCCAACAATAAAAACTCATTACTCGTGGCCATAACCTCGGGATGATTTTTGCAAACAAATGCCGTTTAGGCCTAGAAAATACACTTTTCTAGTTTTTTGAGATGATTCGGGTAGGCGAGCTTACGAGTTTCGGGAAGGGCTGATATGAACGAGTGTGAAAAAATCTATATAAAAACTATAACCCCCGGTTTGAGGTTTTTGGGACCTACTCATAGCAAAAGCGATAAACATAGAGACTCATCGGCCTCGACCGGGAACCGAGGTTGATTTTTTCCCAAAAAAGGCCGACCAAGTTTTAAGCGAGTTTTAAATCTAGTTTGATGGAAACCAAGCCAACGATAAAAACTTATTTCCTGTGGCAATGACCTCGGGGTGATTTTTGTAAGAAAACGACGTTTAGGCCCGTAAAATACACTTTTCTAGTTTTTCGAGATGATACGGGCATGTGAGCTTTGGAGTTCCTAGAAGCGCCGATGTGAATGAGCATGAAAATATCTAGAGGAAAACTATAATCCCCGGTTTAAGGTTTTTTGGACCCACATCATAGCAAAAGCGACAAACATAGAGACTCATCGACCTCGACTATGAGCCGAGGTTGATTTTCGACCAAAAAAGGCCGACTAAGTTTTGAGCAATTTTAGACCTAATTCGATGGAAAATAAGCCAACAATAAAAACCCATCGCCTACGGCCATGATGTCGGGGTGATTTTTGAAAAAAAACGATGTTTAGGCCTAAAAAGTATACTTTTCTAGCTTTTTGCCATGATGCGGGCATGCGGGCTTTTAGGTTTCGGGAAGTGCTCGGTGTGAACGAGCAGGAAAAAATCTATAGGAAAAATGTATTCCCTAGTTTGAGGTTTTTGGGACCTACATCATAGCAAATGTGACAAACATAGAGACTCTTCGGTCTCGACCGTAAGCTCGAATCCGGTTTTCGCCCAAAAAAGGCCGATCAAGTTTTGAGCGAGTTTTAGACCTAGTTCGATGCCAAATGAGGCAAAGATAAAAATCCATTGCCTATGGCAATGACCTCGGGGTGATTTTTGCAAAAAAACGACGTTTAGGCTCGGAAAATACTCTTTTCTAGTTCTTCGAGATGATGCGGGCATGCGGGCTTTCGAGTTTCGGAAGGGTCGGTATGAACGAGCGTGAAAAAATCTATAGGAAAACTATAATCCCGAGGTTTAAGGTTTTTGGGACCTACATCATAGAAGAAGCGATAAACATAGAGACTCATCGGCCTCGACCGTGAGTCGAGGCCGATTTTTGCCCAAAAACGACCGACCAACTTTTGAGCGGTTTTAAAACTAGTTCGATGGAAAACAAGCCAACGATAAAAACTTATTTCTCGTGGCAATGACCTCGGGGTGATTTTTGTAAGAAAACGATGTTTAGGCCCGGAAAATACACTTTTTAGTTTTTTCGAGATGATACGGGCATGCGGGCTTTGGAGTTCCTGGAAGGGCCGGTGTGAACGAGCATGAAAATATCTATAGGAAAACTATAATCCCTTATTTAAGGTTTTTTGAACCCACATTATAGCAAAAGCGACAAACATAGAGACTCATCGACCTCGACCGTGAGCCGAGGTTGATTTTCGCCCAAAAAAGGCCAACCAAGTTTTGAGTAGTTTTAGACCTAATTCAATGGCAAATGAGCCAATAATAAAAACTCATCACGTACGGCCATGATGTCGGGGTGATTTTTGCCAAAAAATGATGTTTAGGCCTAGAAAATATAATTTTCTAGTTTTTTGACATGATGCGTGCATGCAAGCTTTTGAGTTTCGGGAAGTGTTGGTGTGAACAAGAATGAAACAATCTATAGGAAAAATGTATTCCCTAATTTGAGGTTTTTGGGACCTACATCATAGCAAATGCGACAAGCATAGAGACTCTTGGATCTCGACCGTGAGTCGACGCTCACTTTCGCCCAAAAAAGGTCGATCAATTTTGAGCGAGTTTTAGACCTAGTTCAATGCCAAATAAGCCAAAGATAAAAATTCATTGCCTATGGCAATGACCTTGGGGTGATTTTTGCAAAAACAAATGACGTTTAGGCCCAAAAAATACTCTTTTCTAGTTTTTTGAGATGATGCGGGCATGCGAGCTTTCGAGTTTCGGAAGGGTCGGTATGAACGAGCGTGAAAAAATCTATAGGAAAACTACAAATCCTTGGTTTGAGGTTCTTGGGACCTACGTCATAGAAAAAGTGATAAACATAGAGACTCATCGGCCTCGATTATGAGTTGAGGCTGATTTTTGCCCAAAAAAGGCCAACCAAGTTTTGAGTAGTTTTAAATCTAGTTCGACGGAAAACAAGCCAATGATAAAAACTTATTTCTTGTGGCAATGACCTTGGGGTGATTTTTGTAAGAAAACGACGTTTAGGCCCAAAAAATACACTTTTCTAGTTTTTTCGAGATGATACGGGCATGCGGGCTTTGGAGTTCCTGGAAGGGCTCGTGTGAACGAGAGTGAAAATATCTAAAGGAAACCTATAATCCCCGGTTTAAGGTTTTTTGGACCCACATCATAGCAAAAGCGACAAACATAGAGACTCATCGACCTCGACCGTGAGCCGAGGTTGATTTTCACCCAAAATAGGTCGATCAAGTTTTGAGTAGTTTTAGACCTAATTCAATGGCAAACGAGCCAATAATAAAAACTCATTGCCTATGGCCATTATGTCGGGGTGATTTTTGCAAAAAAACTACATTTAGGATTAGAAAATATAATTTTCTAGTTTTTTGACATAATGTGGGCATACGGGCTTTTGAGTTTCGGGAAGTGTTGGTATGAACAAGCATGAAAAAATCTATAGGAAAACCGTAATCCCCGGTTTGAGGTTTTTGGGACCTACATTATACAAAAAGCGACAAACATAGAGACTTATCGACCTCGACTATGAGCCGAGGTTGATTTTCACCCAAAAAAGGTCGATAAAGTTTTGAGAAGTTTTAGAACTAGTTCGATGGCAAACAAGCCAATGATAAAAACTTATTTCCGTGGCAATGACCTCGACGTGATTTTTGTAAGAAAACGACGTTTAGGCCCATAAAATACACTTTTCTAGTTTTTCAAGATGATACGGGCATGCGGCCTTTGGAGTTCCCGGAAGCACCGGTGTGAACGAGAGTGAAAATATCTATAGGAAAACTATAATCCCCGGTTTAAGGTTTTTTGGACCCACATCATAGCAAAAGCGACAAACATAGAGACTCATCGGCCTCGACAAGTAAGCCGATGTTGATTTTTGCCCAAAAACGTTTGGGCGAGTTTTAGACCTAATTCGATGGCAAACGAGCCAACTATAAAAAGTCATCTCCTACGGCCATGATGTCGGGGTGATTTTTGCAAACAAAAGACGTTTAGGCCTAGAAAATATACTTTTCTAGTTTTTTTACATGATGCGGGCACGCGGGCTTTTGAGTTTCGGGAAGTGCTCGGTGTGAACGAACATGAAAAAATCTATAGGAAAAATGTATTCCCTAGTTTGAGGTTTTGGGGACCTACATCATAGCAAATGTGTCAAACATAGAGACTCTTCGATCTTGACTCGTGAGTCGACGCCGATTTCCGTCCAAAAAATGCCGATCAAGTTTTGAGCAGCTTTAGGCCTAATTCAATGGCAAACGAGCTATCGATAAAAACTCATTGCCTAAGGCAATGACCTCGGGGGATTTTTGATAAAAAATGACGTTTAGGCGTAGAAAATACACTTTTCTATTTCTTCGAGATGATTTGGGCGAGCGAGGCTTTCGGGTTTCGGGAAGGGCCGGTATGAACGAGAATGAAAAAATCTATACGAAAACTATAATCCCCGGTTTGAGGTTTTTAGGACCTACATCATAGCAAAAGCGATAAACATAGAGATTCATCGGTGTCGATCGTGAGTCGAGGTCGATTTTTGCCCAAAAAAGGCCGACCAAGTTTTGAGCGAGTTTTAAATCTAGTTCGATGAAAAACAAGTCAATGATAAAAACTTAGTTCTCGTTGCAATGACCTCGGGGTGATTTTTGTAAGAAAACGACGTTTAGGCCCAAAAAATACACTTTTCTAGTTTTTCGAGATGATACGAGCATGCGGGCTTTGGAGTTCCTGGAAGGGCCGGTGTGAACGAGTATGAAAATATCTATAGGAAAACTATAATCCCCGGTTTAAGGTTTTTTGGACCCACATCATAGCAAAAGCGACAAACATAGAGAGTCATTGGCCTCGACCGTGAGCCGATGTTGATTTTTGCCCAAAAACGTTTAGGCGAGTTTTAGACCTAATTCGATGGCAAACGAGCCGGCGATAAAAACTTATCGCTTACGGCCATGATGTCGGGGTGATTTTTGCAAAAAGAGGACGTTTAAGCCTAGAAAATATACGTTTCTAGTTTTTTTACATGATGCGGGCATGCGAACTTTTGAGTTTCGGGAAATGCTTCGGTGTGAACGAGCATGAAAAAATCTATAGGAAAAATTTATTCCCTAGTTTGAGGTTTTGGGGACCTACATCATAGCAAATGCGACAAACATAGAGACTCTTCGATCTTGACCGTGAGTCGACGCCGATTTTTGCTCAAAAAACGTCGATCAACTTTTGAGCGAGTTTTAGACCTAGTTCGATGGCAAACGAGCCAACGATAAAAACTCATTGCTCGTGGCCATGACATCGGGGTGATTTTTGTAAAAAATCGACGTTTAGGCCTAGAAAATACGGTTTTCTAGTTTTTCAAGATGATGCGGGATGTTGGCTTTCGAGTTTCGGGAAGGGCCGATGGGAACGAGTGTGAAAAAATCTATAGGAAAAATATAATCCCTCTTTTATGGTTTTTGGGACCCACATTATAGCAAAAGCGACAAACATAGAGACTCATCAGCCTCGACTATGAGCCGAGGTTAATTTTTTCCCAAAAAAGGCAAACCATATTTTGAGCGAGTTTTAGACCTAGTTCGATGGCAAATGAGCCAACGATAAAAACTCATTGCCTATGGCCATGACCTCGGGGTGAGTTTTGCAAAAAATTGACGTTTAGGCCTAGAAAATGCACTTTTCTAGTTTTTCAATATGATTCGGCCATGTGGGCTTCGAGTTTCGGGAAGAGCTGGTGTGAACGAGCATGAAAAAATCTATAGGAAAACTATAATCACTAGTTTGAGGTTTTTGAGACCTACATCGTAGCAAAAGCGATAAACATAAAGACTCATCGGCCTCGACCGTGAGTCGAGGCTTATTTTTGCCCAAAAAAGGCCGACCAAGTTTTGAGTAGTTTTAAATCTAGTTCGATGGAAAACAAGCCAACGACAAAAACTTATTTCCTATGGCAATGACCTCGGGGTGATTTTTGTAAGAAAACGACGTTTAGGCCTAGAAAATACACTTTTCTAGTTTTTCGAGATGATACGGGCTTGCGGACTTTAGAGTTCCCGGAAGTGCCGATGTGAACGGGCGTGAAAATATCTATAGGAAAACTATAATCCCCGGTTTAAGGTTTTTTGGACCCACATCATAGCAAAAGCGACAAACATATAGACTCATCGGCCTCGACCGTGAGCCGAGGTTGATTTTCACCCAAAAAAGGCCGATCAAGCTTTGAGCGAGTTTTAGACCTAATTCGATGGTAAATGAGCCAATGATAAAAACTCATCACCTATGACCATGATGTTGGGGTGATTTTTACGGAAAAAATACGTTTAGGCCTAGAAGATATACTTTTCTATTTTTTTTACATGATGCGGGCATGTGGGTTTTTACGTTTCGGGAAGTGCTTGGTGTGAACGAGCATGAAAAAAATCTATAGAAAAAATGTATTCCTTAGTTTGAGGTTTTTGGGACTTACATGATAGCAAATGCGACAAACATAGAGACTCTTCGGTCTTGACTCGTAAGTCGAAGTCGGTTTTCGTCCAAAAAGGCCGATCAAGTTTTGAACGAGTTTTAGACCTAGTTCAATGGCAAATGAGCCAACGATAAAAAATCATTAGCTATGGCAATGACCTTAGGGTGATTTTTGCAAGAAAACGACGTTGAGGCCCCGAAAATACACTTTTCTTGTTTTTTGAGATGATACAAGTATGCGGGGTTTGGAGTTCCTTGAAGGGCCGGTGTGAACGAGCGTGAAAAAATCTATAGAAAAACCATAATCCCTTTTTTAAGGTTTTTTGAACCCACATTATAGCAAAAGTGACAAACATAGAGACTCATCGGCCTCGACCGTGAGCCGAGGTTGATTTTCGCTCAAACATGATGTCGAGGTGATTTTTGCAAAAAAAAGGACGTTTAAGCCTAGAAAATATACTTTTCTAGTTTTTTTACATGATGCGGGCATGCGGGCTTTTGAGTTTCGGGAAGTGCTTGGTGTGAACGAACATGAAAAAATCTATAGGAAAAATGTATTCCCTAGTTTGAGGTTTTTGGGACCTACATCATAGCAAATGCGATAAACATAGAGACTCTTCGATCTTGTCCGTGAGTCGACGCCGATTTTTGTCCAAAAAACGCCGATCAACTTTTGAGCGAGTTTTAGACCTAGTTCGATGGCAAACGAGCCAATGATAAAAACTCATTCCCTATGGCAATGACCTCGGGGTGATTTTTGATAAAAAAAATGACATTTAGGGTTAGAAAATACACTTTTCTAGTTCTTGAGATGATTCGGGTAGGCGAGCTTTGGAGTTTCGGGAAGGGCCGGTATGAACGAGCATGAAAAAATCTATAGAAAAACCGTAATCCTTGGTTTGAGGTTTTTGGGACCTACATCATAGCAAAAACGATAAACATAAAGACTTATCGGCCTCAACCGTGAGTCGAGGCTGATTTTTGCCCAAAAAGACCGACCAAGTTTTGAACGAGTTTTAAATCTAGTTCGATGGAAAACAAGCCAACAATAAAAACTTATTTCCGTGGCAATGATCTCGGGGTGATTTTTGTAAGAAAACGATGTTTAGGCCCGGAAAATACACTTTTCTAGTTTTTCAAGATGATGTGGGCATGCGAGCTTTCGAGTTTTAGGAAGGGCCGATGTGAACGAGCATGAAAAAATTTATAGGAAGACTCGTAATCCCCGGTTTAAGGTTTTTGGGACCTACATAATAGAAAAATCGATAAACATAGAGACTTATCGGCCTCGACTATGAGCCGAGGTTGATTTTTGCCCAAAAAAGGCCGATCAAGTTTTGAGAAGTTTTAGAACTAGTTCGATGGCAAACAAGCCAACAATAAAAACTTATTTCTGTGGCAATGACCTCGAGGTGATTTTTGTAAGAAAATGACGTTTAGGCCCGAAAAATACACTTTTCTACTTTTTCGAGATGATACGGGCATGCGGGCTTTGGAGTTCCTGGAAGGGCCGGTGTGAACGATCATGAAAATATCTATAGGAAAACTATAATCCCCGGTTTAAGGTTTTTTGGACCCACATCATAGCAAAAGCGACAAACATAGAGACTCATAGGCCTCGACCGTGAGCCGATGTTGATTTTCGCCCAAAAAAGTTTAGGCGAGTTTTAGACCTAATTCGATGGCAAACGAGCCAACGATAAAAACTCATCGCCTACGGCCATGATGTCGGGGTGATTTTTGCGAGAAAAAGGACGTTTAAGCCTAGAAAATATACTTTTTTAGTTTTTTTACATGATGCGGGCATGCGGGCTTTTGAGTTTTGGGAAGTGCTTGGTGTGAACGAGCATGAAAAAATCTATAGGAAAAATGTATTCCCTAGTTTGAGGTTTTTGGGACCTACATCATAGCAAATGCGATAAACATAGAGACTCTTCGATCTTGACTCGTGAGTCGACGCCGATTTTTGTCTAAAAAACGCCGATCAACTTTTGAGCGAGTTTTAGACCTAGTTCGATGGCAAACGAGCCGATGATAAAAACTCATTGCCTATGGCAATGACCTCGAGGTGATTTTTGATAAAAAAAAAATGACATTTAGGGTTAGAAAATACACTTTTCTAGTTCTTGAGATGATTCGGGCGAGGCGGGCTTTCGAGTTTCGGGAAGGGCCGGTATGAACGAGCGTGAAAAAATCTATAGAAAAACCGTAATCCTTGGTTTGAGGTTTTTGGGACCTACATCGTAGCAAAAGCGATAAACATAAAGACTCATTAGCCTCGACCGTGAGCCGAGGCTGATTTTTGCCCAAAAAAGGCCGACCAAGTTTTGAGCGAGTTTTAAATCTAGTTCGATGAAAAACAAGCCAACAATAAAAACTTATTTCCTATGGCAATGATCTCGGGGTGATTTTTGTAAGAAAACGACGTTTAGGCCCGGAAAATACACTTTTCTAGTTTTTCGAGATGATACGGGCATGTGAGCTTTGGAGTTCCCGGAAGGGCCGGTGTGAACGAGCGTGAAAATATCTATAGGAAAACTATAATCCTTGGTTTAAGGTTTTTTTGACCCACATCATAGCAAAAGCGACAAACATAGAACTCATCGGCCTCGACCGTAAGCCGATGTTGATTTTCGACCAAAAAAGACCGATCAAGTTTTGAGAAGTTTTAGACCTAATTCGATGGCAAACAAGCCAACGATAAAAACTCATCACCTAAGGCCATGATGTCGAGGTGAGTTTTGCAAAAAAATGATGTTTAGGCCTAGAAAATATACTTTTCTAGTTTTTTTACATGATGCGGGCATGCGGGTTTTTGAGTTTCGAGAAGTGCTCGGTGTGAACGAGCATGAAAAAATCTATAGGAAAAATGTATTCCCTAGTTTGAGGTTTTTGGGACCTATATCATAGCAAATGCGACAAGCATAGAGACTCTTCGGTCTTGATCGTAAGCTAAAGTCGGTTTTCGCACAAAAAAGGCCGATCACGTTTTGAACAGTTTTAGACCTAGTTTGATGGCAAATGAGCCAACAATAAAAACTCATTGGCTATGGCCATGACCTTGGGGTTATTTTTGTAAGAAAATGACGTTGAGGCCCTTAAAATACACTTTTCTAGTTTTTCGAGATGATACGAGCATGCGGGGGTTGGAGTTCTCGGAAGGGTCGGTGTGAACGAGAATGAAAAAATCTATAGGAAAACTATAATCCCCGGTTTAAGGTTTTTGGGACCTACATCATAGAAAAAGCGACAAACATAAAGACTCATTGGCCTCGACCGTGAGTTGAGGTTGATTTTCGCCCAAAAAAGGCCGACCAAGTTTTGAGCGAGTTTTAGACCTAGTTCGATGTCAAACGAGCCAACGATAAAAACTCATTGCCTATGGCCATGACATCGGGGTGAGTTTTGCAAAAAATCGACGTTTAGGCCTAGAAAATACGGTTTTCTAGTTTTTCAAGATGATTAGGGATGCCGGCTTTCGAGTTTCGGGAAGGGCCGGTGTGAATGAGTGTGAAAAAATCTATAGGAAAATGGTAATACCTGGATTGAGGTTTTTGGGACCTACATCATAGCGAAAGCGACAAACATAGAGACTCATCAACCTCGATCGTGAGCTAAGGTTGATTTTTGCCGAAAAAAGGCCGACCACGTTTTGAGCGAGTTTTAGATCTAGTTCGATGGCAAACAAGCCAACGATAAAAACTCATTACCCGTGGCCATGACCTCGAGGTGATTTTTGCAAAAATACAACGTTTAGGCTCGGAAAATACACTTTTCTAGTTTTTCGAGATGATTCAAGCATGCGGGCTTTTGAGTTTTCGGAAAGGCCGATGTGAACGAGTGTGAGGAAATCTATATGAAAACCGCAATCCCCGGTTTGAGGTTTTTGGGACCTACATCACAGTAAAAACGATAAACAAAGAACTCATCGGCCTCGAATGTGAGCCGAGGTTGATTTTCGTCCAAAAAAGGCCCATCTA
The DNA here is from genome assembly GCA_963924115.1 of Dovyalis caffra. Classification (NCBI taxonomy): domain Eukaryota; kingdom Viridiplantae; phylum Streptophyta; class Magnoliopsida; order Malpighiales; family Salicaceae; genus Dovyalis; species Dovyalis caffra. The sequence goes on along the minus strand of CAWUPB010001198.1, from coordinate 1,141,414 downwards.
GTTTTGAGTAGTTTTAGACATAGTTTGATGGCAAACGAGCCAACGATAAAAACTCATTGCATGTTGCCATGACCTCGGGGTGATTTTTGGAAAAAATGATGTTTAGGCCCAAAAGATACACTTTTTTTCTTTTTCGAGATGATGAGGGCATGCGGGCTTTCGAGTTTCGAGAAATGCCGATGTGAACAAGTGTGAGAAAATCAGTAGAAAAATTGCAATCCTTGGTTTGAGGTTTTTGGGACCAACATCATAGCAAATGCGACAAACATCAAGACTCACCGGCCTCGACCGTGAGCCGACGTTGATTTTTGCCCAAAAATATCTCACTAAGTTTTGAGTCGTTTTAGATCTAGTTCAATGGCAAACGAGCCAACGATAGAAACTCATTGCCTATGACCATGACCTACGGGTGATTTTTTCAAAAAACGATGTTTAGGCCCAAAAAATAACTTTTCTAGTTTTTCGAGATGATTCAAGCATGCGGGCTTCGAGTTTCGGGAAGGGCTCGTGTGAACGAGCATGAAAAAATCTATAGAAAACTATAATCCAAGGTTTGAGGTTTTTGGGACCTAAATCCTAGCAAAAGCGACAAACATAGAGACTCATCGCCCTCGACCGTGAGCCGAGGTTGATTTTCGTCCAAAAAAGGCCGACCACGTTTTGAGCGAGTTTTAGACCTAGTTCGATGGCAAATGAGCCAACGATAAAAACTCATTGTTTGTGGCCATGACCTCGGGGTGATTTTTGCAAAAAAGCAACGTTTAGGCTCGGAAAATACACTTTTCTAGTTTTTTGACATAATTCGGGCATGCGGGCTTTCGAGTTTCGAGAAGGGATGGTGTGAATGAGCGTGAAAAAATCTATAGGAAAATGGTAATACCTGGATTGAGGTTTTTGGGACCTACATTATAGCGAAAACGACAAACATAGAGACTCATCAACCTCGACTCGTGAGCTAAGGTTGATTTTTATCCAAAAAAGACCGATCACGTTTTGAGCGAGTTTTAGACCTAGTTCGATGGCAAACGAGCCAACGATAAAAAATCATTGCCTATGGCCATGACCTCGAGGTGATTTTTGCAAAAAAACAACGTTTAGGCCTAGAAAATACACTTTTCTATTTTTTCGAGATGATTCAAGCATGCGAGCTTTCGAATTTCGAGAAGGGTCCTTATGAACGAGCGTGAAAAAATCTATAGGAAAACCGTAATCCCTAGTTTGAGGTTGTTGGGACCTAAATCACGGTAATAGGGATAAACATAGAGACTCATCGGCCTCAATCGTGAGCCGAGGCCGATTTTCACCCAAAAAGGCTCGGTCAAGTTTTGAGCGAGTTTTAGACATAGTTCAATGGCAAACGAGCCAACGATAAAAACACATTGCCTATTGCCATGACCTCACGGTGATTTTTACAAAATAATGACGTTTAGGCCTAGAAAATAAACTTTTATAGTTCGTCAAGATGATGCAAGCATGCGGACTTTTGAGTTTCGAAAAGGGCGGTGTGAACGAGCGTGAAAAAATCAATAAGAAAACCGTAATCCCTGGTTTGAGGTTTTTGGGACCTACATCACGAGCAAAAGCGATAAGCATAGAGATTCATCGGCCTCGACTGCGAGGTGAGGCTTATGTTTTCTCAAAAAGGGTCGATCATGTTTTGAGCGAGTTTTAGACATAGTTTGATGGAAAATGAGCCAACGATAAAAACTCATTGCCCGTGGCCATGACCTCGAGGTGAGTTTTGCAAAAAAGCGACGTTTAAGCCCGGAAAATACACTTTTCTATTTTTTTGAGATAATTCGAACATGCGAGCTTTCGAGTTTCGAGAAGGACCGGTATGAACGAGCGTGAAAAAATCTATAGGAAAATAGTAATACTTGGATTGAGGTTTTTAGGACCTACATCATAGCGAAAGCGATAAACATAGAGACTCATCAACCTCGATCGTGAGCTAAGGTTGATTTTTGCCCAAAAAAGGCCGACCACGTTTTAAGCGAGTTTTAGACCTAGTTTGATGGCAAACGAGCCAACGATAAAAACTCATTGTCTATGGCCATGACCTCGAGGTGATTTTTGCAAAAAAACAACGTTTAGGCCTAGAAAATACACTTTTCTATTTTTTTGAGATGATTCAAGCATGCGAGGCTTTCGAATTTCAAGAAGGGCCCTTATGAACGAGCGTGAAGAAATCTATAGGAAAACTATAATCCCTAGTTTGAGGTTTTTGGGACCTAAATCACGGTAAAAGGGATAAACATAGAGACTCATCGGCCTCGACCGTGAGCCGAGGCTGATTTTCACCCAAAAAAGGTCAGTCAAGTTTTCAGCGAGTTTTAGACATAGTTCGATGGCAAAAGAGCCAACGATAAAAACTCATTGCCTATTGCCATGACCTCACGGTGATTTTTACAAAATAATGACGTTTAGGCCCGTAAAATAAACTTTTCCATTTCTTCAAGATGTTGCAAGCATATGGGCTTTTGAGTTTCGGGAAGTGCCGGTGTGAACGAGCGTGAAAAAATGAATAAGAAAATTATAATCCTTGATTTGAGGTGTTTGGGACCTACATCACGAGCAAAAGCGATAAGCATAGAGACTCATCGGCTTCGACCGTGAGGTGAGGCTTATTTTTTCCCAAAAAAGGTCGATCATGTTTTGAGAAGTTTTAGACATAGTTCGATGAAAATGAGCCAACGATAAAAACTCATTTCCTGCTGCCATGACCTCGGAGTGATTTTTGTAAAAAATGACGTTTAGGCCCGTAAAATACACTTTTTTTGTTTTTCGAGATGATGCGAGCATACGGGCTTTCGAGTTTCAAGAAGTGCCGATGTGAACAAGCATGAAAAAATCTATAGGAAAATTGTAATCCCCGGTTTGAGGTTTTTGGGACCAACATCATAGAAAAAGCGACAAACATCGAGACTCATCGGCCTCGACCGTGAGCCGACGTTGATTTTTTCCCAAAAACGTCTCACCAAGTTTTGAGTAGTTTTAGATCTAGTTCGATGGCAAACGAGCCAATGATAAAAACTCATTGCTTGTGGCCATGACCTCGGGGTTATTTTTGTAAAAAAACAACATTTAGGCCTAGAAAAACACTTTTCTAGTTTTTCGAGATGCTTCAAGTATGCGAGCTTTCGTGTTTCGGGAAAGGCCAGTGTGAACGAGCATGAAAAAATCTATAGGAAAACCGTAATCCCCGGTTTGAGGTTTTTAGGACCTACATCATAGCTAATGTGAAAAACAAAGAGACTCATCGACCTCGATTATGAGCCGAGGTTGATTTTCGCCCACAAAAGGCCAACCACATTTTGAGCAATTTTAGACCTAGTTCGATGGCAAACGAGCCAATGATAAAAACTCATAGCGTGTGACCATGACCTCGAGGTGATTTTTGCAAAAAGCGACGTTGAGGCCCGTAAAATACACTTTTCTAGTTTTTTGACATAATTCGGGCATGCGGGCTTTCGAGTTTCGAGAAGGGCCGGTATGAACGAGCGTGAAAAAATCTATAGGAAAATGGTAATACCCGAATTGAGGTTTTTGGGACCTACATCATAGCGAAAGTGACAAACATAGAGACTCATCTACCTCGACTATGAGCTAAGGTTGATTTTCGCCCAAAAAAGGTCGACCACGTTTTGAGCGAGCTTTAGACCTATTCGATGGCAAACGAGCCAACGATAAAAACTCATTGCATGTGACCATGACCTTGAGGTGATTTTTGCAAAAAAACAACATTTAGGCCTAGAAAATACACTTTTTTATTTTTTCGAGATGATTCAAGCATGCGAGCTTTCGAATTTCGGGAAGGGCCCTTGTGAACGAGCATGAAAAAATCTATAGGCAAATTGTAATCCCCGGTTTGAGGTTTTTGGGATCTAAATCACAACAAAAGGGATAAACATAGAGACTCATCGGCCTTGACTATGAGCCGAGGTTGATTTTCACCCAAAAAAGGCTAGTCAAGTTTTGAGCGAGTTTTAGATATAGTTCGATGGAAAACGAGCCAACGATAAAAACTCATTGCCTATGACCATGACTTCGGGGTGATTTTTACAAAATAATCACGTGTAGGCCCGTAAAATACACTTTTCTAGTTCTTTAAGATGATGCAAGCATGCGAACTTTTGAGTTTCGGGAAGGGTCGGTGTGAACAAGCATGAAAAAATCAATAAGAAAACCGTAATCCCCGGTTTGAGATTCTTGGGACCTACATCACAAGCAAAAGCGATAAGCATAGAGATTCATCAGCCTCAATCGTGAGCCGAGGCTTATTTTTTCCCAAAAAAGGTCGATCATGTTTTGAGCGAGTTTTAGACATAATTCGATGGAAAATGATCCAACGATAAAAACACATTGGTTGTGGCCATGACCTCGGGGTGAATTTTGTAAAAAAACAACGTTTAGGCCCGTAAAATACACTTTTGTAGTTTTTCGATATGATTCAAGCATGCGGGCTTTTGAGTTTCGGGAAGGGCCGGTGTGAACGAATGTGAAAAAATCTATAGGAAAACCGTAATCCCCGGTTTAAGGTTTTTGGGACGTACATCACAACAAAAGCAATAAGCAAAGAGACTCATTGGCCTCGACCGTGAGTTGAGGTTGATTTTCGTCCAAAAAAGGCCGATCAAGTTTTGAGCGAGTTTTAGACATAGTTCGATGGCAAACGAGCCAACGATAAAAACTCATTACCCGTTGCCATGACCTCGGGGTGATTTTTGTAAAAAATGATGTTTAGGCCCGTAAAATACATTTTTCTTGTTTTTCGAGATGATGCGGGCATGCGGGCTTTCGAGTTTCAAGAAATGCTAATGTAAACTATTGTGAGAAAATCTATAGGAAAAGTGGAATCCCTAGTTTGAGGTTTTTGGGACAAACATCATAGCAAATGCAACAAACATCGAGACTCATCGGCCTCGACCGTGAGTCGACGTTGATTTTCGCCCAAAAAAGTCTCACCAAGTTTTGAGCGAGTTTTAGATCTAGTTCGATGGCAAACGAGCCAATTATAAAAACTCATTGCTTGTGGCCATGGCCTCGAGGTGATTTTTGCAAAAAAACAACGTTTAGGCCAAGAAAAACACTTTTTTAGTTTTTCGAGAGGATTCAAGCATGCGGGCTTTCGAGTTTCGGGAAGGGCCGGTGTGAACAAGCATGAAAAAAACTATAGGAAAATTGTAATCCTTGGTTTGAGGTTTTTGGGACCTACATCATAGCTAATGTGAAAAACAATTAGACTCATTGACCTCGACTATGAGCCGAGGTTGATTTTCGCCCAAAAAAGCCAACCACGTTTTGAGTAGTTTTAGGCCTAGTTCGATGGCAAACGAGCCAACGATAAAAACTTAATGCCTATGGTTATGACCTCGGGGTGATTTTTTCAAAAAACAACGTTTAGGCTCGGAAAATACACTTTTCTAGTTTTTCGAGATGATTCTAGCATGCGGGCTTTCAAGTTTCGGGAAGGGTCGGTGGGAACGAGCGTGAAAATATTTATAGTAAACTATAATCCCCGGTTTGAGGTTTTTGAGACCTACATTACGAGTAAAAGCGATAAACATAGAGACTCATCGGCCTCAATTGTGAGCCGAGGCTTATTTTTGGCCAAAAAAGGTCATTCAAGTTTTGAGCAGTTTTAGACATAGTTCGATGGCAAACGAGCCAACGATAAAAACTAATTGCCTATGACCATGACCTCGGGGTGATTTTTTTAACATGATGATGTTTAGGCCTAGAAAATACACTTTTCTTGTTCTTCAAGATGATGCAAGCATGTGGACTTTTGTGTTTTGGGAAGGGCCGGTGTGAACGAGCGTGAAAAAATCAATAAGAAAATTATAATCCCCGGTTTGAGGTGTTTGGGACCTACATCACAAGCAAAAGCGATAAACATTGAGACTCATCGGCCTCGACCGTGAGGTGAGGCTTATTTTTGCCAAAGAAAGGTCGATCACGTTTTTAGTAGTTTTAGACGTAGTTCGATGGGAAATAAGCCAACGATAAAAACTCATTGCTCGTTGCCATGACCTATGGTTGATTTTTGTAAAAAATGACATTTAAGCCTAGAAAATACATTTTTCTTATTTTTCGAGATGATGCGGGCTTTCAAGTTTCGGGAACTCGCCGATGTGAACGAGCATGAGAAAATCTAGAGGAAAATTGAAATCCCTAGTTTGAGGTTTTTGGGACCAATATCATAGCAAATGCGACAAACATCGAGACTTATCGGCGTCGATCGTGAGTCGACGTTGATTTTTGCCCAAAAAAGTCTCACCAAGTTTTGAGCAGTTTTAGATCAAGCTTGATAGCAAACGAGCCAATGATAAAAACTCATTACTCGTGGCCATGACCTCGAGGTGATTTTTGCAAAAAAACAACATTTAGGCCTAGAAAATACACTTTTTTAGTTTTTTGAGATGATTCAAGCATGCGGGCTTTCGAGTTTTGAGAAGGTCCGGTTTGAACGAGCGTGAAAAAATCTACAGGAAAACTATAATCCTTGGTGTGAGGTTTATGAGACCTACATCACAGCAAAAACGACAAACAAAAAGACTCATCCGCCTCGACTATGAGTCGAGGTTGATTTTCGCCCAAAAAAGGCCGACCACGTTTTGAGTAGTTTAAGACATAGATCGGTGGCAAACGAGCCAACGATAAAAACTCATTGCTTGTGGCCATGACCTTGGGGTGATTTTTGTAAAAAAACCACATTTAGGCCCCGGAAATACTCTTTTCTATATTTTCAAGATAATGCAAGCATGCGGGCTACCGAGTTTCGGAAAGGCCGTGGTGAACAAGTGTGAAAAAATCAATAGAAAACTCGTAATCCCCGGTTTGAGGTTTTTTGGACCTACATCATAGCAAAAGTGATAAACAACGAGACTAATCGGCCTCGACCGTGAGCCGAGGTTGATTTTCGCCCAAAAAGCTCGACCACGTTTTGAGTAGTTTTAGACATAGATCGATGGCAAACGAGCCAACAATAAAAACTCATTGCCTATGGTCGTGACCTTGAGGTGATTTTTGTAAAAAAACAATAATCCCCGGTTTGAGGTTTTCTAGATTTTCAAAATGATGCAAGCATGTGGGCTTTCGAGTTTCGGGAAAGGCTAGTGTGAACGAGCGTGACAAAATCTATAGAAAACTATAATCCCCGGTTTGAGGTTTTTGGGAGCTACATCATAGCGAAAGCGATAAACATAGAGACTCATCGGCCTCGACCGTGAGCCGAGGTTGATTTTTTCCAAAAAACGATCGACCACGTTTTGAGCGAGTTTTAGACCTAGCTCAATGGAAAATGAGCTAGAGATAAAAACTCATTACTTATGGCCATGACCACAGGGTGATTTTTTTAAAAACCGACTTTTAGGCCCGTAAAATACACTTTTCTCGTTTTTCGAGATGATTCTAGCATGCGGGCTTTCGAGTTTCGGGAAGGGCCACGGTGAACGAGCGTGAAAAAATGTATAGAAAACCGTAATCCCTAGTTTCGGGTTTTTGGGGCCTACATCATAGCAAAAGCGATAAACAAAGAGACTCATCAGCCTCGACCGTGAGCCGTGGTTGATTTTTTCCCAAAAAAGGCCGACCATGTTTTGAGCGAGTTTTAGACATAATTCGATGGAAAACGAGCCAATGATAAAAACTCATTACCCGTGGCCATGACCTTGGAGTGATTTTTTTAAAAAAATGATGTTTAGGCCCGTAAAATACACTTTTCTTGTTTTTTGAGACGATGCGGGCATGCGGGTTTTCGAGTTTCGAAAAATGTCGATGTGAACGAGTGTGAGAAAATCTATAGGAAAATTGCAATACCCGGTTTGAGGTTTTTGGGACCAACATCATAGCAAATGTGACAAACATCGAGACTCATCGGCCTCGACCGTGAGTCGACGTTGATTTTCGCCCAAAAAAGTCTCACCAAGTTTTGAGCGAGTTTTAGATTTAGTTCGATGGCAAACGAGCCGACAATAAAAAATCATTGCTCGTGGCCATGACCTCGGGGTGATTTTTGCAAAGAAACAACGTTTAGGCTTAGAAAATACACTTTTGTAGTTTTTCGAGATGATTCAAGCATGCGAGCTTTCGAGTTTCGAGAAGGGCGGTGTGAACGAGCATGAAAAAATCTATAGGAAAACCGTAATCCCTAGTTTGATTTTTTCGGACCTCCATCATAGCAAAAGCAATAAACAAAGAGACTCATCGGCCTCAATCGTGAGTTGAGGTTGATTTTTGCCAAAAAAACACCGACCACATTTTGAGTAGTTTTAGACCTAGCTCGATGGAAAATGAGCCTACGATAAAAACTCATTGCCTACGACTATGACCTAAGGGTGATTTTTTCAAACAACGATGTTTAGGCCCAAAAAATACACTTTTCTAGTTTTTTGAGATGATTCTAGCATGTGGGCTTTTGTGTTTTGGGAAATGCCGAGTGAACGAGTGTGAAAAAATCTATAGAAAAATTACAATGCTTGGTTTGAGGTTTTTGGGACCCACATCATAGCAAAAGCGATAAACAAATAGATGCATCGGCCTCGACCGTGAGTCGAGGTTGATTTTCGCCTAAAAAAGGCCGACCACGTTTTGAGGAGTTTTAGACCTAGCTCGATGGAAAATGAGCCGGCGATAAAAACTCATTGCCTATGGCCATGAGCTTACGGTGATTTTTTCAACAAATGACGTCTAGGCCAAGAAAATACACTTTTCTAGTTTTTCGAGATGATTCTAGCATGCGGGCTTTCGAGTTTCCGGAACGGCCACGCGTGAACGAGCGTGAAAAAATATATAGAAAACCGTAACCCCGGTTTGTGGTTTTGGGGCCTACATCATAGCAAAAGCGATAAACAAAGAGACTCATCGACCTCGATCGTGAGCCGAGGTTGATTTTTGCCCAAAAAAGGCCGATCACGTTTTGAGTAGTTTTAGACATAGATCGATGGCAAACGAGCCAACAATAAATACTCATTGCTCGTGGCCATGAACTTGGGGTGATTTTTGTAAAAAAACAACGTTTAGGCCCATAAATACACTTTTCTAGATTTTCAAGATGATGCAAGCATGCGGGCTTTCGAGTTTCGGGAAGGGCTAGTGTGAACGAGTGTGAAAAAATCTATAGAAAACTCGTAATCCCTTGTTTGAGGTTTTTGGGACCTACATCATAGCAAAAGCGATAAACATAGAGACTCATCGGCCTCGACCGTGAGCTAAGGTTGATTTTCGCCTAAAAATGGTCGATCACATTTTTAGAAGTTTTAGACCTAGCTCGATGAAAAATGAGCTAGAGATAAAAACTCATTGCCTATGGCCATGACCTCGGGGTGACGTTTTCAAAAAATGACATTTAGGGCAAAAAAATACATTTTTCTAGTTTTTTGAGATGATTCTAGCATGGGGGCTTTCGAGTTTCGGGAAGGGCCGCGGTGAACGAGCGTGAAAAAATCTATAAAAAACTCGTAATCCCCGGTTTCGGGTTTTGGGGCCTACATCATAGCAAAAGCGATAAACAAAAAGACTCATCATCCTCGACCGTGACTTGTGGTTGATTTTCGCCCAAAAAGGCCGACCATGTTTTGAGCGAGTTTTAGACATAATTCGATGAAAAACGAGCCAATGATAAAAACTTATTGCTCGTGGCCATGACCTTGGGGTGATTTTTTTTAAAAAATGATGTTTAGGCCCGTAAAATATACTTTTCTTGTTTTTTGAGATGATGCGGGCATGCGGGTTTTCGAGTTTCGAAAAATGTCGATGTGAACGAGTGTGAGAAAATCTATAGGAAAATTGCAATACCTGGTTTGAGGTTTTTGGGACCAACATCATAGCAAATATGACAAACATCGAGACTCATCGGCCTCGACCGTGAGCCGACGTTGATTTTTTCCCAAAAAAGTCTCACAAAGTTTTGAGCAGTTTTAGATCTAGTTCGATGGCAAATGAGCCGACAATAAAAAATAATTGCATGTGGTCATGACCTCGGGGTGATTTTTGCAAAGAAACAACGTTTAGGCTTAGAAAATACACTTTTGTAGTTTTTCGAGATGATTCAAGCATGCGAGGCTTTCGAGTTTCGAGAAGGGTCGGTGTGAACGAGCGTGAAAAAATCCGTAGGAAAACCGTAATCCCCGGTTTGATTTTTTCGGACCTACATCATAGCAAAAGCAATAAACAAAGAGACTCATCGGCCTCGACCGTGAGTTGAGGTTGATTTTCGCCAAAAAACGCCGACCACATTTTGAGCGAGTTTTAGACCTAGCTCGATGGAAAATGAGCCTACGATAAAAACTCATTGCCTACGGCCATGACTTAAGGGTGATTTTTTCAAACAACGACGTTTAGGCCCGTAAAATACACTTTTCTAGTTTTTGGAGATGATTCTAGCATGTGGGCTTTTGTGTTTCGGGAAATGCCGAGTGAACGAGCGTGAAAAAATCTATAGAAAAATTACAATCCCCGGTTTGAGGTTTTTGGGACCTACATCATAGCAAAAGCGATAAACAAAGAGACTTATCAGCCTCGACCGTGAGCCGAGGTTGATTTTTGCCCAAAAAAGGCCGACCACGTTTTGAGTAGTTTAAGACATAGATCGGTGACAAACGAGCCAAAGATTAAAAACTCATTTCCTGTGGCCATGACCTTGGGGTGATTTTTGCAAAAAAACCACATTTAGGCCCGTGAAATACATTTTTCTAGATTTTCAAGATGATGCAAGCATGAGGGCTTTCGAGTTTTGTGAAGGGATAATGTGAACGAGTGTGAAAAAATCTATAGAAAAATGTAATACCCGGTTTGAGGTTTTTGGGACCTACATCCGGCAAAAGCGATAAACATAGAGACTCATCGACCTCGTACTGTGAGCCGAGGTTGATTTTTGCCCAAAAACGATCGACCACATTTTGAGCGAGTTTTAGACCTAGCTCAATGAAAAATGAGCTAGAGATAAAAACTCATTGCCTATGGCCATGACCTCGTGGTGATGTTTTCAAAAAATGACATTTAGGGCAAAAAAATACACTTTTCTAGTTTTTCGAGATGATTCTAGCATGTGGGCTTTCGAGTTTCGAGAAGGGCCGCGGTGAACGAGCGTGAAAAACTCTATAGAAAACTCGTAATCCCCGGTTTCGGGTTTTGGGGCCTACATCATAGCAAAAGCGATAAACAAAGAGACTCATCGACCTCGATTGTGACTTGTGGTTGATTTTCGCCCAAAAAAGGCCGACCATGTTTTGAGCAATTCTAGACATAGTTCGATGAAAAACGAGCGAATGATAAAAATGCATTGCTCGTGGCCATGACCTTGGGGTGATTTTTTAAGAAAAAATGATGTTGATGCCCGTAAAATACACTTTTCTTGTTTTTTGAGAAGATGCGGGAATGTGGGTTTTCGAGTTTCGAAAAATGTCGATGTGAATGAGTGTGAGAAAATCTATAGGAAAATTGCAATACCTGGTTTGAGGTTTTTGGGACCAACATCATAGCAAATGTGACAAACATCGAGACTCATCGGTCTCGATTGTGAGCCGACGTTGATTTTCGTCCAAAAAAGTCTCACCAAGTTTTGAGCGAGTTTTAGATCTAGTTCAATGGCAAACGAGCCGAGCAGAAAAAATCATTGCATATGGCCATGACCCCGAGGTGATTTTTGGCAAAGAAACAACGTTTAGGCCTAGAAAATATATTTTTGTAGTTTTTAGAGATGATTCAAGCATGCGGGCTTTCAAGTTTCGAGAAGAGCCGGTGTGAACGAGCGTGAAAAAATCTATAGGAAAACCGTAATCCTTAGTTTGATGTTTTTGGGACCTACATCATAGCAAAAGCGATAAACAAAGAGACTCATCGGCCTCAATCGTGAGTCGAGGTTGATTTTCGCCAAAAAAAGGCCGACCACGTTTTGATTAGTTTTAGACCTAGCTCGATGGAAAATGAGCCTAAGATAAAAACTCATTGCCTACGGCCATGACCTTAGGGAGATTTTTCAAAAAACGATGTTTAGGCCCAAAAAATACACTTTTCTAGTTTTTTGAGATGATTCTAACATGTGGGCTTTCGAGTTTCGAGAACTCGCCGAGTGAACGAGCGTGAAAAAATCTATAGAAAAATTGCAATCCCCGGTTTGAGGTTTTTGGGACCTCCATCATAGCAAAAGCGATAAACAAGGATACTCATCGGCCTCGACCGTGAGCCGAGGTTGATTTTCGCCCAAAAAAGGCCGAACACGTTTTGAGGAGTTTTAGACCTAGCTCGATGGAAAATGAGCCGGTGATAAAAGCTCATTGCCTATGGCTATGACCTTAGGGTGATTTTTTCAAAAAATGATGTTTAAGCCCGGAAAATACACTTTTTTAGTTTTTCGAGATGATTATAGCATGCGGGCTTTCGAGTTTTGGGAGGGGTCGTGGTGAACGAGCGTGAAAAAATCTATAGAAAACTATAATCCCCGGTTTGAGGTTTTTGGGGCCTACATCATAGCAAAAGCGATAAACAAACAAACTCATCAACCTCGATTGTGAGTCGAGGTTGATTTTTGCCCAAAAAAGGCCAACCACATTTTGAGTAGTTTTAGACATAGATCGATGACAAACGAGCCAACGATAAATACTCATTGCCCGTGGCCATGAACTTGGGGTGATTTTTCCAAAAAAACAACGTTTAGGCCCATAAATACACTTTTCTAGATTTTCAAGATGATGCAACCATGCGGGCTTTCTAGTTTCGGGAAGGGCTAGTGTGAACGAGTGTGGAAAAATCTATAGAAAACTATAATCCCCGGTTTGAGGTTTTTAGGACCTACATCATTGCAAAAGCGATAAACAAAGAGACTCATCGGCCTCGATCGTGAGCCGAGGTTGATTTTTGTCCAAAAAAGGCCGACCACGTTTTGAGTAGTTTTAGACATAGATCGATGGGAAACGAGCCAACGATAAATACTCATTGCTCGTAGCCATGAACTTGGGGTGATTTTTGCAAAAAAACAATGTTTAGGCCCATAAATACACTTTTCTAGATTTTCAAGATGATGCAAGCATGCGGGCTTTCGAGTTTCGGGAAGGGCTAGTGTGAACGATCGTGAAAAAATCTATAGAAAACTCGTAATCCCCGGTTTGAGGTTTTTGGGACTTACATCATAGTAAAAGCGATAAACAAACGGACTCATCGGCCTTGATCGCGAGCCGAGGTTGATTTTTGCCCAAAAAAGGTCGACCACGTTTTGAGTAATTTTAGACATAGATCGATGCCAAACGAGCCAAGGACTCGTGGCCATGACCTTGGCGTGATTTTTGTAAAAAAAACAATGTTTAGGCCCGGAAAATACACTTTTCTAGATTTTCAAGATAATGCAAGCATTCGGGCTTTCGAGTTTCGAGAAAGGCTAGTGTGAACGAGCGTGAAAATATCTATAGAAAACTATAATCCCCGGTTTATGGTTTTTGAGACCTACATCATAGCGAAAGCGATAAACAAAGAGACTCATCGGCCTCGACCGTGAGCCGAGGTTGATTTTCGCCAAAAAATGATCGACCACGTTTTTAGCAGTTTTAGACCTAGCTCAATGGAAAATGAGCCGGAGATTAAAACTCATTGCTTATGGCCATGACCACGGGGTGATTTTTTAAAAAAACGATGTTTAAACCTAGAAAATACACTTTTCTCATTTGTCGAGATGATTCCGGCATGCGGGCTTTCGAGTTTCGGCAAGGGTCGCGGTGAACGAGCGTGAAAAAATCTATAGAAAATTGTAATCCCCGGTTTGAGGTTTTTAGGGCCTACATCATAGCAAAAGCGATAAACAAAGAGACTCATCGGCCTCGACCGTGAGCCGAGGTTGATTTTTACCCAAAAAATGCCGACCACGTTTTGAGTAGTTTTAGACATAGATCGATGGCAAACGAGCCAACAATAAATACTCGTTGCCTATGGCCATGAACTTGAGGTGATTTTTGCAAAAAAACAACGTTTAGGCCCATAAATACACTTTTGTAGATTTTTAAGATGATGCAAGCATGCGGGCTTTCGAGTGTCGGGAAGGGCCGGTGTGAACGAGTGTGAAAAAATCTATAAAAAACTGTAATCCCTAGTTTGAGGTTTTTAGGACTTACATCATAGCAAAAGCGATAAACATAGAGACTCATCGGCCTCAACTCTTAGCTAAGGTTGATTTTCGCCCAAAAACGGCCGACCACGTTTTGAGCGAGTTTTAGACCTAGCTCGATGGAAAATGAGATAAAAACTCATTGCCTATGGCCATGACCTCGGGATGATGTTTTCAAAGAATGACATTTAGGGCAAAAAAATACACTTTTCTAGTTTTTCAAGATGATTCTAGCATGTGGGCTTTTGAGTTTCGGGAAGGGCCACGGTGAACGAGCGTGAAAAAATCTATAAAAAACTCGTAATCCCTAGTTTCGGGTTTTTGGGGCCTACATTATAGCAAAAGCGATAAACAAAGAGACTCATCGGCCTCGACCGTGAGTCGTGGTTGATTTTCGCCCAAAAAAGGCCGACCATGTTTTGAGCGAGTTTTAGAGCTAGCTCGATGGAAAATGAGCCGAGAGATAAAACCGATTGCCTACGGCCATGACCTAAGGGTGATTTTTTCAAACAACGATGTTTAGGCCCGGAAAATACACTTTTCTAGTTTTTTGAGATGATTCTAGCATGGGGGCTTTTGTGTTCCGGAAATGCCGGAGTGAAGGAGCGTGAAAAAATCTATAGAAAAATTACAATCCCCGGTTTTAGGTTTTTGGGGCCTACATCATAGCAAAAGCGATAAACAAAGAGACTCATCGGCCTCGACCGTGAGTCGTGGTTGATTTTCGCCCAAAAAAGGCCGACCATGTTTTGAGCGAGTTTTAGACATAGTTCGATGGAAAACGAGCCAATGATAAAAACTCATTGCTCGTGGCCTTGACCTCGGGGTGATTTTTTTTAAAAAATGATGTTTTGGCCCGTAAAATACACTTTTCTTATTTTTTGAGATGATGCGAGCATGCGGGCTTTCGAGTTTCGAAAAATGTCGATGTGAACGAGTGTGAGAAAATCTATAGGAAAATTATAATACTTGGTTTGAGGTTTTTGGGACCAACATCATAGCAAATGTGACAAACATCGAGACTCATCGGCCTCGACCGTGAGCCGACGTTGATTTTTGCCCAAAAAAGTCTCACCAAGTTTTGAGCGAGTTTTAGATCTAGTTCGATGGCAAACGAGCCGACGATAAAAAATCATTACCCGTGGCCATGACCTCGGAGTGATTTTTGCAAAGAAACAACGTTTAGGCCTAGAAAATACACTTTTGTAGTTTTTCGAGATGATTCAAGCATGTAGGCTTTTGAGTTTCCGTAAGGGCCGGTGTGAACGAGCGTGAAAAAATCTATAGGAAAACCGTAATCCCCGGTTTGATGTTTTTCGGACCTACATCATAGCAAAAACAATAAACAAAGAGACTCGGCGGCTTCGACCGTGAGTCGAGGTTGATTTTTGCCAAAAAAAGGCCGACCACGTTTTGAGCAGTTTTAGACCTAGCTCGATGGAAAATGAGCCTACGATAAAAACTCATTGCCTACGGCCATGACCTAAAGGTGATTTTTTCAAACAACGACGTTTAGGCCCGGAAAATACACTTTTCTAGTTTTTTGAGATGATTCTAGCATGTGGGCTTTTGTGTTTCGGGAAATGCCGGAGTGAAGGAGCGTGAAAAAATCTATAGAAAAATTACAATCCCCGGTTTGAGGTTTTTGGGACCTACATCATAGCAAAAGCGATAAACAAAGAGATTCATCGGCCTCGAGTGTGAGTCGAGGTTGATTTTCGCCCAAAAAGGCCGACCACGTTTTGAAGAGTTTTAGACCTAGCTCGATGGAAAATGAGCCGGCGATAAAAACTCATTGCCTATGGCCATGAGCTTATGGTGATTTTTTCAACAAACGACGCCTAGGCCAAGAAAATACACTTTTCTAGTTTTTCGAGATGATTCTAGCATGCGGGCTTTCGAGTTTCGGGAACGACCGCGGTGAACGAGCGTGGAAAAATCTATAGAAAATTGTAATCCCCGGTTGGAGGTTTTTGGGACCTAAATCACAGCAAAAGGGATAAACATAGAGACTCATCGGCCTTGATCGTGAGCGGAGGTTGATTTTCACCCAAAAAAGGCCGATCAAGTTTTGAGCGAGTTTTAGACATAGTTCGATGGCAAACGAGCCAACGATAAAAACTCATTGCCTTTGGCCATGACTTCGGGGTGATTTTTAAAAAATAATGACGTTTAGGCCTAGAAAATACACTTTTCTAGTTCTTCAAGATGATGCAAGCATGCGAACTTTTGAGTTTCGAGAAGGGCTAGTGTGAACGAGCGTGAAAAAATCAATAAGAAAACTCGTAATCCCCGGTTTGAGATTTTTGGGACCTACATCACAGACAAAAGCGATAAGCAAAGAGATTCATCGGCCTCGACTATGAGGTGAGGCTTATTTTTTCCCATAAAAGGTCGATCATGTTTTGAGCGAGTTTTAGACATAATTTAATGGAAAATGAGCCAACAATAAAAAGGCATTGCTTGTGGCTTTGACCTCGGGGTGAATTTTGCAAAAAAACAAAGTTTAGGCCTAGAAAATACACTTTTCTAGTTTTTCGAGATAATTCAAGCATGCGGGCTTTTGAGTTTCGGGAAGGGTCTGGTGTGAACATGCGTGAAAAAATCTATAGGAAAACCGTAATCCCCGGTTTGAGGTTTTTGGGACCTACATCATAGCAAAAGCAATAAGCAAAGAGACTCCTTGGCCTCGACCGTGAGTCGAGGTTAATTTTCGCCCAAAAAAGGCCGATCAAGTTTTGAGCGAGTTTTAGACATAGTTCGATGGCAAACGAGCCAACGATAAAAACTCATTGCTCGTTGCCATGACCTCGAGGTGATTTTTGTAAAAAATGACGTTTAGGCCCGTAAAATACACTTTTCTTGTTTTTCGAGATGATGCGGGCATGCGGGCTTTCAAGTTTCAAGAAATGCCGATGTGAACAAGTGTGAGAAAATCTATAGAAAAATTGGAATCCCTAGTTTGAGGTTTTTGGGACCAACATCATAGCAAATGCAACAAACATCGAGACTCATCGGCCTCAATCGTGAGCCGACGTTGATTTTCGCCCAAAAAAGTCTCACCAAGTTTTGATCGAGTTTTAGATCTAGTTCGATGGCAAACGAGCCAATTATAAAAACTCATTTCTTGTGGCCATGACCTCGGGTGATTTTTGTAAAAAAACAACATTTAGGCCTAGGAAAACACTTTTCTAGTTTTTCGAGAGGATTCAAGCATGCGGGCTTTTGAGTTTTGGGAAGGGCTAGTGTGAACAAGTATGAAAAAATCTATAGAAAAACCGTAATCCTTGGTTTGAGGCTTTTAGGACCTACATCATAGCTAATGTGAAAAACAAATAGACTCATCGACCTCAACTGTGAGTCGAGGTTGATTTTCACCCAAAAAAGGCTAACCACGTTTTGAGTAGTTTTAGGCCTAGTTTGATGGCAAATGAGCCAATGATAAAAACTTATTGCCCATGGTTATGACCTCGGGGTGATTTTTTCAAAAAACAACGTTTAGGCTCGGAAAATACACTTTTCTAGTTTTTCGAGATGATTCTAGCATGCGGGCTTTCGAGTTTCGGGAAGGGTCGGTGTGAATGAGCGTGAAAATATCTATAGCAAAATATAATCCCCGGTTTGAGGTTTTTGAGACCTACGTCACGGTAAAAGCGATAAACATAAAGACTCATCTCGCCTCGATTGTGAGCTTAGGCTTATTTTTGCCCAAAAAAGGTCGATCAAGTTTTGAGCGAGTTTTAGATATAGTTTGATGGCAAACGAGCTAACGATAAAAACTAATTGCCTATGACCATGACCTCGGGTTGATTTTTTTAACATGATGACGTTTAGGCCCGTAAAATACACTTTTCTTGTTCTTCAAAATAATGCAAGCATGTGGGCTTTTGAGTTTTGGGAAGGATCGGTGTGAACGAGCATGAAAAAATCAATAAGAAAATTGTAATCCCTAGTTTGAGGTTTTTGGGACCTACGTCACGGCAAAAGCGATAAACATTGAGACTCATCGGTCTCGACCGTGAGGTGAGGCTTATTTTTGCCAAAGAAAGGTCAATCACGTTTTCGGCAGTTTTAGACGTAGTTCGATGGTAAATGAGCCAACGATAAAAACTCATTGCTCGTTGCCATAACCTCGGAGTGATTTTTGTAAAAAATGACGTTTAAGCCCGTAAAATACACTTTTCTTGTTTTTTGAGATGATACGGGCTTTCGAGTTTCGAGAAGTGCCGATGTGAACGAGCATGAGAAAATTTAGAGGAAAATTGAAATCCCTGGTTTGAGGTTTTTGGGACCAACATCATAGCAAATGCGACAAACATCGAGACTCATCGGCGTCGATCGTGAGCCGACATTGATTTTTGCCCAAAAAAGTCTCACCAAGTTTTAAGCGAGTTTTAGATCTAGTTCGATGGCAAACTAGCCAATGATAAAAACTCATTACCCGTGGCCATGACGTCGAGGTGATTTTTAAAAAATAATGACGTTTAGGCCTAGAAAATACACTTTTCTAGTTCTTCAAGATGATGCAAGCATGCGAACTTTTGAGTTTCAAGAAGGGTCGGTGTGAACGAGCGTGAAAAAATCAATAAGAAAACCGTAATCCTTGGTTGGAGATTTTTGGGACCTACATCATAGCAAAAGCGATAAGCAAAGAGATTCATCGGCCTCGACTATGAGGTGAGGCTTATTTTTTCCCATAAAAGGTCGATCATGTTTTGAGCGAGTTTTAGACATAATTCGATGGAAAATGAGCCAACAATAAAAAGGCATTGCTTGTGGCTATGACCTCGGGGTGAATTTTGCAAAAAAACAACGTTTAGGCCCAAAAAATACACTTTTCTTATTTTTCGAGATGATTCGACAAGCGGGTTTTCGAGTTTCAAGAAATGCCGATGTGAACAAGTGTGAGAAAATCTATAGGAAAATTGCAATCCCCGGTTTGAGGTTTACGGGACCAACATCATAGCAAATGTGACAAACATCGAGACTCATCGGCCTCGACCGTGAGTCGACGTTGATTTTCGCCCAAAAAAGTCTCACCAAGTTTTGAGCGAGTTTTAGAACATGTTTTATGGCAAATGAGCCAACGATAAAAAATCATTGCTCGTGGCCATGACCTCGGGGTGATTTTTGCAAAGAAACAACGTTTAGGCCGAGAAAATACACTTTTGTAGTTTTTCGAGATGATTCAAGCATGCGGGCTTTCGAGTTTCGAGAAGGGCCGGTGTGAATGAGCATGAAAAAATCTATAAGAAAACTCGTAATCCCTGGTTTGAGGTTTTTGGGACCAACATCATAGCAAATGTGACAAACATCGAGACTCATCGGCCTCGATTGTGAGCCGATGTTGATTTTCGCCCAAAACGTCTCACCAAGTTTTGACCGAGTTTTAGATCTAGTTCGATGGCAAATGAGCCGAGGATAAAAAATCATTGCTCGTGGCCATGACCCCAAGGTGATTTTTGCAAAGAAACAACGTTTAGGCCTAGAAAATACACTTTTGTAGTTTTTCGAGATGATTCAAGCATGCGGGCTTCCGAGTTTCGAGAAGAGCTAGTGTGAACGAGCGTGAAAAAATCTATAGGAAAACTTTAATCCTTAGTTTGATGTTTTTGGGACCTACATCATAGCAAAAGCAATAAACAAAGAGACTCATCGGCCTCGACCGTGAGTCGAGGTTGATTTTCGCCCAAAAAAGGCCAACCACATTTTGATTAGTTTTAGACCTAGCTCGATGGAAAATGAGCCTAAGATAAAAACTCATTGCCTACGGCCATGACCTTAGGGTGATTTTTTCAAAAAACGACTTTAGGCCTAGAAAATACACTTTTCTAGTTTTTCGAGATGATTCTAGCATGTGGGCTTTCAAGTTTCGAGAACTCGCCGAGTGAATGATCGTGAAAAAATCTATAGAAAAATTCCAACCCCTAGTTCGAGGTTTTTGGGACCTACATCATAGCAAAAGCGATAAACAAGGAGACTCATCGGCCTCGACCGTGAGCCGAGGTTGATTTTCGCCCAAAAAGGCCAACCATGTTTTGAGGAGTTTTAGACCTAGCTCGATGGAAAATGAGCCGGCGATAAAAACTCATTGCCTATGGCTATGACCTTAGGGTGATTTTTTCAAAAAATGATGTTTAGGCCTAGAAAATACACTTTTTTAGTTTTTTGAGATTATTCTAGCATGCGGGCTTTCGAGTTTCGGGAAGGGCCACGATGAACGAGCGTGAAAAAATCTATAGAAAACTATAATCCCCGGTTGGAGGTTTTTGGGACCTACATCATAGCAAAAGCGATAAACAAAGAGCCTCATCGGCCTTGACGAGTGAGTCGAGGTTGATTTTCGCCCAAAAAGGCCGACCATGTTTTGAGTAGTTTAAGACATAGATCGATGGAAAAGAAGCCAACAATAAAAACTCATTGCCTATGGCCATGACCTTAGGGTGATTTTTTCAAAAAACGACGTTTAGGCCCGGAAAATACACTTTTCTAGTTTTTTGAGATGATTCTAGCATGTGGGCTTTCAAGTTTCGAGAACTCGCCAGAGTGAATGAGTGTGAAAAAATCTATAGAAAAATTACAATCCCCGGTTTGAGGTTTTTAGGACCTACATCATAGCAAAAGCGATAAACAAAGAGACTCATCGGCCTCGACCGTGAGTCGAGGTTGATTTTCGTCCAAAAAAGCCGACCACGTTTTGAGTAGTTTTAGACCTAGTTCGATGGAAAATGAGCCTAAGATAAAAACTCATTGCCTATGGCCATGACCTTAGGGTGATTTTTTCAAAAAACGACGTTTAGGCCCAAAAAATACACTTTTCTAGTTTTTTGAGATGATTCTAGCATGTGGGCTTTCAAGTTTCGAGGACTCGCCAGAGTGAATGAGCGTGAAAAAATCTATAGAAAAATTACAATCCCCGGTTTGAGGTTTTTGGGACCTACATCATAGCAAAAGCGATAAACAAGGAGACTCATCGACCTCGACCGTGAGTCGAGGTTGATTTTCGCCCAAAAAAGGTCGACCATGTTTTGAGGAGTTTTAGACCTAGCTCGATGGAAAATGAGCCGGCGATAAAAAATCATTGCCTATGGCTATGACCTTAGGGTGATTTTTTCAAAAAATGATGTTGAGGCCTAGAAAATACACTTTTTTAGTTTTTCGAGATTATTCTAGTATGCGGGCTTTCGAGTTTCGTAAGGGCCATGGTGAACGAGCGTGAAAAGATCTATAGAAAACTCGTAATCTCCGGTTGGAGGTTTTTGGGACCTACATCATAGCAAAAGCAATAAACAAAGAGCCTCATTGGCCTTGATCGTGAGCCGAGGTTGATTTTCGCCCAAAAAAGGCCGATCATGTTTTGAGTAGTTTAAGACATAGATCGATGGAAAACGAGCCAATGATAAAAACTCATTGCCTATGGCCATGACCTTGGGGTGATTTTTGTAAAAAAACCACGTTTAGGCCTAGAAAATACACTTTTCTAGATTTTCAAGATAATGCAAGCATGCGGGCTTCGAGTTTCGGGAAGGGATAGTGTGAACGAGCGTGAAAAAATCTATAGAAAACCGTAATCCCCGGTTTGAGGTTTTTCGAACCTACATCATAGCAAAAGCGAGAAACATAGAGACACATCGGCCTCGACCGTAAGCCGAGGTTGATTTTCTCCCAAAAACGACCGACCACGTTTTGAGCGAGTTTTAGAGCTAGCTCGATGGAAAATGAGCTAGAGATAAAAACTCATTGCATATGGCCATGACCACGGGATGATTTAAAAAAAAAACGACGTTTAGGCCCGGAAGATACACTTTTCTAGTTTTTCCGATGATTCTAGCATGTCGGCTTTTGCGTTTCGAGAAGGGCCGCGGTGAACGAGCGTGAAAAAATCTATAGAAAACTCGTAATCCCCGGTTTGAGGTTTTTGAGGCTTAGATCATAGCAAAAGCGATAAACAAAGAGACTCATCGGCCTCGACTCGTGAGCCGAGTTTGATTTTCGCTCAAAAAGGCCGACCACGTTTTGATTAGTTTTAAACCTAGCTCGATGGAAAATGAGCCTAAGATAAAAACTCATTGCCTACGGCTATGACCTCGGGGTGGTTTTTTCAAAAAACTACGTTTAGGTCCGGAAAATACACAATTCTAGCTTTTTGAGATGATTCTAGCATGTGGGCTTCCGAGTTTCGAGAACTCGTGAGAGTGAACGAGCGTGAAAAAATCTATAGAAAAATTGCAATCCCCGGTTTGAGGTTTTTGGGGCCTACATCATAGCAAAAGCAATAAACAAGGAGACTCATCGGCCTCGACTCGTGAGCCGAGGTTGATTTTCACCCAAAAAAGCCGACCACGTTTTGAGGAGTTTTAGACCTAGCTCGATGGAAAATGAGCCAACAATAAAAACTCATTGCCTATGGCCATGACCTTGGGGTGATTTTTGCAAAAAAAACACGTTTAGGCCCGTAAAATACACTTTTCTAGATTTTCAAGATAATGCAAGCATGCGGGCTTTCGAGTTTCGGGAAGGGATAGTGTGAACGAGCGTGAAAAAATCTATAGAAAACTATAATGTCCGATTTGAGGTTTTTGGGACCTACATCATAGCCAAAACGATAAACATAGAGACTCATCGGCCTCAACTCTTAGCTAAGGTTGATTTTCGCCCAAAAACGGCCGACCACGTTTTGAGCGGTTTTAGACCTAGCTCGATGGAAAATAAGCCGGAGACAAAAACTCATTGCCTATGGCCATGACCTTAGGGTGGTTTTTTCAAAAAACTACGTTTAGGTCCGAGAAAAACACAATTCTAGCTTTTTGAGATGACTCTAGCATGTGGGCTTCCGAGTTTCGACAACTACGAGAGTGAACGAGCGTGAAAAAATCTATAGAAAACTCGTAATCCCCGGTTTAAGGTTTTTGGGACCTACATTATAGCAAAAGCGATAAAGCAAGAGCCTCATCGGCCTTGACTCGTGAGCCGAGGTTGATTTTCGCTCAAACAAGGCCGACCATGTTTTGAGGAGTTTAAGACATAGATCGATGGCAAATGAGCCAACGATAAAAACTCATTGCCTAAGGCCATGACCTTAGGGTGATTTTTGCAAAAAAACC
This sequence comes from Dovyalis caffra, assembly GCA_963924115.1. Taxonomy (NCBI): domain Eukaryota; kingdom Viridiplantae; phylum Streptophyta; class Magnoliopsida; order Malpighiales; family Salicaceae; genus Dovyalis; species Dovyalis caffra. The sequence continues at coordinate 1,118,215 of CAWUPB010001198.1, read as the reverse complement.
ACGTTTAGGCCCGTAAAATACACTTTTCTAGATTTTTAAGATAATGCAAGCATGCGGGCTTCCGAGTTTTGGGAAGGGATAGTGTGAACGAGCATGAAAAAATCTATAGAAAACTGTAATCCCCGGTTTGAGGTTTTTGGGACCTACATCATAGCAAAAGCGAGAAACATAGTGACACATCGGCCTCGACCGTGAGCGGAGGTTGATTTTCGCCCAAAAAAGGCCGACCATGTTTTGAGTAGTTTAAGGCATAGATCGATGGCAAACGAGCCAACGATAAAAACTCATTGCCTATGGGCATGACCTTGGGGTGATTTTTGCAAAAAAAACACGTTTAGGCCCGTAAAATACACTTTTCTAGATTTTCAAGATAATGCAAGCATGCGAGCTTTCGAGTTTCGGGAAGGGATAGTGTGAACGAGTGTGAAAAAATCTATAGAAAACTATAATGTCCGATTTGAGGTTTTTGGGGCCTAGATCATAGCCAAAACGATAAACATAGAGACTCATCGGCCTCAACTCTTAGCTAAGGTTGATTTTCGCCCAAAAACGGCCGACCACGTTTTGAGCCGTTTTAGACCTAGCTCGATGGAAAATAAGCCGGAGACAAAAACTCATTGCCTATGGCCATGACCTTAGGGTGGTTTTTTCAAAAAACTACGTTTAGGTCCGAAAAAACACAATTCTAGCTTTTTGAGATGACTCTAGCATGTGGGCTTTCGAGTTTCGACAACTACGAGAGTGAACGAGCGTGAAAAAATCTATAGAAAACTATAATGTCCGATTTGAGGTTTTTAGTACCTACATCATAGCCGAACGATAAACATAGAGACTCATCGGCCTCGACTGCGAGCTAAGGTTGATTTTCGCCCAAAAACGCCGAGCACGTTTTGAGCGAGCTTTGGACCTAGCTCGATGGAAAATGAACCTAAGATAAAAAATCATTTCCTACGGCTATGACCTCGTGGTGGTTTTTTCAAAAAACTACGTTTAGGTCCGGAAAATATACAATTCTAGCTTTTTGAGATGATTCTAGCATATGGGCTTCCGAGTTTCGAGAACTGTGAGAGTGAACGAGCGTGAAAAAATCTATAGAAAAATTGCAATCCCCGGTTTGAGGTTTTGGGGCCTACATCATAGCAAAAGCGATAAACAAGGAGACTCATCAGCCTCGACCGTGAGTCGAGGTTGATTTTCACCCAAAAAAGCCGACCACGTTTTGAGGAGTTTTAGACCTAGCTCGATGGAAAATGAGCCGGCGATTAAAACTCATTGCCTATGGCCATGACCTTAGGGTCATTTTTTCAAAAAATGACGTTTAGGCCCGGAAAATACACTTTTTTAGTTTTTCGAGATGATTCTAGCTTGCGGGCTTTCGAAGTTCGGGAAGGGCCGCAATGAACGAGCGTGAAAAAATGTATAGAAAACTCGTAATCCCTAGTTGGAGGTTTTTGGGACCTACATCATAGCAAAAGCGATAAACAAAGAGCCTCATCGGCCTTGATCGTGAGCCGAGGTTGATTTTCGCCCAAAAAAGGCCGACCATGTTTTGAGTAGTTTAAGACATAGATCGATGGAAAACGAGCCAATGATAAAAACTCATTGCCTATGGCCATGACCTTGGGGTAATTTTTGTAAAAAAACCACGTTTAGGCCAAGAAAATACACTTTTCTAGATTTTCAAGATAATGCAAGCATGCGGGCTTCGAGTTTCGGGAAGGGATAGTGTGAACGAGCGTGAAAAAATCTATAGAAAACTCGTAATCCCCGGTTTGAGGTTTTTCGAACCTACATCATAGCAAAAGCGAGAAACATAGAGACACATCGGCCTCGACCGTAAGCCGAGGTTGATTTTCTCCCAAAAACGACCGACCACGTTTTGAGCGAGTTTTAGAGCTAGCTCGATGGAAAATGAGCTAGAGATAAAAACTCATTGCTTATGGCCATGACCACGGGGTGATTTTTTAAAAAAATGACGTTTAGGCCCGGAAGATACACTTTTCTAGTTTTTCCGATGATTCTAGCATGCCGGCTTTTGGGTTTCGAGAAGGGCCGCGGTGAACGAGTGTGAAAAAATCTATAGAAAAATTGCAATCCCCGGTTTGAGGTTTTTGGGGCCTACATCATAGCAAAAGCGATAAACAAGGAGACTCATCGACCTCGACTCGTGAGCCGAGGTTGATTTTCACCCAAAAAAGCCGACCACGTTTTGAGGAGTTTTAGACCTAGCTCGATGGAAAATGAGCCGGCGATTAAAACTCATTGCCTATGGCCATGACCTTAGGGTCATTTTTTCAAAAAATGACGTTTAGGCCCGTAAAATACGCTTTTTTAGTTTTTTGAGATGATTCTAGCTTGCGGGCTTTCGAAGTTCGAGAAGGGCCGTGGTGAACGAGCGTGAAAAAATGTATGGAAAACTCGTAATCCCTAGTTGGAGGTTTTTGGGACCTACATCATAGCAAAAGCGATAAACAAAGAGCCTCATCGGCCTTGACTATGAGCTAAGGTTGATTTTCGTCCAAAAAAGGCCGACCATGTTTTGAGTAGTTTAAGGCATAGATCGATGGCAAACGAGCCAACGATAAAAACTCATTGCCTATGGCCATCACCTTGGGGTGATTTTTGCAAACAAAACACGTTTAGGCCCGGAAAATACACTTTTCTAGATTTTCAAGATAATGCAAGCATGCGGGCTTTCGAGTTTCGAGAAGGGATTGTGTGAAGAGCGTGAAAAAATCTATAGAAAACTATAATGTCCGATTTGAGGTTTTTGGGACCTACATCATAGCCATAACGATAAACATAGAGACTCATCGGCCTCAACTCTTAGCTAAAGTTGATTTTCGCCCAAAACAGTCGACCACGTTTTGAGCGATTTTAGACCTAGCTCGATGGAAAATGAGCCGGAGACAAAAACTCATTGCCTATGGCCATGACCTTAGGGTGGTTTTTTCAAAAAACTACGTTTAGGTCCGAGAAAAACACAATTCTAGCTTTTTGAGATGATTCCAGCATGTGGGCTTGCGAGTTTCGATAACTACGAGAGTGAACGAGCGTGAAAAAATCTATAGAAAATTGTAATCCCCGGTTTGAGGTTTTTGGGACCTACATTATAGCAAAAGCGATAAACAAAGTGCCTCATCGGCCTTGACTCGTGAGCCGAGGTTGATTTTCGCTCAAACAAGGCCGACCATGTTTTGAGTAGTTTAAGACATAGATCGATGGCAAACGAGCCAACGATAAAAACTCATTGCCTATGGCCATGACCTTGGGGTGATTTTTGCAAAAAAACCACGTTTAGGCCCGTAAAACACACTTTTCTAGATTTTCAAGATAATGCAAGCATGCGGGCTTTCGAGTTTCGGGAAGGGATAGAGTGAACGAGCGTGAAAAAATCTATAGAAAACCGTAATCCCCGATTTGAGGTTTTTGGGACCTACATTATAGCAAAAGCGATAAACAAAGAGCCTCATCGGCCTTGACCGTGAGCCGAGGTTGATTTTCGCTCAAACAAGGCCGACCATGTTTTGAGTACTTTAAGACATAGATCGATGGCAAACGAGCCAACGATAAAATCTCATTGCCTATGGCCATGACCTTAGGGTGATTTTTGCAAAAACACCACGTTCGGGCCCGTAAAATACACTTTTCTAGATTTTCAAGATAATGTAAGCATATGGGCTTTCGAGTTTCGAGAAGGGATAGTGTGAACGAGCGTGAAAAAATCTATAGAAAACTCGTAATCCCCGGTTTGAGGTTTTTGGGACCTACATCATAGCAAAAACGATAAACATAGAGACTCATCGGCCTCGACTCGTGAGCCGAGGTTGATTTTCACCCAAAAACGACCGACCGCATTTTGAGCGGTTTTAGAGCTAGCTCGATGGAAAATGAGCCGGAGATAAAAACTCATTGCTTATGGCCATGACCACGGGGTGATTTTAAAAAAAACGACATTTAGGCCCGGAAGATACACTTTTCTAGTTTTTCGTGATGATTCTAGCATGCGGGCTTTTGGGTTTCGGGAAAGGACGCGGTGAACGAGCGTGAAAAAATCTATAGAAAACTCGTAATCCCCGGTTTGAGATTTTTGGGGCCTATATCATAGCAAAAGCGATAAACAAAGAGACTCATCGACCTTGACTATGAGCCGAGTTTGATTTTTGCTCAAAAAAGGCCGACCACGTTTTGATTAGTTTTAGACCTAGCTCGATGGAAAATGAGCCTAAGATAAAAAATCATTTCCTACGGCTATGACCTCGGGGTGGTTTTTTCAAAAAACTACGTTTAGGTCCGGAAAATACACAATTCTAGCTTTTTGAGATGATTCTAGCATGTGGGCTTTCGAGTTTTGAGAACTACGTGAGTGAACAAGCGTGAAAAAATCTATAGAAAAATTGCAATCCCTAGTTTGAGGTTTTTGGGACGTACATCATAGCAAAAGCGATAAACAAGGAGAGTCATCGACCTCGATTGTGAGTTGAGTTTGATTTTCACACAAAAAAGGCCGACCACGTTTTGAGGAGTTTTAGACCTAGCTCGATGGAAAATGAGCCGGCGATAAAAACTCATTGCCTATGGCCATGACCTTAGGGTCATTTTTTCAAAAAATGACGTTTAGGCCCGTAAAATACACTTTTTTAGTTTTTCGAGATGATTCTAGCATGTGGGCTTTCGAAGTTCGGGAAGGGCCGCGGTGAACGAGCGTGAACAAATCTATAGAAAACTCGTAATCCCTAGTTGGAGGTTTTTGGGACCTACATCATAGCAAAAGCGATAAACAAAGAGCCTCATCGGCCTTGATCGTGAGCCGAGGTTGATTTTCGCCCAAAAAAGGCCGACCATGTTTTGAGTAGTTTAAGTAATAGATCGATGGCAAACGAGCCAACGATAAAAACTCATTGGCTATGGCCATCACCTTGGGGTGATTTTTGCAAAAAAACCACGTTTAGGCCCAAAAAACACACTTTTCTAGATTTTCAATATAGTGCAAGCATGCGGGCTTTCGAATTTCGAGAAGGGATAGTGTGAACGAGCGTGAAAAAATCTATAGAAAACTATAATCCTTGGCTTGAGGTTTTTGGGACCTACATCATAGCCAAAACGATAAACATAGAGACTCATCGGCCTCGACCGTGAGCTAAGGTTGATTTTCGCCCAAAAACGATCGACCACGTTTTGAGTAGTTTTCGACCTACCTCGATGGAAAATGAGCCGGAGATAAAAACTCATTGCCGATGGCCATGACCTTAGGGTGATTTTTTCAAAAAATGATGTTTAGGCCCGTAAAATACACTTTTCTATTTTTTCGAGATGATTCTAGCATGTGGGCTTTCGTGTTTCGGGAAGGGTCTGCGGTGAACGAGCGTAAAAAAATGTATAGAAAACTCGTAATCCCTAGTTGGAGGTTTTGGGACCTACATCATAGCAAAAGCGATAAACAAGGAGCCTCATCGACTGTGATCGTGAGCCGAGGTTGATTTTCGTCCAAAAAACGCCGACCATGTTTTATGTAGTTTAAGGCATAGATCGTTGGCAAACGAGCCAACGATAAAAACTCATTGCCTATGGCCATGACCTTTGGGTGATTTTTACAAAAAAAACACGTTTAGGCCCGAGAAAATACACTTTTCTAGATTTTCAAGATAATGCAAGCATGCGAGCTTCCGAGTTTCGAGAAGGGATAGTGTGAACGAGCGTGAAAAAATCTATAGAAAACTATAATGTCCGATTTGAGGTTTTTGGGACCTACATCATAGCCGAACGATAAACATAGAGACTCATCGGCCTCGACTCGAGCTAGGGTTGATTTTCGCCTAAAAACGGCCGACCACGTTTTGAGCGAGTTTTAGACCTAGCTCGATGCAAAATGAGCTAGAGATAAAAACTCATTGCCTATGGCCATGACCTTAAGGTGGTTTTTTCAAAAAACTACGTTTGGGTCCGAAAAAACACAATTCTAGCTTTTTAAGATGATTCTAGCATGTGGGCTTTCGCGTTTCGACAACTATGAGAGTGAACGAGCGTGAAAAAATCTAGAGAAAACCGTAATCCCCGGTTTGAGGTTTTTGGGACCTACATCATAGCAAAAGCGATAAACAAAGAGCCTCATCGGCCTTGATCGTGAGCTAGGTTGATTTTCGCCCAAAAAAGGCCGACCATGTTTTGAGTAGTTTAAAGAATAGATCGATGGCAAACGAGCCAACGATAAAAACTCATTGCCTATGGCCATGACCTTGGGGTGATTTTTGCAAAAAAACCACGTTTAGGCCCGTAAAACACACTTTTCTAGATTTTCAAGATAATGCAAGCATGCGGGCTTTCGAGTTTCGGGAAGGGATAGTGTGAACGAGCGTGAAAAAATCTATAGAAAACTATAATCCCCGGTTTGAGGTTTTTGGGACCTACATCATAGCAAAAACGATAAACATAGAGACTCATCGGCCTCGACCGTGAGCCGAGGTTGATTTTCACCCAAAAACGACCGACCACATTTTGAGCAGTTTTAGAGCTAGCTCGATGGAAAATGAGCCAAAGATAAAAACTCATTGCCTATGGCCATGACCTTAGGGTGATTTTTTCAAAAAATGATGTTTAGGCCCGGAAAATACATTTTTCTAGTTTTTCGAGATGATTTTCTCATGCGGGCTTTCGAGTTTCGGGAAGGGTCGCGGTGAACGAGCGTCAAAAAATCTATAGAAAACCGTAATCCCTAGTTGGAGGTTTTTGTGACCTACATCATAGCAAAAGCGATAAACAAAGAGCCTCATCGGCCTTGACCTGTGAGCTAGGTTGATTTTCGCCCAAAAAAGGCCGACCATGTTTTGAGTAGTTTAAAGAATAGATCGATGGCAAACGAGCCAACGATAAAAACTCATTGCCTATGGCCATGACCTTGGGGTGATTTTTGCAAAAAAACCACGTTTAGGCCCGGAAAACACACTTTTCTAGATTTTCAAGATAATGCAAGCATGCGGGCTTTCGAGTTTCGGGAAGGGATAGTGTGAACGAGCGTGAAAAAATCTATAGAAAACTATAATCCCCGGTTTGAGGTTTTTGGGACCTACATCATAGCAAAAACGATAAACATAGAGACTCATCGGCCTCGACCGTGAGCCGAGGTTGATTTTCACCCAAAAACGACCGACCACATTTTGAGCGAGTTTTAGAGCTAGCTCGATGGAAAATGAGCCAAAGATAAAAACTCATTGCCTATGGCCATGACCTTAGGGTGATTTTTTCAAAAAATGATGTTTAGGCCCGGAAAATACATTTTTCTAGTTTTTCGAGATGATTTTCGCATGCGGGCTTTCGAGTTTCGGGAAGGGTCGCGGTGAACGAGCGTCAAAAAATCTATAGAAAACTCGTAATCCCTAGTTGGAGGTTTTTGTGACCTACATCATAGCAAAAGCGATAAACAAAGAGCCTCATCGGCCTTGATCGTGAGCTAGGTTGATTTTCGCCCAAAAAAGGCCGACCATGTTTTGAGTAGTTTAAAGAATAGATCGATGGCAAACGAGCCAACGATAAAAACTCATTGCCTATGGCCATGACCTTGGGGTGATTTTTGCAAAAAAACCACGTTTAGGCCCGTAAAACACACTTTTCTAGATTTTCAAGATAATGCAAGCATGCGGGCTTTCGAGTTTCGGGAAGGGATAGTGTGAACGAGCGTGAAAAAATCTATAGAAAACTATAATCCTTGGTTTGAGGTTTTTAGGACCTACATCATAGCCAAAACGATAAACATAGAGACTCATCGGCCTCGACTATGAGCTAAGGTTGATTTTCGCCCAAAAACGACCGACCACGTTTTGAGTAGTTTTAGACCTACCTCGATGGAAAATGAGCCGGAGACAAAAACTCATTGCCTATGGCCATGACCTTAGGGTGATTTTTTCAAAAAATGATGTTTAGGCCCGTAAAATACACTTTTCTAGTTTTTCGAGATGATTTTCGCATGCGGGCTTTCGAGTTTCGGGAAGGGTCTGCGGTGAACGAGCGTCAAAAAATCTATAGAAAACTCGTAATCCCTAGTTGGAGGTTTTTGTGAACTACATCATAGCACAAACGATAAATATAGAGACTCATCGACCTCGACCGTGAGCTTAGGTTGATATTCGCCCAAAAAAGGCCGACTACATTTTGAGTAGTTTTAGACATAGATCGATGGCAAACGAGCTAACGATAAAAACTCATTGCCTATGGCCATGACTTTGGGGTGATTTTTTTAAAAAAAACCACGTTTAGGCCCGTAAAATACACTTCTCTACATTTTCAAGATAATGCAAGCATGCGGGCTTCCGAGTTTTGGGAAGCGATAGTGTGAACGAGCGTGAAAAAATCTATAAAAAACTCGTAGTCCCCGGTTTGAGGTTTTTGGGACCTACATCATAGCAAAAGCGATAAACATAGAGATACATCGACCTCGACCGTGAGCCGAGGTTGATTTTCACCCAAAAACGACCGACCACATTTTGAGTAGTTTTAGACCTAGCTTGATGGAAAATGAGCCGGAGATAAAAACTCATTGCCTATGGCCATGACCTTAGGGTGATTTTTTCAAAAAAACGACATTTAGGCCTAGAAAATACACTTTTCTAGTTTTTGGAAATGATTCTAGCATGCGGGCTTTTAGGTTTCGGGAAGGGCCGGGATGAACGAGCGTGAAAAAATCTATAGAAAACTATAATCCCCGGTTTGAGGTTTTTGGGACCTACATTATAGCAAAAGCGATAAACAAAGAGCCTCATCGCCCTTGATCGTGAGTCGAGGTTGATTTTCGCCCAAAAAGGCCGACCATGTCTTGAGTAGTTTAAGACATAGATCGATGGCAAACGAGCCAACAATAAAAACTAATTGCCTATGGCAATGACCTCGGGGTGATTTTTGTAAGAAAACGAGGTTTAGGCCCGGAAAATACACTTTTCTAGTTTTTCGAGATGATTCTAGCATGCGGCCTTTCGAGTTTCGGGAAGGGCCGTGGTGAACGAGCGTCAAAAAATCTATAGAAAACTGTAATCCCCGGTTTGAGCTTTTTGGGACCTACATTATAGCAAAAGCGATAAACAAAGAGCCTCATCGGCCTTGACTATGAGCCGAGGTTGATTTTCGCCCAAAAAGGCCGACCATGTTTTGAGTAGTTTAAGGTATAGATCGATGGCAAACGAGCCAATGATAAAAACTCATTGCCTATGGCCATGACCTTGGGGTGATTTTTGCAAAAAAAACACGTTTAGGCCCGGAAAATACATTTTTCTAGATTTTCAAGATAATGCAAGCATGCGAGGCTTTCGAGTTTCGAGAAGGGATAGTGTGAACGAGCGTGAAAAAATCTATAGAAAAATATAATGTCCGATTTGAGGTTTTTGGGACCTACATTATAGCCGGAATGATAAACATAGAGACTCATCGGCCTCGACTGCGAGCTAAGGTTGATTTTCGCCCAAAAACGACCGAGCACGTTTTGAGTAGTTTTGGACCTAGCTCGATGGAAAATGAGCCTAAGATAAAAAATCATTTCCTACGGCTATGACCTCGGGGTGGTTTTTTCAAAAAACTACGTTTAGGTCCGAGAAAATACACAATTCTAGCTTTTTAAGATGATTCTAGCATGTGGGCTTCCGAGTTTCGGGAACTCGTGAGAGTGAACGAGCGTGAAAAAATCTATAGAAAAATTGCAATCCTTGGTTTGAGGTTTTTGGGGCCTACATCATAGCAAAACCGACAAACAAGGAGACTCATCGACCTCGACCGTGAGCCGAGGTTGATTTTCACCCAAAAAAGCCGACCACGTTTTGAGGAGTTTTAGACCTAGCTCGATGGAAAATGAGCCAGCGATAAAAACTCATTGCCTATGGTCATGACCTTAGGGTCATTTTTTCAAAAAATGACGTTTAGGCCCAGAAAATGCACTTTTTTAGTTTTTCGAGATGATTCTAGCTTGCGGGCTTTCGAAGTTCGGGAAGGGCCGCGGTGAACGAGCGTGAAAAAATCTATAGAAAACTCGTCATCACTAGTTGGAGGTTTTTGGGACCTACATCATAGCAAAAGCGATAAACAAAGAGCCTTATCGGCTCGGATCGTGAGCCGAGGTTGATTTTCGTCCAAAAAACGCCAACCATGTTTCGAGTAGTTTAAGGCATAGATCGATGGCAAACGAGCCAACGATAAAAACTCATTGCTCGTGGCCATGACCTTGGGGTGATTTTTGCAAAAAAAACACGTTTAGGCCCGAAAAATACACTTTTCTACATTTTCAAGATAATGCAAGCATACGGGCTTCCGAGTTTCGGGAAGGGATAGTGTAAACGAGCGTGAAAAAATCTATAGAAAACTATAATGTCCGATTTGAGGTTTTTGGGACCTACATCATAGCCAAAACGATAAACATAGAGACTCATCGGCCTCAACTCTTAGCTAAGGTTGATTTTTGCCCAAAAACGGCCGACCACGTTTTGAGCGGTTTTAGACCTAGCTCGATGGAAAATGAGCCGGAGATAAAAACTCCTTGCTTATGGCCATGACCACGGGGTGATTTAAAAAAAAACGACATTTAGGACCGTAAGATACACTTTTCTAGTTTTTCGTGATGATTCTAGCATGCGGGCTTTTGGGTTTCGGGAAGGGACGCGGTGAACGAGCGTGAAAAAATCTATAGAAAACTCGTAATCCCCGGTTTGAGGTTTTTGGGGCCTATATCATAGCAAAAGTGATAAACAAAGAGACTCATCGACCTTGACTATGAGTCGAGTTTGATTTTCGCTCAAAAAAGGCCGACCACGTTTTGATTAGTTTTAGACCTAGCTCGATGGAAAATGAGCTTAAGATAAAAAATCATTTCCTACGGCTATGACCTCGGGGTGGTTTTTTCAAAAAACTACGTTTAGGTCCGGAAAATACACAATTCTAGCTTTTTGAGATGATTCTAGCATGTGAGCTTTCGAGTATTGAGAACTCGCGTGAGTGAACGAGCATGAAAAAATCTATAGAAAAATTGCAATCCCTGGTTTGAGGTTTTTGGGACCTACATCATAGCAAAAACGGTAAACAAGGAGACTCATCGACCTCGATTGTGAGGTGAGTTTGATTTTCACCCAAAAAAGGCCGACAACGTTTTGAGGAGTTTTAGACCTAGCTCGATCGAAAATGAGCCAGCAATAAAAACTCATTGCCTATGGCCGTGACCTTAGGGTCATTTGTTCAAAAAATGACGTTTAGGCCCGGAAAATACACTTTTTTAGTTTTTCGAGATGATTCTAGCATGCGGGCTTTCGAAGTTCGGGAAGGGCCGCGGTGAACGAGCTTGAAAAAATCTATAGAAAACTCGTAATCCCTAGTTGGAGGTTTTTGGGACCTACATCATAGCAAATGCGATAAACAAAGAGCCTCATCGGCCTTGATCGTGAGCCGAGGTTGATTTTTGCCCAAAAAAGGCCGACCATGTTTAGAGTAGTTTAAGGCATAGATCGATGGCAAACGAGCCAACGATAAAAACTCATTGCCTATGGCCATGACCTTGGGGTGATTTTTGCAAAAAAACCACGTTTAGGCCCGGAAAACACACTTTTCCAGATTTTCAAGATAATGCAAGCATGCGGGCTTTCGAGTTTCGGGAAGGGATAGTGTGAACGAGCGTGAAAAAATCTATAGAAAACTATAATCCTTGGTTTGAGGTTTTTGGGACCTACATCATAGCCAAAACGATAAACATAGAGACTCATCGGCCTCGACCGTGAGCTAAGGTTGATTTTCGCCCAAAAACGACCAACCACGTTTTGAGCAATTTTAGACCTAGCTCGATGGAAAATGAGCCGGAGAAAAAAACTCATTCCCTATGGCCATGACCTTAGGGTGGTTTTTTCAAAAAACTACATTTAGGTCCGGAAAATACACAATTCTAGCTTTTTGAGATGATTCTAGCATGTGGGCTTTCGAGTTTTGAGAACTGCGTGAGTGAACGAGCATGAAAAAATCTATAGAAAAATTGCAATCCCCGGTTTGAGGTTTTTGGGACCTACATCATAGCAAAAGCGGTAAACAAGGAGACTCATCGACCTCGATTGTGAGGTGAGTTTGATTTTTACCCAAAAAAGGCGGACCACGTTTTGAGCGAGTTTTAGACCTAGCTCGATCGAAAATGAGCCGGCGATAAAAACTCATTGCCTATGGCCATGACCTTAGGGTCATTTTTTCAAAAAATGACGTTTAGGCCCGTGAAAATACACTTTTTTAGTTTTTCGAGATGATTCTAGCATGCGAGCTTTCGAAGTTCGGGAAGGGCCGTGGTGAACGAGCTTGAAAAAATCGTAGAAAACCGTAATCCCTAGTTGGAGGTTTTTGGGACCTACATCATAGCAAAAGCGATAAACAAAGAGCCTCATCGGCCTTGACTCGTGAGCCGAGGTTGATTTTCGCCCAAAAAAGGCCGACGATGTTTTGAGTAGTTTAATGCATAGATCGATGGCAAACGAGCCAACGATAAAATCTCATTGCCTATGGCCATGACCTTGGGGTGATTTTTGCGAAAAAAACCACGTTTAGGCCCGGAAAACACACTTTTCTAGATTTTCAAGATAATGCAAGCATGCGGGCTTTCGAGTTTCGGGAAGGGATAGTGTGAACGAGCGTGAAAAAATATATAGAAAACTATAATCCTTGGTTTGAGGTTTTTGGGACCTACATCATAGCCAAAACGATAAACATAGAGACTCATCGGCCTCGACTCGTGAGCTAAGGTTGATTTTCGCCCAAAAACGACCGACCACGTTTTGAGCGATTTTAGACCTAGCTCGATGGAAAATGAGTAAGAGACAAAAACTCATTCCCTATGGCCATGACCTTAGGGTGGTTTTTTCAAAAAAATACGTTTAGGTCAAGAAAAAACACAATTCTAGCTTTTTGAGATGATTCTAGCATGTGGGCTTTCGAGTTTCGACAACTACGAGAGTGAACGAGCGTGAAAAAATCTATAGAAAACTATAATCCCCGGTTTGAGGTTTTTGGGACCTACATTATAGCAAAAGCGATAAACAAAGAGCCTCATCGGCCTTGACTGTGAGCCGAGGTTGATTTTCGCTCAAACAAGGCCGACCATGTTTTGAGTAGTTTAAGACATAGATCGATGGCAAACGAGCCAACGATAAAAACTCATTGCCTATGGCCATGACCTTAGGGTGATTTTTGCAAAAACACCACGTTTATGCCTAGAAAATACACTTTTCTAGATTTTCAAGATAATGCAAGCATGTGGGCTTTTGAGTTTCGGGAAGGGATAGTGTGAACGAGCATGAAAAAATCTATAGAAAATTGTAATCCTTGGTTTGAGGTTTTTGGGACCAACATCATAGCAAAAACGAGAAACACGGAGGCACATCGGCCTCGACCGTGAGCCGAGGTTGATTTTCACCCAAAAACGACCGACCACATTTTGAGCAGCTTTAGAGCTAGCTCGATGGAAAATGAGCCAGCCGATAAAAACTCATTGCTTATGGCCATGACCACGGGGTGATTTTAAAAAAAACGACATTTAGGCCCGTAAGATACACTTTTCTAGTTTTTCGTGATGATTCTAGCATGCGGGCTTTTGGGTTTCGGGAAGGGACGCGGTGAACGAGCGTGAAAAAATCTATAGAAAACTCGTAATCCCCGGTTTGAGGTTTTTGGGGCCTATATCATAGCAAAAGTGATAAACAAAGAGACTCATCGACCTTGACTATGAGCCGAGTTTGATTTTTGCTCAAAAACGGCCGACCACGTTTTGATTAGTTTTAGACCTAGCTCGATGGAAAATGAGCCTAAGATAAAAAATCATTTCCTACGGCTATGACCTCGGGGTGGTTTTTTCAAAAAACTACGTTTAGGTCCGGAAAATACACAATTCTAGCTTTTTGAGATGATTCTAGCATGTGGGCTTTCGAGTTTAGAGAACTCGCGTGAGTGAACGAGCGTGAAAAAATCTATAGAAAAATTGCAATCCCTGGTTTGAGGTTTTTGGGACGTACATCATAGCAAAAGCGATAAACAAGGAGACTCATCGACCTCGATTGTGAGTTGAGTTTGATTTTCACTCAAAAAGGCCGATCACGTTTGGAGGAGTTTTAGACCTAGCTCGATGGAAAATGAGCCGGCGATAAAAACTCATTGCCTATGGCCATGACCTTAGGGTCATTTTTTCAAAAAATGACGTTTAGGCCCGAGAAAATACACTTTTTTAGTTTTTCGAGATGATTCTAGCATGCGGGCTTTCGAAGTTCGGGAAGGGCCGCGGTGAACGAGCGTGAAAAAATGTATAGAAAACTCGTAATCCCTAGTTGGAGGTTTTTGGGACCTACATCATAGCAAAAGCGATAAACAAAGAGCCTCATCGACCTTGACTATGAGTCGAGGTTGATTTTCGCCCAAAAAAGGCCGACCATGTTTTGAGTAGTTTAAGGAATAGATCGATGGCAAACGAGTCAACGATAAAAACTCATTGCCTATGGCCATGACCTTGGGGTGATTTTTGCAAAAAAACCACGCTTAGGCCCGAAAAACACACTTTTCTAGATTTTCAAGATAATGCAAGCATGCGGGCTTTCGAGTTTCGGGAAGGGATAGTGTGAACGAGCGTGAAAAAATCTATAGAAAACTATAATCCTTGGTTTGAGGTTTTTGGGACCTACATCATAGCCAAAATGATAAACATAGAGACTCATCGGCCTCGACCGTGAGCTAAGGTTGATTTTCGCCCAAAAACGGCCGACCACGTTTTGAGCAGTTTTAGACCTACCTCGATGGAAAATGAGCCGGAGACAAAAACTCATTCCCTATGGCCATGACCTTAGGGTGATTTTTTCAAAAAATGATGTTTAGGCCCGTAAAATACACTTTTCTAGTTTTTCGAGATGATTTTCGCATGCGGGCTTTCGAGTTTCGGGAAGGGCTGCGGTGAACGAGCGTCAAAAAATCTATAGAAAACCGTAATCGTTTGTTGGAGGTTTTTGTGAACTACATCATAGCAAAAACGATAAATATAGAGACTCATCGGCCTCGACCGTGAGCTTAGGTTGATATTCGCCCAAAAAAGGCCGACTACATTTTGAGTAGTTTTAGACATAGATCGATGGCAAACGAGCTAACGATAAAAACTCATTGCGTATGGCCATGACCTTGGGGTGATTTTTTTTAAAAAAACCACGTTTAGGCCCGGAAAATACACTTCTCTACATTTTTAAGATAATGCAAGCATGCGGGCTTTCGAGTTTTGGGAAGCGATAGTGTGAACGAGCGTGAAAAAATCTATAGAAAACGGTAGTCCCCGGTTTGAGGTTTTTGGGACCTCCATCATAGCAAAAGCGATAAACATAGAGATACATCGGCCTCGACCGTGAGCCGAGGTTGATTTTCACCCAAAAACGACCGACCACATTTTGAGTAGTTTTAGACCTAGCTTGATGGAAAATGAGCCAAAGATAAAAACTCATTGCCTATGGCCATGACCTTAGGGTGATTTTTTCAAAAAACGACATTTAGGCCTAGAAAATACACTTTTCTAGTTTTTGTAGCATGCGGGCTTTTAGGTTTTGGGAAGGGCCGCGATGAACGAGCGTGAAAAAATCTATAGAAAACTATAATCCCCGGTTTGAGGTTTTTGGGACCTACATTATAGCAAAAGCGATAAACAAAGAGCCTCATCGCCCTTGATCGTGAGCCGAGGTTGATTTTCGCCCAAAAAGGCCGACCATGTCTTGAGTAGTTTAAGACATAGATCGATGGCAAACGAGCCAACAATAAAAACTAATTGCCTATGGCAATGACCTCGGGGTGATTTTTGCAAGAAAACGAGGTTTAGGCCCGTAAAGTACACTTTTCTAGTTTTTCGAGATGATTTTAGCATGCGGCCTTTCGAGTTTCGGGAAGAGCCGTGGTGAACGAGCATCAAAAAATCTATAGAAAACTATAATCCCCGGTTTGAGGTTTTTGGGACCTACATTATAGCAAAACCGATAAACAAAGAGCCTCATCGGCCTTGACTATGAGCCGAGGTTGATTTTCGCCCAAAAAAGGCCGACCATGTTTTGAGTAGTTTAAGGCATAGATCGATGGCAAACGAGCCAATGATAAAAACTCATTGCCTATGGCCATGACCTTGGGGTGATTTTTGCAAAAAAAACACGTTAAGGCCCGGAAAATACACTTTTCTAGATTTTCAAGATAATGCAAGCATGCGAGCTTTCGAGTTTCGAGAAGGGATAGTGTGAACGAGCGTGAAAAAATCTACGGAAAACTATAATGTCCGATTTGAGGTTTTTGGGACCTACATCATAGCAAGAACGATAAACATAGAGACTCATCGTCCTCGACTGCGAGCTAAGGTTGATTTTCGCCCAAAAACGGCCGAGCACGTTTTGAGTAGTTTTAGACCTAGCTCGATGGAAAATGAGCCTAAGATAAAAAATCATTTCCTACGGCTATGACCTCGGGGTGGTTTTTTCAAAAAACTACGTTTAGGTCAAGAAAATACACAATTCTAGCTTTTTGAGATGATTCTAGCATGTGGGCTTCCGAGTTTCGAGAACTCGTGAGAGTGAACGAGCGTGAAAAAATCTATAGAAAAATTGCAATCCCCGGTTTGAGGTTTTTGGGGCCTACATCATAGCAAAAGCGATAAACAAGGAGACTCATCACCCTCGACCGTGAGTCGAGGTTGATTTTCACCCAAAAAAGCCGACCACGTTTTGAGGAGTTTTAGACCTAGCTCGATGGAAAATGAGCCGGCGATAAAAACTCATTGCCTATGGCCATGACCTTAGGGTCATTTTTTCAAAAAATGACGTTTAGGCCTAGAAAATACACTTTTTTAGTTTTTCGAGATGATTCTAGATTGCGGGCTTTCAAAGTTCGGGAAGGGCCACGGTGAACGAGCGTGAAAAAATGTATAGAAAACTCGTCATCCCTAGTTGGAGGTTTTTGGGACCTACATCATAGCAAAAGCGATAAACAAAGAGCCTTATCGGCTCGGATCGTGAGTCGAGGTTGATTTTCGTCCAAGAAAGGCCAACCATGTTTTGAGTAGTTTAAGGCATAGATCGATGGTAAACGAGCCAACGATAAAAACTCATTGCCTATGGCCATGACCTTGGGGTGATTTTTGCAAAAAAAACACGTTTAGGCCCGGAAAATACACTTTTCTACATTTTCAAGATAATGCAAGCATACGGGCTTTCGAGTTTCGGGAAGGGATAGTGTGAACGAGCGTGAAAAAATCTATAGAAAACTATAACGTCCGATTTGAGGTTTTTGGGACCTACATCATAGCCAAAACGATAAACATAGAGACTCATCGGCCTCAACTCTTAGCTAAGGTTGATTTTTGCCCAAAAACGGCCGACCACGTTTTGAGCGAGTTTTAGACCTAGCTCGGATGGAAAATGAGCCGGAGACAAAAACTCATTGCCTATGACCATGACCTTAGGGTGGTTTTTTCAAAAAACTACGTTTAGGTCGAGAAAAAACACAATTCTAGCTTTTTGAGATGATTCTAGCATGTGGGCTTTCGAGTTTCGACAACTACGAGAGTGAACGAGTGTGAAAAAATCTATAAAAAGCTGTAATTCCCGATTTAAGGTTTTTGGGACCTACATTATAGCAAAAGTGATAAACAAAGAGCCTCATCGGCCTTGACTATGAGCCGAGGTTGATTTTCGCTCAAACAAGGCCGACCATGTTTTGAGTAGTTTAAGACATAGATCGATGGAAAACGAGCCAACGATAAAAACTCATTGCCTATGGCCATGACCTTAGGGTGATTTTTTCAAAAAAACCACGTTTAGGCCCGGAAAATACACTTTTCTAGATTTTCAAGATAATGCAAGCATGCGGGCTTTCGAGTTTCGGGAAGGGATAGTGTGAACGACCATGAAAAAATCTATAGAAAACTCGTAATCCCTGGTTTGAGGTTTTTGGGACCTATATCATAGCAAAAGCGAGAAACATAGTGACACATCGACCTCGACTATGAGTCGAGGTTGATTTTCACCCAAAAACGACCGACCACATTTTGAGCGAGTTTTAGAGCTAGCTCGATGGAAAATGAGCCGGAGATAAAAACTCATTGCTTATGGTCATGACCACGGGGTGATTTAAAAAAAACGACATTTAGGACCGGAAGATACACTTTTCTAGTTTTTCGTGATGATTCTAGCATGCGGGCTTTTGGGTTTCGGGAAGGGACGCGGTGAACGAGCGTGAAAAATCTATAGAAAACTCGTAATCCCCGGTTTGAGGTTTTTGGGGCCTATATCATAGCAAAAGTGATAAACAAAGAGACTCATCGACCTTGACTATGAGCCGAGTTTGATTTTCGCTCAAAAAAGGCCGAACACGTTTTGATTAGTTTTTGACCTAGCTCGATGGAAAATGAGCCTAAGATAAAAAATCATTTCCTACGGCTATGACCTCGGGGTGGTTTTTTCAAAAAACTACGTTTAGGTCCGGAAAATACACAATTCTAGCTTTTTGAGATGATTCTAGCATGTGGGCTTTCGAGTTTTGAGAACTGCGTGAGTGAACGAGCATGAAAAAATCTATAGAAAAATTGCAATCCCCGGTTTGAGGTTTTTGGGACCTACATCATAGCAAAAGCGGTAAAGAAGGAGCCTTATCGGCCTCGATTGTGAGCCGAGTTTGATTTTCACCCAAAAAAGGCCGACCACGTTTTGAGGAGTTTTAGACCTAGCTCGATGGAAAATGAGCCGGCGATAAAAACTCATTGCCTGTGGCCATGACCTTAGGGTCATTTTTTCAAAAAATGACGTTTAGGCCTAGAAAATACACTTTTTTAGTTTTTCGAGATGATTCTAGCATGCGGGCTTCCGAAGTTCGGGAAGGGCCGCGGTGAACGAGCTTCAAAAAATCTATAGAAAACTCGTAATCCCTAGTTGGAGGTTTTTGGGACCTACATCATAGCAAAAGCGATAAACAAAGAGCCTCATCGCCCTCGATCGTGAGCCGAGGTTGATTTTCGCCCAAAAAAGGCCAACCATGTTTAGAGTAGTTTAAGGCATAGATCGATGGCAAACGAGCCAACGATAAAAACTCATTGGCCGTGGCCATGACCTTGGGGTGATTTTTGCAAAAAAACCACGTTTAGGCCAAGAAAACACACTTTTTTAGATTTTCAAGATAATGCAAGCATGCGGGCTTTCGAGTTTCGGGAAGGGATAGTGTGAACGGGCGTGAAAAAATCTATAGAAAACTATAATCCTTGGTTTGAGGTTTTTGGGACCTACATCATAGCCAAAACGATAAACATAGAGACTCATCGGCCTCGACCGTGAGCTAAGGTTGATTTTCGCCCCAAAATGGTCGACCACGTTTTGAGCAATTTTAGACCTAGCTCGATGGAAAATGAGCCGGAGACAAAAACTCATTCCCTATGGCCATGACCTTAGGGTGGTTTTTTCAAAAAACTACGTTTAGGTCCGAAAAAACACAATTCTAGCTTTTTGAGATGATTCTAGCATGTGGGCTTTCGAGTTTCGACAACTACGAGAGTGAACGAGCGTGAAAAATCTATAGAAAACTCGTAATCCCCGGTTTGAGGTTTCTTGGACCTACATTATAGCAAAAGCGATAAACAAAGAGCCTCATCGGCCTTGACCGTGAGCCGAGGTTGATTTTCGCTCAAACAAGGCCGACCATGTTTTGAGTAGTTTAAGACATAGATCGATGGCAAACGAGCCAACGATAAAAACTCATTGCCTATGGCCATGACCTTAGGGTGATTTTTGCAAAAACACCACGTTTAGGCCCGGAAAATACACTTTTCTAGATTTTCAAGATAATGCAAGCATGCGGGCTTTCGAGTTTCGAGAAGGGATAGTGTGAACGAGCATGAAAAAATCTATAGAAAATTGTAATCCTTGGTTTGAGGTTTTTGGGACCTACATCATAGCAAAAGCGAGAAACATAGAGGCACATCGGCCTCGACCGTGAGCCGAGGTTGATTTTCACCCAAAAACGACCGATCACATTTTGAGCAGCTTTAGAGCTAGCTCGATGGAAATGAGCCGGAGATAAAAACTTATTGCTTATGGCCATGACCACGGGGTGATTTTAAAAAAAAATGACATTTAGGCCCGGAAGATACACTTTTCTAGTTTTTCGTGATGATTCTAGCATGCGGGCTTTTGGGTTTAGGGAAGGGACGCGGTGAACGAGCGTGAAAAAATCTATAGAAAACCGTAATCCCCGGTTTGAGGTTTTTGGGGCCTATATCATAGCAAAACCGATAAACAAAGAGACTCATCGACCCGACTATGAGCCGAGCTTGATTTTCGCTCAAAAAAGGTCGACAACGTTTTGATTAGTTTTAGACCTAGCTCGATGGAAAATGAGCCTAAGATAAAAAATCATTTCCTACGGCTATGACCTCGGGGTAGTTTTTTCAAAAAATTACGTTAAGGTCCGGAAAATACATAATTCTAGCTTTTTGAGATGATTCTAGCATGTGGGCTTTCGAGTTTGGAGAACTCGCGTAAGTGAACGAGCGTGAAAAAATCTATAGAAAAATTGCAATCCCCGGTTTGAGGTTTCGGGACCTACATCATAGCAAAAGCGATAAACAAGGAGCCTCATCGACCTCGATCATGAGCCGAGTTTGATTTTCACCCAAAAAAGGCCGACCACGTTTTGAGGAGTTTTAGACCTAGCTCGATGGAAAATGAGCCGGCGATAAAACCTCATTGCCTATGGCCATGACCTTAGGGTCATTTTTTCAAAAAAATGACGTTTAGGCCCGTAAAATACACTTTTTTAGTTTTTTGAGATGATTTTAGCATGCGGGCTTTTGAAGTTCGGGAAGGGCCGCGATGAACGAGCGTGAAAAAATCTATAGAAAACCGTAATCCCTAGTTGGAGGTTTTTGGGACATACATCATAGCAAAAGCGATAAACAAAGAGCCTTATCGACCTTCGATCGTGAGCCGAGGTTGATTTTCGCCCAAAAAAGGCCAACCATGTTTAGAGTAGTTTAAGGCATAGATCGATGGCAAACGAGCCAACGATAAAAACTCATTGGCCGTGGCCATGACCTTGGGGTGATTTTTGCAAAAAAACCACGTTTAGGCCCGGAAAACACACTTTTTTAGATTTTCAAGATAATGCAAGCATGCGGGCTTTCGAGTTTCGGGAAGGGATAGTGTGAACGGGCGTGAAAAAATCTATAGAAAACTATAATCCTTGGTTGAGGTTTTTGGGACCTACATCATAGCCAAAACGATAAACATAGAGACTCATCGGCCTCGACTCGAACTAAGGTTGATTTTCGCCCAAAAATGGCCGACCACGTTTTGAGCAGTTTTAGACCTAGCTCGATGGAAAATGAGCCGGAGACAAAAAATCATTGCTTATGGCCATGACATTAGGGTGATTTTTTCAATAAATGATGTTTAGGCCCATAAAATACACTTTTCTAGTTTTTCGAGATGATTCTACCATGCGGGCTTTCGAGTTTCGGGAAGGGCGACGGTGAACGAGCATCAAAAAATCTATAGAAAACTCGTAATCCCTAGTTTGAGGTTTTTGGGACCTACATTATAGCAAAAGCGATAAACAAAGAGCCTCATCGGCCTTGATCGTGAGCCGAGGTTGATTTTCACTCAAACAAGGCCGACCATGTTTTAGTAGTTTAAGACATAGATCGATGGAAAACGAGCCAACGATAAAAACTCATTGCCTATGGCCATGACCTTGGGGTGACTTTTGCAAAAAAACCACATTTACGCCCGGAAAATACACTTTTCTAGATTTTCAAGATAACGCAAGCATGCGGGCTTTCGAGTTTCGGGAAGGGATAGTGTGAACGGGCGTGAAAAAATCTATAGAAAACTATAATCCTTGGTTGAGGTTTTTGGGACCTACATCATAGCCAAAATGATAAACATAGAGACTCATCGGCCTCGACTCGAACTAAGGTTGATTTTCGCCCAAAAATGGCCGACCACGTTTTGAGCAGTTTTAGACCTAGCTCGATGGAAAATGAGCCGGAGATAAAAACTCATTGCTTATGGCCATGACATTAGGGTGATTTTTTCAAAAAATGATGTTTAGGCCCATAAAATACACTTTTCTAGTTTTTCGAGATGATTCTACCATGCGGGCTTTCGAGTTTCGGGAAGGGCGACGGTGAACGAGCATCAAAAAATCTATAGAAAACTCGTAATCCCTAGTTTGAGGTTTTTGGGACCTACATTATAGCAAAAGCGATAAACAAAGAGCCTCATCGGCCTTGATCGTGAGCCGAGGTTGATTTTCGCTCAAACAAGGCCGACCACATTTTGAGGAGTTTTAGACCTAGCTCGATGGAAAATGAGCCGGCGATAAAAACTCATTGCCCGTGGCCATGACCTTAGGGTCATTTTTTCAAAAAATGACGTTTAGGCCTAGAAAATACACTTTTTTAGTTTTTCGAGATGATTCTAGCATGCGGGCTTCCGAAGTTCGGGAAGGGCCGCGGTGAACGAGCTTGAAAAAATCTATAGAAAACTCGTAATCCCTAGTTGGAGGTTTTTGGGACCTACATCATAGCAAAAGCGATAAACAAAGAGCCTCATCGCCCTTGATCGTAAGCCGAGGTTGATTTTCGCCCAAAAAAGGCCGACCATGTTTAGAGTAGTTTAAGGCATAGATCGATGGAAAACGAGCCAACGATAAAAACTCATTGCCTATGGCCATGACCTTGGGGTGATTTTTGCAAAAAAACCACGTTTAGGCCCATAAAACACACTTTTCTAGATTTTCAAGATAATGCAAGCATGCGGGCTTTCGAGTTTCGGGAAGGGATAGTGTGAACGAGCATGAAAAAATCTATAGAAAACTATAATCCTTGGTTTGAGGTTTTTGGGACCTACATCATAGCCAAAACGATAAACATAGAGACTCATCGGCCTCGACCGTGAGCTAAGGTTGATTTTCGCCCAAAAATGGTCGACCACGTTTTGAGCAATTTTAGACCTAGCTCGATGGAAAATGAGCCGGAGACAAAAACTCATTCCCTATGGCCATGACCTTAGGGTGGTTTTTTCAAAAAACTACGTTTAGGTCCGAAAAAACACAATTCTAGCTTTTTGAGATGATTCTAGCATGTGGGCTTTCGAGTTTCGACAACTACGAGAGTGAACGAGCGTGAAAAATCTATAGAAAACTCGTAATCCCCGGTTTGAGGTTTTTGGGACCTACATCATAGCAAAAGCGAGAAACATAGAGGCACATCGGCCTCGACCGTGAGCCGAGGTTGATTTTCACCCAAAAACGACCGACCACATTTTGAGCAGCTTTAGAGCTAGCTCGATGGAAATGAGCCGGAGATAAAAACTTATTGCTTATGGCCATGACCACGGGGTGATTTTAAAAAAAATGACATTTAGGCCCGTAAGATACACTTTTCTAGTTTTTCGTGATGATTCTAGCATGCGGGCTTTTGGGTTTAGGGAAGGGACGCGGTGAACGAGCGTGAAAAAATCTATAGAAAATTATAATCCCCGGTTTGAGGTTTTTGGGGCCTATATCATAGCAAAACCGATAAACAAAGAGACTCATCGCTCCGACTATGAGCCGAGCTTGATTTTCGCTCAAAAAAGGTCGACAACGTTTTGATTAGTTTTAGACCTAGCTCGATGGAAAATGAGCCTAAGATAAAAAATCATTTCCTACGGCTATGACCTCGTGGTAGTTTTTTCAAAAAATTACGTTAAGGTCCGTAAAATACACAATTCTAGCTTTTTGAGATGATTCTAGCATGTGGGCTTTCGAGTTTCGAGAACTCGCGTGAGTGAACGAGCGTGAAAAAATCTATAGAAAAATTGCAATCCCCGGTTTGAGGTTTCGGGACCTACATCATAGCAAAAGCGATAAACAAGGAGCCTCATCGACCTCGATCATGAGCCGAGTTTGATTTTCACCCAAAAAAGGCCGACCACGTTTTGAGGAGTTTTAGACCTAGCTCGATGGAAAATGAGCCAGCGATAAAAACTCATTGCCTATGGCCATGACCTTAGGGTCATTTTTTCAAAAAATGACGTTTAGGCCCGTAAAATACACTTTTTTAGTTTTTTGAGATGATTTTAGCATGCGGGCTTTTGAAGTTCGGGAAGGGCCGCGGTGAACGAGCGTGAAAAAATCTATAGAAAACTCGTAATCCCTAGTTGGAGGTTTTTGGGACATACATCATAGCAAAAGCGATAAACAAAGAGCCTTATCGACCTTCGATCGTGAGCCGAGGTTGATTTTCGCCCAAAAAAGGCCAACCATGTTTAGAGTAGTTTAAGGCATAGATCGATGGCAAACGAGCCAATGATAAAAACTCATTGGCCGTGGCCATGACCTTGGGGTGATTTTTGCAAAAAAACCACGTTTAGGCCCGTAAAACACACTTTTTTAGATTTTCAAGATAATGCAAGCATGCGGGCTTTCGAGTTTCGGGAAGGGATAGTGTGAACGGGCGTGAAAAAATCTATAGAAAACTATAATCCTTGGTTGAGGTTTTTGGGACCTACATCATAGCCAAAACGATAAACATAGAGACTCATCGGCCTCGACTCGAACTAAGGTTGATTTTCGCCCAAAAATGGCCGACCACGTTTTGAGCAGCTTTTAGACCTAGCTCGATGGAAAATGAGCTAGAGACAAAAAATCATTGCTTATGGCCATGACATTAGGGTGATTTTTTCAATAAATGATGTTTAGGCCCATAAAATACACTTTTCTAGTTTTTCGAGATGATTTTCGCATGCGGGCTTTCGAGTTTCGGGAAGGGCGACGGTGAACGAGCATCAAAAAATCTATAGAAAACCGTAATCCCCGGTTTGAGGTTTTTGGGACCTACATTATAGCAAAAGCGATAAACAAAGAGCCTCATCGGCCTTGATCGTGAGCCGAGGTTGATTTTCGCTCAAACAAGGCCGACCATGTTTTGAGTAGTTTAAGACATAGATCGATGGAAAACGAGCCAACGATAAAAACTCATTGCCTATGGCCATGACCTTGGGGTGATTTTTGCAAAAAAACCACATTTACGCCCGTAAAATACACTTTTCTAGATTTTCAAGATAACGCAAGCATGCGGGCTTTCGAGTTTCGGGAAGGGATAGTGTGAACGGGCGTGAAAAAATCTATAGAAAACTATAATCCTTGGTTGAGGTTTTTGGGACCTACATCATAGCCAAAATGATAAACATAGAGACTCATCGGCCTCGACTCGAACTAAGGTTGATTTTCGCCCAAAAATGGCCGACCACGTTTTGAGCAGCTTTAGACCTAGCTCGATGGAAAATGAGCCGGAGATAAAAACTCATTGCTTATGGCCATGACATTGGGGTGATTTTTTCAAAAAATGATGTTTAGGCCCATAAAATACACTTTTCTAGTTTTTCGAGATGATTCTACCATGCGGGCTTTCGAGTTTCGGGAAGGGCGACGGTGAACGAGCATCAAAAAATCTATAGAAAACTCGTAATCCCTAGTTTGAGGTTTTTGGGACCTACATTATAGCAAAAGCGATAAACAAAGAGCCTCATCGGCCTTGACTCGTGAGCCGAGGTTGATTTTCGCTCAAACAAGGCCGACCACATTTTGAGGAGTTTTAGACCTAGCTCGATGGAAAATGAGCCGGCGATAAAAACTCATTGCCTATGGCCATGACCTTAGGGTCATTTTTTCAAAAAATGACGTTTAGGCCTAGAAAATACACTTTTTTAGTTTTTCGAGATGATTCTAGCATGCGGGCTTCCGAAGTTCGGGAAGGGCCGCGGTGAACGAGCTTGAAAAAATCTATAGAAAACTCGTAATCCCTAGTTGGAGGTTTTTGGGATCTACATCATAGCAAAAGCGATAAACAAAGAGCCTCATCGCCCTTGACTCGTGAGCCGAGGTTGATTTTCGCCCAAAAAAGGCCGACCATGTTTAGAGTAGTTTAAGGCATAGATCGATGGAAAACGAGCCAACGATAAAAACTCATTGCCTATGGCCATGACCTTGGGGTGATTTTTGCAAAAAAACCACGTTTAGGCCCATAAAACACACTTTTCTAGATTTTCAAGATAATGCAAGCATGCGGGCTTTCGAGTTTCGGGAAGGGATAGTGTGAACGAGCATGAAAAAATCTATAGAAAACTATAATCCTTGGTTTGAGGTTTTTGGGACCTACATCATAGCCAAAACGATAAACATAGAGACTCATCGGCCTCGACTCGTGAGCTAAGGTTGATTTTCGCCCAAAAATGGTCGACCACGTTTTGAGCAATTTTAGACCTAGCTCGATGGAAAATGAGCCGGAGACAAAAACTCATTCCCTATGGCCATGACCTTAGGGTGGTTTTTTCAAAAAACTACGTTTAGGTCCGGAAAAAACACAATTCTAGCTTTTTGAGATGATTCTAGCATGTGGGCTTTCGAGTTTCGACAACTACGATAGTGAACGAGCGTGAAAAATCTATAGAAAACTCGTAATCCCCGGTTTGAGGTTTTTGGGACCTACATCATAGCAAAAGCGAGAAACATAGAGGCACATCGGCCTCGACCGTGAGCCGAGGTTGATTTTCACCCAAAAACGACCGACCACATTTTGAGCAGCTTTAGAGCTAGCTCGATGGAAATGAGCCGGAGATAAAAACTTATTGCTTATGGCCATGACCACGGGGTGATTTTAAAAAAAATGACATTTAGGCCCGTAAGATACACTTTTCTAGTTTTTCGTGATGATTCTAGCATGCGGGCTTTTGGGTTTAGGGAAGGGACGCGGTGAACGAGCGTGAAAAAATCTATAGAAAATTGTAATCCCCGGTTTGAGGTTTTTGGGGCCTATATCATAGCAAAACCGATAAACAAAGAGACTCATCGACCCCGACTATGAGCCGAGCTTGATTTTCGCTCAAAAAAGGCCGACAACGTTTTGATTAGTTTTAGACCTAGCTCGATGGAAAATGAGCCTAAGATAAAAAATCATTTCCTACGGCTATGACCTCGGGGTAGTTTTTTCAAAAAATTACGTTAAGGTCCGGAAAATACACAATTCTAGCTTTTTGAGATGATTCTAGCATGTGGGCTTTCGAGTTTCGAGAACTGCGTGAGTGAACGAGCGTGAAAAAATCTATAGAAAAATTGCAATCCCCGGTTTGAGGTTTCGGGACCTACATCATAGCAAAAGCGATAAACAAGGAGCCTCATCGGCCTCGATCATGAGCCGAGTTTGATTTTCACCCAAAAAAGGCCGACCACGTTTTGAGGAGTTTTAGACTTAGCTCGATGGAAAATGAGCCGGCGATAAAAACTCATTGCCTATGGCCATGACCTTAGGGTCATTTTTTCAAAAAATGACGTTTAGGCCCGTAAAATACACTTTTTTAGTTTTTTGAGATGATTTTAGCATGCGGGCTTTTGAAGTTCGGGAAGGGCCGCGGTGAACGAGCGTGAAAAAATCTATAGAAAATCGTAATCCCTAGTTGGAGGTTTTTGGGACATACATCATAGCAAAAGCGATAAACAAAGAGCCTTATCGACCTTGATCGTGAGCCGAGGTTGATTTTCGCCCAAAAAAGGCCAACCATGTTTAGAGTAGTTTAAGGCATAGATCGATGGCAAACGAGCCAACGATAAAAACTCATTGGTCGTGGCCATGACCTTGGGGTGATTTTTGCAAAAAAACCACGTTTAGGCCCGTAAAACACACTTTTTTAGATTTTCAAGATAATGCAAGCATGCGGGCTTTCGAGTTTCGGGAAGGGATAGTATGAACGGGCGTGAAAAAATCTATAGAAAACTATAATCCTTGGTTGAGGTTTTTGGGACCTACATCATAGCCAAAACGATAAACATAGAGACTCATCGGCCTCGACTCGAACTAAGGTTGATTTTCGCCCAAAAATGGCCGACCACGTTTTGAGCGAGTTTTAGACCTAGCTCGATGGAAAATGAGCCGGAGACAAAAAATCATTGCTTATGGCCATGACATTAGGGTGATTTTTTCAATAAATGATGTTTAGGCCCATAAAATACACTTTTCTAGTTTTTCGAGATGATTCTACCATGCGGGCTTTCGAGTTTCGGGAAGGGCGACGGTGAACGAGCATCAAAAAATCTATAGAAAACCGTAATCCCCGGTTTGAGGTTTTTGGGACCTACATTATAGCAAAAGCGATAAACAAAGAGCCTCATCGGCCTTGACCGTGAGCCGAGGTTGATTTTCGCCCAAACAAGGCCGACCATGTTTTGAGTAGTTTAAGACATAGATCGATGGAAAACGAGCCAACGATAAAAACTCATTGCCTATGGCCATGACCTTGGGGTGACTTTTGCAAAAAAACCACATTTACGCCCGTAAAATACACTTTTCTAGATTTTCAAGATAACGCAAGCATGCGGGCTTTCGAGTTTCGGGAAGGGATAGTGTGAACGGGCGTGAAAAAATCTATAGAAAACTATAATCCTTGGTTGAGGTTTTTGGGACCTACATCATAGCCAAAACGATAAACATAGAGACTCATCGGCCTCGACTCGAACTAAGGTTGATTTTCGCCCAAAAATGGCCGACCACGTTTTGAGCAGCTTTAGACCTAGCTCGATGGAAAATGAGCCGGAGACAAAAACTCATTGCTTATGGCCATGACATTAGGGTGATTTTTTCAAAAAATGATGTTTAGGCCCATAAAATACACTTTTCTAGTTTTTCGAGATGATTCTACCATGCGGGCTTTCGAGTTTCGGGAAGGGCGACGGTGAACGAGCATCAAAAAATCTAGAGAAAACCGTAATCCCTAGTTTGAGGTTTTTGGGACCTACATTATAGCAAAAGCGATAAACAAAGAGCCTCATCGGCCTTGACTCGTGAGCCGAGGTTGATTATCGCTCAAACAAGGCCGACCACGTTTTGAGGAGTTTTAGACCTAGCTCGATGGAAAATGAGCCGGCGATAAAAACTCATTGCTCGTGGCCATGACCTTAGGGTCATTTTTTCAAAAAATGACGTTTAGGCCTAGAAAATACACTTTTTTAGTTTTTCGAGATGATTCTACCATGCGGGCTTCCGAAGTTCGGGAAGGGCCGCGGTGAACGAGCTTGAAAAAATCTATAGAAAACTCGTAATCCCCGGTTGGAGGGTTTTGGGACCTATATCATAGCAAAAACGATAAACAAAGAGCCTCATCGGCCTCGATTGTGAGCCGAGGTTGATTTTTGCCCAAAAAAAGCCGACCATGTTTTGAGTAGTTTGAGACATAGATCGATGGCAAACGAGCCAACGATAAAAACGCATTGCCCATGGCCATGACCTTGGGGTGATTTTTTCAAAAAAAAAAACCAACGTTTAGGCCTAGAAAATACAGTTTTCTAGATTTTCAAGAGAATGCAAGCATGCGGGCTTTCGAGTTTCGGGAAGCGATAGTGTTAACGAGCATGAAAAAACTTATAGAAAACTCGTAATCCCCGGTTTGAGGTTTTTGGGACCTATATCATAGCAAAAGCGAGAAACATAGAGACACATCGGCCTCGACCGTGAGCCGAGGTTGATTTTTGCCCAAAAACGACCGACCATATTTTGAGCGGCTTTAGAGCTAGCTTGATGGAAAATGAGCCGGAGATAAAAACTCATGGCTTATGGCCATGACCACATGGTGATTTTAAAAAAAAAACAACGTTTAGGCCTAGAGATACACTTTTCTAGTTTTTCGAGATGATTCTAGCATGCGGGCTTTTGGGTTTCGAGAAGGGTCGCAGTGAACGAGTGTGAAAAAATCTATAGAAAATTATAATCCCCGGTTTGAGGTTTTTGGGGCCTATATTATAGCAAAGCCGATAAACAAAGAGACTCATCGACCTCGACCGTGAGCCGAGTTTGATTTTTGCTCAAAAAAGGCGGACCACGTTTTGATTAGTTTTAGACCTAGCTCGCTGAAAAATGAGCCTAAGATAAAAACTCATTTCCTACGGCTATGACCTCGGGGTGGTTTTTTCAAAAAACTACATTTAGGCCCCGAAAATACACAATTCTTGCTTTTAAGTTGATTCTAGCATGTGAGCTTTCGAGTTTCGAGAACTGCGAGAGTGAACGAGCGTGAAAAAATCTATAGAAAAATTGCAATCCCTAGTTTGAGGTTTTTGGGACCTACATCATAGCAAAAGCGATAAACAAGGAGACTCATCGACCTCGACCGTGAGCCGAGGATGATTTTCGCCCAAAAAAGGCCGACCACATTTTGAGGAGTTTTAGACCTAGCTCGATGGAAAATGAGCCGGAGATAAAAACTCATTGCCTAAGGCCATGATGTTAGGGTAATTTTTTCAAAAAACGACATTTAGGCCTAGAAAATACACTTTTCAAGTTTTTGGAAATTATTCTAGCATGCGGGCTTTTGGGTTTCGGGAAGGGTCGCGGTGAACGAGCGTGAAAAAATGTATAGCAAATTGTAATCCCCGGTTTGAGATTTTTTGGACCTACATTATAACAAAAGCGATAAACAACGAGCCTCATCGCCCTTGACCGTGAGCTAAGGTTGATTTTCGCCCAATAAAGGCCAACCATGTTTTGAGTAGTTTAAGACATAAATCGATGGCAAACGAGCCAACGATAAAAACTCATTGCCTTTGGCCATGACCTTGGGGTGATTTTTGCAAAAAAACCACGTTTAGGCCCGTAAAATACACTTTTCTAGATTTTGGAAATGATTCTAGCATGCGGGCTTTTAGGTTTCGGGAAGGGCCGTGGTGAACGAGCGTGATAAAATCTATAGCAAACCGTAATCCCCGGTTTGAGGTTTTTAGGACCTACATCATAGCAAAAGCGATAAACAATGAGCCTCATCGCCCTTGATCGTGAGCTAAGGTTGATTTTCGCCCAAAAAAGGCCAATCATGTTTTGAGTAGTTTAAGACATAAATCGATGGCAAATGAGCCAACGATAAAAACTCATTGCCTATGGCCATGACCTTGGGGTGATTTTTGCAAAAAAACAACGTGTAAGCCCGTAAAATACACTTTTCTAGATTTTGAAGATAATGCAAGCATGCGGGCTTTCGAGTTTCGGGAAGGGATAGTGTGAACGAGTGTGAAAAAATCTATAGAAAACTCGTAATCCCCGGTTTGAGGTTTTTGGGACCTACATCATAGCAAAAATGATAAACATAAAGACTCATCGACCTCGACCGTGAGTCGAGCTTGATTTTCGCCCAAAAACGGCCGACCACGTTTTGAGCGAGTTTTAGACCTAGCTCGATGGAAAATGAACCGGAGATCAAAACTCGTTGCCTATGGCCATGACCTTAGGGTGATCTTTTAAAAAAACAACATTTAGGCCTAGAAAATACGAGTTTTCTAGTTTTTGGAGATGATTTTAGCATGCGGGCTTTTGGGTTTCGGGAAGGGCCGCGGTGAACGAGGGTGAAAAAATCTATAGAAAACTCGTAATCCCTAGTTTGAGGTTTTTGGGACTTACATCTTAGCAAAAGCGATAAACATAGAGACTCATCAACCTCGACCGTGAGCCGAGGTTGATTTTCGCCCAAAAACGACCGACCACGCTTTGAGCGAGTTTTACACCTACCGCGATTGAAAATGAGCCGGAGATAAAAACTCATTGCCTATGGCCATGACCATAGGGTGTTTTTTCAAAAAACGACATTTAGGCTTAGAAAATACACTTTTCTAGTTTTTGGAGATGATTCTAGCATGCGGGCTTTCGGGTTTCGGGAAGGGCCGTGGTGAACAAGCGTGAAAAAATCTATAGCAAACTCTAATCCCCGGTTTGAGATTTTTGGGACCTACATTATAGCAAAAGCGATAAACAAAGAGCCTCATCGGCCTTAATCGTGAGCCGAGGTTGATTTTCGTCCAAAAAAGACCGACCATGTTTTGAGTAGTTTAAGACATAGATCAATGGCAAACGAGCCAACGATGAAAAGTGATTGCCTATAGCCATGACCTTGGGGTGATTTTTACAAAAAAACAACGTGTAAGCCCGGAAAATACACTTTTCTAGATTTTGAAGATAATGCAAGCATGCGGGCTTTCGAGTTTCGGGAAGGGATAGTGTGAACGAGTGTGAAAAAATCTATAGAAAACTCGTAATCCCCGGTTTGAGGTTTTTGGGACCTACATCATAGCAAAAATGATAAACATAAAGACTCATCGACCTCGACCGTGAGCCGAGCTTGATTTTCGCCCAAAAACGGCCGACCACGTTTTGAGCGAGTTTTAGACCTAGCTCGATGGAAAATGAACCGGAGATCAAAACTCGTTGCCTATGGCCATTACCTTAGGGTGATCTTTTAAAAAAACAACATTTAGGCCTAGAAAATACTCTTTTCTAGTTTTTGGAGATGATTCTAGCATGTGGGCTTTTGGGTTTCGAGAAAGGCCGCGAGTGAACGAGCGTGAAAAAATCTATAGAAAACTCGTAATCCCTAGTTTGAGGTTTTTGGGAGCTACATTATAGCAAAAGCGATAAACAAAGAGCCTCATCGACCTTGAGTGTGAGCCGAGGTTGATTTTCACCCAAAAAAGGCCGACCATGTTTTGAGTAGTTTAAGACATAGATCGATGGCAAACGAGCCAACGATAAAAGCCGATTGCCTATGGCAATGACCTTGGGGTGATTTTTGCAAAAAAAAACAACGTTTAGGCCTAGAAAATACACTTTTCTAGATTTTCAAGATAATGCAAGCATGCGGGCTTTCGAGTTTTGGGAAGCGATAGTGTGAACGAGCGTGAAAAAATCTATAGAAAACTCGTATTCCCCGGTTCGAGGTTTTTGGGACCTACATCATAGCAAAAGTGATAAACGTAGAGACACATCGGCCTCGACCGTGAGCCGAGGTTGATTTTCGCCCAAAAAAGGCCGACTACGTTTTGAGTAGTTTTAGACATAGATCGATGGCAAACGAGCCAACGATAAAAACTCATTGCCTATGGGCATGACCTTGGGGTGATTTTTGCAAAAAAACCACGTTTATGCCCGTAAAATATACTTTTCTAGATTTTCAAGATAATGCGGGCATGCGGGCGTTCGCGTTTCGGGAAGGGATAGTGTGAACGAGCGTGAAAAAATCTATAGAAAACTCGTAATCCCCGGTTTGAGGTTTTTGGGACCTACATCATAGCAAAAGTGAGAAACATAAAGAGACATCGGCCTCGACCGTGAGCCGAGGTTGATTTTTGCCCAAAAACGACCGACCACGTTTTGAGCGAGTTTTAGAGCTAGCTCGATGGAAAATGAGCCAAAGATAAAAACTCATTGCTTATGGCCATGACCACGGGGTGATTTTAAAAAACAAAAACGACGTTTAGGCCCGGAAGATACACTTTTCTAGTTTTTCGTGATGATTCTAGCATGCGAGCTTTTGGGTTTCGGTAAGGGCCACGGTGAACGAGCGTGAAAAATCTATAGAAAATTGCAATCCCCGGTTTGAGGTTTTTGGGGCCTATATCATAGCAAAAGCTATAAACAAAGAGACTCATCGGCCTCGATCGTGAGCCGAGTTTGACTTTCACTCAAAAAAGGCCGACCACGTTTTGATTAGCTTTAGACCTAGCTCGATAGAAAATGAGCCTAAGATAAAAACTCATTGCCTACGGCTATGACCTCGGGGTGGCTTTTTCAAAAAACTACGTTTAGGCCCGGAAAATACACAATTCTAGCTTTTTGAGATGATTCTAGCATGTGGGCTTTCGAGTTTTGAGAACTCGTGAGATTGAACGAGCGTGAAAAATCTATAGAGAAATTGCAATCCCTAGTTGAGGTTTTTGGGACCTACATCATAGCAAAAGCGATAAACAAGGAGACTCATCGGCCTCGACTATGAGTGGAGGTTGATTTTCGCCCCAAAAAGGCCGACCACGTTCGAGGAGTTTTAGACCTAGCTCGATGGAAAATGAGCCGGCGATAAAAACTCATTGCCTATGGCCATGACCATAGGGTGATTTTTTCAAAAAATGACGTTTAAGCCCAAAAAATACACTTTTTTAGTTTTTCAAGATTATTCTAGCATGCGGGCTTTCGAAGTTCGGGAAGGGTCGCGGTGAACGAGCGTGAAAAAATCTATAGAAAAATGTAATCCCTAGTTGGTGGTTTTTGGGACCTACATCATAGCAAAAGCGATAAACAAAGAGACTCATCCGCCTCAACTGTGAGTCGAGGTTGATTTTCGCCCAAAATGGCCGACCATGTTTTGAGAAGTTTTAGACCTAGCTCGATGAAAAATGAGCCGGAGATAAAAACTCATTGCCTATGGCCATGACGTCGGGGTGATTTTTTCAAAAAATGACATTTAGGCCCGGAAAATACACTTTTCTAGTTTTTCGAGATGATTCTAGCATGCCGGCTTTCGAGTTTCGGGAAGAGCCGCGGTCAACGAGCGTGAAAAAATCTATAGAAAACTCGTAATCCCTAGTTTGAGCTTTTTGGGACCTACATGATAGCAAAAACGATAAACATAGAGACTCATCGGCCTCGACTATGATCCGAGGTTGATTTTCGCCCAAAAAGGCCGACCACCTTTTAAGGAGTTTTAGACCTAGCTCGATGGAAAATGAGCCGAAGATAAAAACTCATTGCCTATGGCCATGACCTTAGGGTGATTTTTTCAAAAAATGACGTTTACGCCCGGAAAATACACTTTTTTAGTTTTTCAAGATGATTCTAGCATGCGGGCTTTCGAAGTTCGGGAAGGGTTGCGGTGAACGAGCGTGAAAAAATCTATAGAAAACTCGTAATCCCTAGTTGGTGGTTTTTGGGACCTACATCATAGCAAAAGCGATAAACAAAGAGCCTCATCGCCCTTGACGGTGAGTCGAGGTTGATTTTCGCCCAAAAAAAGCCGACCATGTTTTGAGTAGTTTAAGGCATAGATCGATGGCAAACGAGCCAACGATAAAAATTCATTGCCTATGGCCATGACCTTGGGGTATTTTTGCAAAAAAACCATGTTTAGGCCCGGAAAATACACTTTTCTAGATTTTCAAGATAATGCAAGCATGCGGGCTTTCGAGTTTCGGGAAGGGATAGTGTGAACGAGCGTGAAAAAATCTATAGAAAACTCGTAATCCCCGGTTTGAGATTTTTGGGACCTACATCATAGCCAAAACGATAAACATAGAGACTCATCTCGCCTCGATCGTGATCTAAAGTTGATTTTCGTCCAAAAACGGTCGACCACCTTTTGAGGAGTTTTAGACCTAGCTCGATGGAAAATGGGCTAAAGATAAAAACTCATTGCCTATGGCCATGACCTTAGGGTGATTTTTTAAAAAACGACATTTAGGCCTAGAAAATACACTTTTCTAGTTTTTGGAGATGATTCTAGCATGCGAGCTTTTGGTTTTGGGAAGGGCCGCGGTGAACGAGCGTGAAAAAATCTATAGAAAAGCTGTAATCCCTGGTTTGAGGTTTTTGGAGCCGATATCATAGTAAAAGCGATAAACAAAGAGACTCATCGGCCTCGACTATGAGGCGAGGTTGATTTTTGCCCAAAAACGATCGACCATGTTTTGAGAAGTTTTAGACCTAGCTCGATGGAAAATGAGCCGGAGATAAAAACTCATTGCCGATGGGCATGACGTCGGGGTGATTGTTTCAAAAAACGATGTTTAGGCCCGGAAAATACACTTTTCTAGTTTTTCGAGATGATTCTAGCATGCCGGCTTCCGAGTTTTGGGAAGGGCCGCGGTCAACGAGTGTGAAAAAATCTATAGAAAACTGTAATCCCTAGTTTGAGGTTTTTGGGACCTACATCATAGCAAAAACGATAAACATAGAGACTCATCGGCCTCGACTCGTGATCCGAGGTTGATTTTCGCCCAAAACTTGTCGACCACCTTTTGAGCGAGTTTTAGACCAAGCTCGATGGAAAATAAGCCGGAGATAAAAACTCATTGCCTATGGCCATGACCTTAGGGTGATTTTTTCAAAAAATGACGTTTAAGCCCGGAAAATACACTTTTTTTGTTTTTCAAGATGATTCTAGCATGCGGGCTTTCGAAGTTCGGGAAGGGTCGCGGTGAATGAGCGTGAAAAAATCTATAGAAAACTATAATCCCTAGTTGGTGGTTTTTGGGACCTACATCATAGCAAAAGCGATAAACAAAGAGCCTCATCGCCCTTGACGAGTGAGTCGAGGTCGATTTTCGCCCAAAAAAAGCCGACCATGTTTTGAGTAGTTTAAGGCATAGATCGATGGCAAACGAGCCAACGATAAAAACTTATTGCCTATGGCCATGACCTTGGGGTGATTTTTGCAAAAAAACCACGTTTAGGCCCGGAAAATACACTTTTCTAGATTTTCAAGATAATGCAAGCATGCGAGCTTACGAGTTTCGGGAAGGGATAGTGTGAACGAGCATGAAAAAATCTATAGAAAACTATAATCCACGGTTTGAGGTTTTTGGGACCTACATCATAGCAAAAACGATAAACATAGAGACTCATCGGCCTCGACTGTGATTTGTGGTTGATTTTCGCCCAAAAACGGTCGACCACCTTTTGAGTACGTTTTAGACCTAGTTCGATGGAAAATGAGCCGAGTTAAAAACTCATTGCCTATGGCCATGACCTTAGGGTGATTTTTTTAAAAAACGACATTTAGGCCTAGAAAATAAATTTTTCTAGTTTTTGGAGATGATTCTAGCATGCGAGCTTTTGGTTTGGGGAAGGGCCGCGGTGAACGAGTGTGAAAAAATCTATAGAAAACTCGTAATCCCTGGTTTGAGGTTTTTGGGGTCGATATCATAGTAAAAGCGATAAACAAAGAGACTCATCGACCTCGACTATGAGTCGAGGTTGATTTTTGCCCAAAAACGATCGACCATGTTTTGAGAAGTTTTAGACCTAGCTCGATGGAAAATGAGCCGGAGATAAAAACTCATTGCCGATGGGCATGACGTCGGGGTGATTTTTTCAAAAAACGACGTTTAGGCCCGGAAAATACACTTTTCTAGTTTTTCGAGATGATTCTAGCATGCCGGCTTTCGAGTTTCGAGAAGGGCCGCGGTCAACGAGCATGAAAAAATCTATAGAAAACTGTAATCCCTAGTTTGAGGTTTTTGGGACCTACATCATAGCAAAAACGATAAACATAGAGACTCATCGGCCTCGACTCGTGATCCGAGGTTGATTTTCGCCCAAAAATGGTCGACCACCTTTTGAGCGAGTTTTAGACCAAGCTCGATGGAAAATAAGCCGGAGATAAAAACTCATTGCCTATGGCCATGACTTTAGGGTGATTTTTTCAAAAAATGACGTTTAAGCCCGGAAAATACACTTTTTTAGTTTTTCAAGATGATTCTAGCATGCGGGTTTCGAAGTTCGGGAAGGGTCGCGGTGAACGAGCGTGAAAAAATCTATAGAAAACTATAATCCCTACTTGGTGGTTTTTAGGACCTACATCACGGCAAAAGCGATAAACAGAGAGCCTCATCGCCCTTAACGAGTGAGTCGAGGTTGATTTTCGCCCAAAAAGGCCGACCATGTTTTGAGTAGTTTAAGGCATAGATCGATGGCAAACGAGCCAATGATAAAAAATCATTGCCTATGGCCATGACCTTGGGGTGATTTTTGCAAAAAAACCATGTTTAGGCCCGGAAAATACACTTTTCTAGATTTTCAAGATAATGCAAGCATGCGGGCTTCCGAGTTTCGGGAAGGGATAGTGTGAACGAGCGTGAAAAAATCTATAGAAAACTATAATCCCCGGTTTGCGGTTTTTAGGACCTACATCATAGCAAAAACGATAAACATAGAGACTCATCGGCCTCGACCGTGATCTAAGGTTGATTTTCACCCAAAAACGGTCGACCACCTTTTGAGTACATTTTAGACCTAACTCGATGGAAAATGAGCCAAAGATAAAAATTCATTGCCTATGGCCATGACCTTAGGGTGATTTTTAAAAAAAATGACATTTAGGCCTAGAAAATACACTTTTCTAGTTTTTGGAGATGATTCTAGCATGCGAGCTTTTGGTTTGGGGAAGGGCCGCGGTGAACGAGTGTGAAAAAATCTATAGAAAACTCGTAATCCTTGGTTTGAGGTTTTTGGGGTCGATATCATAGTAAAAGCGATAAACAAAGAGACTCATCGGCCTCGACTCGTGAGTCGAGGTTGATTTTTGCCCAAAAAAGGCCGACCACATTTTGAGGAGTTTTAGACCTAGCTCGATGGAAAATGAGCCAAAGATAAAAACTCATTGCCTAAGGCCATGATGTTAGGGTAATTTTTTCAAAAAGCGACATTTAGGCCTAGAAAATACACTTTTCAAGTTTTTGGAAATTATTCTAACATGCGGGCTTTTGGGTTTCGGGAAGGGTCGCGGTGAACGAGCGTGAAAAAATGTATAGCAAATTGTAATCCCCGATTTGAGATTTTTGGGACCTACATTATAACAAAAGCGATAAACAACGAGCCTCATCGACTCGGACTGTGAGCCGAGGTTGATTTTCGCCCAAAAAGACCGACCATGTCTTGAGTAGTTTAAGACATAGATCGATGGAAAACGAGATGACGATAAAAACTCATTGCTATGGCCATGACCTTGGGGTGATTTTTGCAAGAAAACCATGTTTAGGCCCAAATAATACACTTTTCTAGATTTTCAAGAAATGCAAGCATGCGAGCTTTCGAGTTTCGGGAAGGGATAGTGTGAACAAGCGTGAGAAAATCTATAGAAAACTATAATCCTTGGTTTGAGGGTTGTGGGACCTACATCATAGCAAAAAAGATAAACATAGAGACTCATCGGCCTCGACCGTGAGCTAAGGTTGATTTTCGCCCAAAAAAGGCCGACTAAGTTTTGAGTAGTTTTAGACATAGATCGATGGCAAACGAGCCAACGATAGAAACTCATTGCCTATGGCCATGACCACAAGGTGATTTAAAAAACAACGACGTTTAGGCCTAGAAGATACACTTTTCTAGTTTTTTGATATGATTCTAGCATGCGGGCTTTTGGGTTTCGGGAAGTGCCGCGGTCAACGAGCATGAAAAAATCTATAGAAAATTGTAATCCCCGGTTTGACGTTTTTGGGACCTACATCATAGCAAAAGCGATAAACATAGAGACTCATCGGCCTCGACCGTGGGCGGAGCTCGATTTTCGCCCAAAAACAGTCGACCACCTTTTGAGTCGTTTTAGACCTAGCTCGATGGAAAATGAGCCATAGATAAAAACTCATTGCCTATGGCCATGACCTTAGGGTGATTTTTTCAAAAAACGACATTTAGGCCAAGAAAATACACTTTTCTAGTTTTTGGAGATGATTCTAGCATGCGGGCTTTTGGGTTTCGGGAAGGGCCGCGGTGAACGAGCGTGAAAAAATCTATAGAAAACCGTAATCCCCGGCTTGAGGTTTTTAGGATCTACATTATAGCAAAAGCGATAAACAAAGAGCCTCATCGGCCTTGACTATGAGCCGAGGTTGATTTTCGCCCAAAATAGGCCGACCATGTTTTGGGTAGTTTAAGACATAGATCGATGGCAAACGAGCCAACGATAAAAACTCATTGCCTATGGCCATGACCTTGGGGTGATTTTTGTAAAAAAACCACGTTTAGGCCCGGAAAATACACTTTTCTAGATTTTCAAGACAATGCAAGCATGCGAGCTTTCGAGTTTCGGGAAGGGATAGTGTGAACAAGCGTGAAAAAATCTATAGAAAACTATAATCCCCGGTTAGAGGTTTGTGGGACCTACATCATAGCAAAAAAGATAAACATAGAGACTCATCGGCCTCGACCGTGAGCTAAGGTTGATTTTCGCCCAAAAAAGGCCGAGTACGTTTTGAGTAGTTTTAGACATAGATCGATGGCAAACGAGCCAACGATAAAAACTCATTGCCTATGGCCATGACCACAAGGTGATTTAAAAAACAACGACGTTTAGGCCTAGAAGATACACTTTTCCAGCTTTTCGATATGATTCTAGCATGCGGGCTTTTGGGTTTCGAAAAGTGCCGCGGTCAACGAGCGTGAAAAAATCTATAGAAAATTGTAATCCCCGGTTAGACGTTTTTGGGACCTACATCATAGCAAAAGCGATAAACATAGAGACTCATCGGCCTCGACCGTGGGCGGAGCTTGATTTTCGCCCAAAACGATCGACCACCTTTTGAGTCGTTTTAGACCTAGCTCGATGGAAAATGAGCCATAGATAAAAACTCATTGCCTATGGCCATGACCTTAGGGTGATTTTTTCAAAAAACGACATTTAGGCCTAGAAAATACACTTTTCTAGTTTTTGGAGATGATTCTAGCATGCGAGCTTTTGGGTTTCGGGAAGGGCCGCGGTGAACGAGCGTGAAAAAATCTATAGAAAACTCGTAATCCCCGGTTTGAGGTTTTTGGGATCTACATTATAGCAAAAGCGATAAACAAAGAGCCTCATCGGCCTTGATCGTGAGCCGAGGTTGATTTTCGCCCAAAATAGGCCGACCATGTTTTGGGTAGTTTAAGACATAGATCGATGGCAAACGAGCCAACGATAAAAACTCATTGCCTATGGCCATGCTCGTGGGGTGATTTTTGTAAAAAAATCACGTTTAGGCCTAGAAAATACACTTTTCTAGATTTTCAAGATAATGCAAGCATGCGAGCTTTCGAGTTTCGGGAAGGGATAGTGTGAACAAGCGTGAAACAATCTATAGAAAACTATAATCCTTGGTTTGAGGTTTGTGGGACGTACATCATAACAAAAAAGATAAACATAGAGACTCATCGGCCTCGACCGTGAGCTAAGGTTGATTTTCGCCCAAAAAGGCCGACTACGTTTTGAGTAGTTTTAGACATAGATCGATGGCAAACGAGCCAACGATAAAAACTCATTGCCTATGGCCATGACCACAAGGTGATTTAAAAAACAACGACGTTTAGGCCTAGAAGATACACTTTTCTAGTTCTTCGATATGATTCTAGCATGCGGGCTTTTGGGTCTCGAAAAGTGCCGCGGTCAACGAGCGTGAAAAAATCTATAGAAAATTGTAATCCCCGGTTTGACGTTTTTGGGACCTACATCATAGCAAAAGCGATAAACATAGAGACTCATCGGCCTCGACCGTGGGCGGAGCTTGATTTTCGCCCAAAAACGATCGACCACCTTTTGAGTCGTTTTAGACCTAGCTCGATGGAAAATGAGCCATAGATAAAAACTCATTGCCTATGGCCATGACCTTAGGGTGATTTTTTCAAAAAACGACATTTAGGCCTAGAAAATACACTTTTCTAGTTTTTGGAGATGATTCTAGCATGCGGGCTTTTGGGTTTCGGGAAGGGCCGCGGTGAACGAGCGTGAAAAAATCTATAGAAAACCGTAATCCCCGGTTTGAGGTTTTTGGGATCTACATTATAGCAAAAGCGATAAACAAAGAGCCTCATCGGCCTTGACTCGTGAGCCGAGGTTGATTTTCGTCCAAAATAGGCCGACCATGTTTTGGGTAGTTTAAGACATAGATCGATGGCAAACGAGCCAACGATAAAAACTCATTGCCTATGGCCATGACCTTGGGGTGATTTTTGTAAAAAAACCACGTTTAGGCCCGTAAAATAAACTTTTCTAGATTTTCAAGACAATGCAAGCATGCGAGGCTTTCGAGTTTCGGGAAGGGATAGTGTGAACAAGCGTGAAAAAATCTATAGAATACTATAATCCCCGGTTTGAGGTTTGTGGGACCTACATCATAGCAAAAAAGATAAACATAGAGACTCATCGGCCTCGACCGTGAGCTAAGGTTGATTTTCGCCCAAAAAGGCCGACTACGTTTTGAGTAGTTTTAGACATAGATCGATGGCAAACGAGCCAACGATAAAAACTCATTGCCTATGGCCATGTCCTTGGGGTGATTTTTGTAAAAAAACCACGTTTAGGCCCGTAAAATACACTTTTCTAGATTTTCAAGATAATGCAAGCATGCGAGGCTTTCGAGTTTCGGGAAGGGATAGTGTGAACAAGCGTGAAAAAATCTATAGAAAACTATAATCCCCGGTTTGAGGTTTGTGGGACCTACATCATAGCAAAAAAGATAAACATAGAGACTCATCGACCTCGACCGTGAGCTAAGGTTGATTTTCGCCCAAAAAGGCCGACTACGTTTTGAGTAGTTTTAGACATAGATCGATGGCAAACGAGCCAACGATAAAAACTCATTGCCTATGGCCATGACCACAAGGTGATTTAAAAAACAACGACGTTTCGGCCTAGAAGATACACTTTTCCAGCTTTTCGATATGATTCTAGCATGCGGGCTTTTGGGTTTCGAAAAGTGCCGCGATCAACGAGCGTGAAAAAATTTATAGAAAATTGTAATCCCCGGTTTGACGTTTTTGGGACCTACATCATAGCAAAAGCGATAAACATAGAGACTCATCGGCCTCGACCGTGGGCGGAGCTTGATTTTCGCCCAAAAACGATCGACCACCTTTTGAGTCGTTTTAGACCTAGCTCGATGGAAAATGAGCCATAGATAAAAACTCATTGCCTATGGCCATGACCTTAGGGTGATTTTTTCAAAAAACGACATTTAGGCCAAGAAAATACACTTTTCTAGTTTTTGGAGATGATTCTAGCATGCGGGCTTTTGGGTTTCGGGAAGGGCGACGGTGAACGAGCATGAAAAAATCTATAGAAAACTCGTAATCCCCGGTTTGAGGTTTTTGGGATCTACATTATAGCAAAAGCGATAAACAAAGAGCCTCATCGGCCTTGATCGTGAGCCGAGGTTGATTTTCGCCCAAAATAGGCCGACCATGTTTTGGGTAGTTTAAGACATAGATCGATGGCAAACGAGCCAACGATAAAAACTCATTGCCTATGGCCATGCCCTCGGGGTGATTTTTGTAAAAAAATCACGTTTAGGCCCGTAAAATACACTTTTCTAGATTTTCAAGATAATGCAAGCATGCGGGCTTTCGAGTTTCGGGAAGGGATAGTGTGAACAAGCGTGAAAAAATATATAGAAAACTATAATCCTTGGTTTGAGGTTTGTGGGACCTACATCATAGCAAAAAAGATAAACATAGAGACTCATCGGCCTCGACCGTGAGCTAAGGTTGATTTTCGCCAAAAAAGGCCGACTACGTTTTGAGTAGTTTTAGGCATAGATCGATGGCAAACGAGCCAACGATAGAAACTCATTGCCTATGGCCATGACCACAAGGTGATTTAAAAAACAACGACGTTTAGGCCTAGGAGATACACTTTTCTAGTTTTTCAATATGATTCTAGCATGCGGGCTTTTGGGTTTCGGGAAGTGCCGCGGTCAACGAGCGTGAAAAAATCTATAGAAAATTGTAATCCCCGGTTTGACGTTTTGGGACCTACATCATAGCAAAAGCGATAAACATAGAGACTCATCGGCCTCGACCGTGGGCGGAGCTTGATTTTCGCCCAAAAACGATCGACCACCTTTTGAGTCGTTTTAGACCTAGCTCGATGGAAAATGAGCCATAGATAAAAACTCATTGCCTATGGCCATGACCTTAGGGTGATTTTTTCAAAAAACGACATTTAGGCCTAGAAAATACACTTTTCTAGTTTTTGGAGATGATTCTAGCATGCGGGCTTTTGGGTTTCGGGAAGGGCCGCGGTGAACGAGCGTGAAAAAATCTATAGAAAACTCGTAATCCCCGGTTTGAGGTTTTTGGGATCTACATTATAGCAAAAGCGATAAACAAAGAGCCTCATCGGCCTTGATCGTGAGCCGAGGTTGATTTTCGCCCAAAATAGGCCGACCATGTTTTGGGTAGTTTAAGACATAGATCGATGGCAAACGAGCCAACGATAAAAACTCATTGCCTATGGGAATGACCTTGGGGTGATTTTTGTAAAAAAACCACGTTTAGGCCCGGAAAATACACTTTTCTAGATTTTCAAGATAATGCAAGCATGCGAGCTTTCGAGTTTCGGGAAGGGATAGTGTGAACAAGCGTGAAAAAATCTATAGAAAACTATAATCCTTGGTTTGAGGTTTGTGGGACCTACATCATAGCAAAAAAGATAAACATAGAGACTCATCGACCTCGACCGTGAGCTAAGGTTGATTTTCGCCCAAAAAGGCCGACTACGTTTTGAGTAGTTTTAGACATAGATCGATGGCAAACGAGCCAACGATAAAAACTCATTGCCTATGGCCATGACCACAAGGTGATTTAAAAAACAACGACGTTTCGGCCTAGAAGATACACTTTTCCGGCTTTTCGATATGATTCTAGCATGCGGGCTTTTGGGTTTCGAAAAGTGCCGCGATCAACGAGCGTGAAAAAATTTATAGAAAATTGTAATCCCCGGTTTGACGTTTTTGGGACCTACATCATAGCAAAAGCGATAAACATAGAGACTCATCGGCCTCGGCTGTGGGCGGAGCTTGATTTTCGCCCAAAAACGATCGACCACCTTTTGAGTACGTTTTAGACCTAGCTCGATGGAAAATGAGCCATAGATAAAAACTCATTGCCTATGGCCATGACCTTAGGGTGATTTTTTCAAAAAACGACATTTAGGCCAAGAAAATACACTTTTCTAGTTTTTGGAGATGATTCTAGCATGCGGGCTTTTGGGTTTCGGGAAGGGCGACGGTGAACGAGCATGAAAAAATCTATAGAAAACTGTAATCCCTGGTTTGAGGTTTTTGGGATCTACATTATAGCAAAAGCGATAAACAAAGAGCCTCATCGGCCTTGACTCGTGAGCTGAGGTTGATTTTCGCCCAAAATAGGCCGACCATGTTTTGGGTAGTTTAAGACATAGATCGATGGCAAACGAGCCA
This sequence comes from Dovyalis caffra, assembly GCA_963924115.1. NCBI lineage: Eukaryota > Viridiplantae > Streptophyta > Magnoliopsida > Malpighiales > Salicaceae > Dovyalis > Dovyalis caffra. The sequence goes on along the minus strand of CAWUPB010001198.1, from coordinate 1,073,446 downwards.
ACGATAAAAACTCATTGCCTATGGCCATGCCCTTGGGGTGATTTTTGTAAAAAAATCACGTTTAGGCCCGAGAAAATACACTTTTCTAGATTTTCAAGATAATGCAAGCATGCGAGGCTTTCGAGTTTCGGGAAGGGATAGTGTGAACAAGCGTGAAAAAATATATAGAAAACTATAATCCTTGGTTTGAGGTTTGTGGGACCTACATCATAGCAAAAAAGATAAACATAGAGACTCATCGGCCTCGGCTGTGAGCTAAGGTTGATTTTCGCCAAAAAAGGCCGACTACGTTTTGAGTAGTTTTAGGCATAGATCGATGGCAAACGAGCCAACGATAGAAACTCATTGCCTATGGCCATGACCACGAGGTGATTTAAAAAACAACGACGTTTAGGCCTAGGAGATACACTTTTCTAGTTTTTCAATATGATTCTAGCATGCGGGCTTTTGGGTTTCGGGAAGTGCCGCGGTCAACGAGCGTGAAAAAATCTATAGAAAATTGTAATCCACGGTTTGACGTTTTTGGGACCTACATCATAGCAAAAGCGATAAACATAGAGACTCATCGGCCTCGGCTTGTGGGCGGAGCTTGATTTTCGCCCAAAAACGATCGACCACCTTTTGAGTCATTTTAGACCTAGCTCGATGGAAAATGAGCCATAGATAAAAACTCATTGCCTATGGCCATGACCTTAGGGTGATTTTTTCAAAAAACGACATTTAGGCCTAGAAAATACACTTTTCTAGTTTTTGGAGATGATTCTAGCATGCGGGCTTTTGGGTTTCGGGAAGGGCCGCGGTGAACGAGCGTGAAAAAATCTATAGAAAGCTGTAATCCCTGGTTTGAGGTTTTTGGGATCTACATTATAGCAAAAGCGATAAACAAAGAGCCTCATCGGCCTTGATCGTGAGTCGAGGTTGATTTTCGCCCAAAATAGGCCGACCATGTTTTGGGTAGTTTAAGACATAGATCGATGGCAAACGAGCCAACGATAAAAACTCATTGCCTATGGGAATGACCTTGGGGTGATTTTTGTAAAAAAACCACGTTTAGGCCCAGAAAATACACTTTTCTAGATTTTCAAGATAATGCAAGCATGCGAGCTTTCGAGTTTCGGGAAGGGATAGTGTGAACAAGCGTGAAAAAATCTATAGAAAACTATAATCCTTGGTTTGAGGTTTGTGGGACCTACATCATAGCAAAAAAGATAAACATAGAGACTCATCGACCTCGACTGTGAGCTAAGGTTGATTTTCGCCCAAAAAAGGCCGACTACGTTTTGAGTAGTTTTAGACATAGATCGATGGCAAACGAGCCAACGATAAAAACTCATTGCCTATGGCCATGACCACAAGGTGATTTAAAAAACAACGACGTTTCGGCCTAGAAGATACACTTTTCCAGTTTTTCGATATGATTCTAGCATGCGGGCTTTTGGGTTTCGAAAAGTGCCGCGATCAACGAGCGTGAAAAAATTTATAGAAAATTGTAATCCCCGGTTTGACGTTTTTGGGACCTACATCATAGCAAAAGCGATAAACATAGAGACTCATCGGCCTCGGCTGTGGGCGGAGCTTGATTTTCGCCCAAAAACGATCGACCACCTTTTGAGTACGTTTTAGACCTAGCTCGATGGAAAATGAGCCATAGATAAAAACTCATTGCCTATGGCCATGACCTTAGGGTGATTTTTTCAAAAAACGACATTTAGGCCAAGAAAATACACTTTTCTAGTTTTTGGAGATGATTCTAGCATGCGGGCTTTTGGGTTTCGGGAAGGGCGACGGTGAACGAGCATGAAAAAATCTATAGAAAAGCTGTAATCCCTGGTTTGAGGTTTTTGGGATCTACATTATAGCAAAAGCGATAAACAAAGAGCCTCATCGGCCTTGATCGTGAGCTGAGGTTGATTTTCGCCCAAAATAGGCCGACCATGTTTTGGGTAGTTTAAGACATAGATCGATGGCAAACGAGCCAACGATAAAAACTCATTGCCTATGGGAATGACCTTGGGGTGATTTTTGTAAAAAAACCACGTTTAGGCCCGAGAAAATACACTTTTCTAGATTTTCAAGATAATGCAAGCATGCGAGCTTTCGAGTTTCGGGAAGGGATAGTGTGAACAAGCGTGAAAAAATCTATAGAAAACTATAATCCTTGGTTTGAGGTTTGTGGGACCTACATCATAGCAAAAAAGATAAACATAGAGACTCATCGGCCTCGGCTGTGAGCTAAGGTTGATTTTCGCCCAAAAAAGGCCGACTACGTTTTGAGTAGTTTTAGACATAGATCGATGGCAAACGAGCCAACGATAAAAACTCATTGCCTATGGCCATGACCACGAGGTGATTTAAAAAACAACGACGTTTAGGCCTAGAAGATACACTTTTCCAGTTTTTCGATATGATTCTAGCATGCGGGCTTTTGGGTTTCGAAAAGTGCCACGGTCAACGAGCGTGAAAAAATCTATAGAAAATTGTAATCCCCGGTTTGACGTTTTTGGGACCTACATCATAGCAAAAGCGATAAACATAGACTCATCGGCCTCGACTGTGGGCGGAGCTTGATTTTCGCCCAAAAACGATCGACCACCTTTTGAGTCGTTTTAGACCTAGCTCGTTGGAAAATGAGCCATAGATAAAAACTCATTGCCTATGGCCATGACCTTAGGGTGATTTTTTCAAAAAACGATATTTAGGCCTAGAAAATACACTTTTCTAGTTTTTGGAGATGATTCTAGCATGCGGGCTTTTGGGTTTCGGGAAGGGCCGCGGTGAACGAGCGTGAAAAAATCTATAGAAAACCGTAATCCCCGGTTTGAGGTTTTTGGGATCTACATTATAGCAAAAGCGATAAACAAAGAGCCTCATCGGCCTTGATCGTGAGCCGAGGTTGATTTTCGTCCAAAATAGGCCGACCATGTTTTGGGTAGTTTAAGACATAGATCGATGGCAAACGAGCCAACGATAAAAACTCATTGCCTATGGCCATGACCTTGGGGTGATTTTTGTAAAAAAACCACGTTTAGGCCCGGAAAATAAACTTTTCTAGATTTTCAAGACAATGCAAGCATGCGAGGCTTTCGAGTTTCGGGAAGGGATAGTGTGAACAAGCGTGAAAAAATCTATAGAATACTATAATCCTTGGTTTGAGGTTTGTGGGACCTACATCATAGCAAAAAAGATAAACATAGAGACTCATCGGCCTCGACTGTGAGCTAAGGTTGATTTTCGCCCAAAAAGGCCGACTACGTTTTGAGTAGTTTTAGACATAGATCGATGGCAAACGAGCCAACGATAAAAACTCATTGCCTATGGCCATGACCACAAGGTGATTTAAAAAACAACGACGTTTAGGCCTAGAAGATACACTTTTCCAGTTTTTCGATATGATTCTAGCATGCGGGCTTTTGGGTTTCGAAAAGTGCCACGGTCAACGAGCGTGAAAAAATCTATAGAAAATTGTAATCCCCGGTTTGACGTTTTTGGGACCTACATCATAGCAAAAGCGATAAACATAGACTCATCGGCCTCGACTGTGGGCGGAGCTTGATTTTCGCCCAAAAACGATCGACCACCTTTTGAGTACGTTTTAGACCTAGCTCGTTGGAAAATGAGCCACGAGATAAAAACTCATTGCCTATGGCCATGACCTTAGGGTGATTTTTTCAAAAAACGATATTTAGGCCTAGAAAATACACTTTTCTAGTTTTTGGAGATGATTCTAGCATGCGGGCTTTTGGGTTTCGGGAAGGGCCGCGGTGAACGAGCGTGAAAAAATCTATAGAAAACTGTAATCCCCGGTTTGAGGTTTTTGGGATCTACATTATAGCAAAAGCGATAAACAAAGAGCCTCATCGGCCTTGATCGTGAGTCGAGGTTGATTTTCGTCCAAAATAGGCCGACCATGTTTTGGGTAGTTTAAGACATAGATCGATGGCAAACGAGCCAACGATAAAAACTCATTGCCTATGGCCATGACCTTGGGGTGATTTTTGTAAAAAAACCACGTTTAGGCCCAGAAAATAAACTTTTCTAGATTTTCAAGACAATGCAAGCATGCGGGCTTTCGAGTTTCGGGAAGGGATAGTGTGAACAAGCGTGAAAAAATCTATAGAATACTATAATCCCCGGTTTGAGGTTTGTGGGACCTACATCATAGCAAAAAAGATAAACATAGAGACTCATCGGCCTCGGCTGTGAGCTAAGGTTGATTTTCGCCCAAAAAGGCCGACTACGTTTTGAGTAGTTTTAGACATAGATCGATGGCAAACGAGCCAACGATAAAAACTCATTGCCTATGGCCATGTCCTTGGGGTGATTTTTGTAAAAAAACCACGTTTAGGCCCAGAAAATACACTTTTCTAGATTTTCAAGATAATGCAAGCATGCGGGCTTTCGAGTTTCGGGAAGGGATAGTGTGAACAAGCGTGAAAAAATCTATAGAAAACTATAATCCCTGGTTTGAGGTTTGTGGGACCTACATCATAGCAAAAAAGATAAACATAGAGACTCATCGACCTCGACTGTGAGCTAAGGTTGATTTTCGCCCAAAAAGGCCGACTACGTTTTGAGTAGTTTTAGACATAGATCGATGGCAAACGAGCCAACGATAAAAACTCATTGCCTATGGCCATGACCACAAGGTGATTTAAAAAACAACGACGTTTAGGCCTAGAAGATACACTTTTCCGAGTTTTTCGATATGATTCTAGCATGCGGGCTTTTGGGTTTCGAAAAGTGCCGCGATCAACGAGCGTGAAAAAATTTATAGAAAATTGTAATCCACGGTTTGACGTTTTTGGGACCTACATCATAGCAAAAGCGATAAACATAGAGACTCATCGGCCTCGGCTGTGGGCGGAGCTTGATTTTCGCCCAAAAACGATCGACCACCTTTTGAGTACGTTTTAGACCTAGCTCGATGGAAAATGAGCCATAGATAAAAACTCATTGCCTATGGCCATGACCTTAGGGTGATTTTTTCAAAAAACGACATTTAGGCCAAGAAAATACACTTTTCTAGTTTTTGGAGATGATTCTAGCATGCGGGCTTTTGGGTTTCGGGAAGGGCGACGGTGAACGAGCATGAAAAAATCTATAGAAAACTGTAATCCCTGGTTTGAGGTTTTTGGGATCTACATTATAGCAAAAGCGATAAACAAAGAGCCTCATCGGCCTTGATCGTGAGCTGAGGTTGATTTTCGCCCAAAATAGGCCGACCATGTTTTGGGTAGTTTAAGACATAGATCGATGGCAAACGAGCCAACGATAAAAACTCATTGCCTATGGCCATGCCCTTGGGGTGATTTTTGTAAAAAAACCACGTTTAGGCCCGAGAAAATACACTTTTCTAGATTTTCAAGATAATGCAAGCATGCGAGGCTTTCGAGTTTCGGGAAGGGATAGTGTGAACAAGCGTGAAAAAATCTATAGAAAACTATAATCCTTGGTTTGAGGTTTGTGGGACCTACATCATAGCAAAAAAGATAAACATAGAGACTCATCGACCTCGACTGTGAGCTAAGGTTGATTTTCGCCCAAAAAGGCCGACTACGTTTTGAGTAGTTTTAGACATAGATCGATGGCAAACGAGCCAACGATAAAAACTCATTGCCTATGGCCATGACCACAAGGTGATTTAAAAAACAACGACGTTTCGGCCTAGAAGATACACTTTTCCAGTTTTTCGATATGATTCTAGCATGCGGGCTTTTGGGTTTCGAAAAGTGCCGCGATCAACGAGCGTGAAAAAATTTATAGAAAATTGTAATCCACGGTTTGACGTTTTTGGGACCTACATCATAGCAAAAGCGATAAACATAGAGACTCATCGGCCTCGGCTGTGGGCGGAGCTTGATTTTCGCCCAAAAACGATCGACCACCTTTTGAGATCGTTTTAGACCTAGCTCGATGGAAAATGAGCCATAGATAAAAACTCATTGCCTATGGCCATGACCTTAGGGTGATTTTTTCAAAAAACGACATTTAGGCCAAGAAAATACACTTTTCTAGTTTTTGGAGATGATTCTAGCATGCGGGCTTTTGGGTTTCGGGAAGGGCGACGGTGAACGAGCATGAAAAAATCTATAGAAAAGCTGTAATCCCTGGTTTGAGGTTTTTGGGATCTACATTATAGCAAAAGCGATAAACAAAGAGCCTCATCGGCCTTGATCGTGAGTCGAGGTTGATTTTCGCCCAAAATAGGCCGACCATGTTTTGGGTAGTTTAAGACATAGATCGATGGCAAACGAGCCAACGATAAAAACTCATTGCCTATGGCCATGCCCTTGGGGTGATTTTTGTAAAAAAATCACGTTTAGGCCCGAGAAAATACACTTTTCTAGATTTTCAAGATAATGCAAGCATGCGAGGCTTTCGAGTTTCGGGAAGGGATAGTGTGAACAAGCGTGAAAAAATATATAGAAAACTATAATCCTTGGTTTGAGGTTTGTGGGACCTACATCATAGCAAAAAAGATAAACATAGAGACTCATCGGCCTCGGCTGTGAGCTAAGGTTGATTTTCGCCCAAAAAAGGCCGACTACGTTTTGAGTAGTTTTAGGCATAGATCGATGGCAAACGAGCCAACGATAGAAACTCATTGCCTATGGCCATGACCACGAGGTGATTTAAAAAACAACGACGTTTAGGCCTAGGAGATACACTTTTCTAGTTTTTCAATATGATTCTAGCATGCGGGCTTTTGGGTTTCGGGAAGTGCCGCGGTCAACGAGCGTGAAAAAATCTATAGAAAATTGTAATCCACGGTTTGACGTTTTTGGGACCTACATCATAGCAAAAGCGATAAACATAGAGACTCATCGGCCTCGGCTGTGGGCGGAGCTTGATTTTCGCCCAAAAACGATCGACCACCTTTTGAGTACGTTTTAGACCTAGCTCGATGGAAAATGAGCCATAGATAAAAACTCATTGCCTATGGCCATGACCTTAGGGTGATTTTTTCAAAAAACGACATTTAGGCCTAGAAAATACACTTTTCTAGTTTTTGGAGATGATTCTAGCATGCGGGCTTTTGGGTTTCGGGAAGGGCCGCGGTGAACGAGCGTGAAAAAATCTATAGAAAAGCTGTAATCCCTGGTTTGAGGTTTTTGGGATCTACATTATAGCAAAAGCGATAAACAAAGAGCCTCATCGGCCTTGATCGTGAGTCGAGGTTGATTTTCGCCCAAAATAGGCCGACCATGTTTTGGGTAGTTTAAGACATAGATCGATGGCAAACGAGCCAACGATAAAAACTCATTGCCTATGGGAATGACCTTGGGGTGATTTTTGTAAAAAAACCACGTTTAGGCCCAGAAAATACACTTTTCTAGATTTTCAAGATAATGCAAGCATGCGGGCTTTCGAGTTTCGGGAAGGGATAGTGTGAACAAGCGTGAAAAAATCTATAGAAAACTATAATCCTTGGTTTGAGGTTTGTGGGACCTACATCATAGCAAAAAAGATAAACATAGAGACTCATCGACCTCGACTGTGAGCTAAGGTTGATTTTCGCCCAAAAAAGGCCGACTACGTTTTGAGTAGTTTTAGACATAGATCGATGGCAAACGAGCCAACGATAAAAACTCATTGCCTATGGCCATGACCACAAGGTGATTTAAAAAACAACGACGTTTCGGCCTAGAAGATACACTTTTCCAGTTTTTCGATATGATTCTAGCATGCGGGCTTTTGGGTTTCGAAAAGTGCCGCGATCAACGAGCGTGAAAAAATTTATAGAAAATTGTAATCCCCGGTTTGACGTTTTTGGGACCTACATCATAGCAAAAGCGATAAACATAGAGACTCATCGGCCTCGGCTGTGGGCGGAGCTTGATTTTCGCCCAAAAACGATCGACCACCTTTTGAGTACGTTTTAGACCTAGCTCGATGGAAAATGAGCCATAGATAAAAACTCATTGCCTATGGCCATGACCTTAGGGTGATTTTTTCAAAAAACGACATTTAGGCCAAGAAAATACACTTTTCTAGTTTTTGGAGATGATTCTAGCATGCGGGCTTTTGGGTTTCGGGAAGGGCGACGGTGAACGAGCATGAAAAAATCTATAGAAAGCTGTAATCCCTGGTTTGAGGTTTTTGGGATCTACATTATAGCAAAAGCGATAAACAAAGAGCCTCATCGGCCTTGACTCGTGAGTCGAGGTTGATTTTCGCCCAAAATAGGCCGACCATGTTTTGGGTAGTTTAAGACATAGATCGATGGCAAACGAGCCAACGATAAAAACTCATTGCCTATGGGAATGACCTTGGGGTGATTTTTGTAAAAAAACCACGTTTAGGCCCGGAAAATACACTTTTCTAGATTTTCAAGATAATGCAAGCATGCGGGCTTTCGAGTTTCGGGAAGGGATAGTGTGAACAAGCGTGAAAAAATCTATAGAAAACTATAATCCTTGGTTTGAGGTTTGTGGGACCTACATCATAGCAAAAAAGATAAACATAGAGACTCATCGGCCTCGGCTGTGAGCTAAGGTTGATTTTCGCCCAAAAAGGCCGACTACGTTTTGAGTAGTTTTAGACATAGATCGATGGCAAACGAGCCAACGATAAAAACTCATTGCCTATGGCCATGACCACAAGGTGATTTAAAAAACAACGACGTTTAGGCCTAGAAGATACACTTTTCCGAGTTTTTCGATATGATTCTAGCATGCGGGCTTTTGGGTTTCGAAAAGTGCCGCGATCAACGAGCGTGAAAAAATTTATAGAAAATTGTAATCCCCGGTTTGACGTTTTTGGGACCTACATCATAGCAAAAGCGATAAACATAGAGACTCATCGGCCTCGGCTGTGGGCGGAGCTTGATTTTCGCCCAAAAACGATCGACCACCTTTTGAGTACGTTTTAGACCTAGCTCGATGGAAAATGAGCCATAGATAAAAACTCATTGCCTATGGCCATGACCTTAGGGTGATTTTTTCAAAAAACGACATTTAGGCCTAGAAAATACACTTTTCTAGTTTTTGGAGATGATTCTAGCATGCGGGCTTTTGGGTTTCGGGAAGGGCCGCGGTGAACGAGCGTGAAAAAATCTATAGAAAACTGTAATCCCCGGTTTGAGGTTTTTGGGATCTACATTATAGCAAAAGCGATAAACAAAGAGCCTCATCGGCCTTGATCGTGAGTCGAGGTTGATTTTCGCCCAAAATAGGCCGACCATGTTTTGGGTAGTTTAAGACATAGATCGATGGCAAACGAGCCAACGATAAAAACTCATTGCCTATGGGAATGACCTTGGGGTGATTTTTGTAAAAAAACCACGTTTAGGCCCGGAAAATACACTTTTCTAGATTTTCAAGATAATGCAAGCATGCGAGCTTTCGAGTTTCGGGAAGGGATAGTGTGAACAAGCGTGAAAAAATCTATAGAAAACTATAATCCTTGGTTTGAGGTTTGTGGGACCTACATCATAGCAAAAAAGATAAACATAGAGACTCATCGGCCTCGACTGTGAGCTAAGGTTGATTTTCGCCCAAAAAGGCCGACTACGTTTTGAGTAGTTTTAGACATAGATCGATGGCAAACGAGCCAACGATAAAAACTCATTGCCTATGGCCATGTCCTTGGGGTGATTTTTGTAAAAAAACCACGTTTAGGCCCGGAAAATACACTTTTCTAGATTTTCAAGATAATGCAAGCATGCGGGCTTTCGAGTTTCGGGAAGGGATAGTGTGAACAAGCGTGAAAAAATCTATAGAAAACTATAATCCCTGGTTTGAGGTTTGTGGGACCTACATCATAGCAAAAAAGATAAACATAGAGACTCATCGACCTCGACTGTGAGCTAAGGTTGATTTTCGCCCAAAAAGGCCGACTACGTTTTGAGTAGTTTTAGACATAGATCGATGGCAAACGAGCCAACGATAAAAACTCATTGCCTATGGCCATGACCACAAGGTGATTTAAAAAACAACGACGTTTAGGCCTAGAAGATACACTTTTCCAGTTTTTCGATATGATTCTAGCATGCGGGCTTTTGGGTTTCGAAAAGTGCCGCGATCAACGAGCGTGAAAAAATTTATAGAAAATTGTAATCCCCGGTTTGACGTTTTTGGGACCTACATCATAGCAAAAGCGATAAACATAGAGACTCATCGGCCTCGACTCGTGGGCGGAGCTTGATTTTCGCCCAAAAACGATCGACCACCTTTTGAGTCGTTTTAGACCTAGCTCGATGGAAAATGAGCCATAGATAAAAACTCATTGCCTATGGCCATGACCTTAGGGTGATTTTTTCAAAAAACGACATTTAGGCCAAGAAAATACACTTTTCTAGTTTTTGGAGATGATTCTAGCATGCGGGCTTTTGGGTTTCGGGAAGGGCGACGGTGAACGAGCATGAAAAAATCTATAGAAAGCTGTAATCCCCGGTTTGAGGTTTTTGGGATCTACATTATAGCAAAAGCGATAAACAAAGAGCCTCATCGGCCTTGACTCGTGAGCTGAGGTTGATTTTCGCCCAAAATAGGCCGACCATGTTTTGGGTAGTTTAAGACATAGATCGATGGCAAACGAGCCAACGATAAAAACTCATTGCCTATGGCCATGCCTTGGGGTGATTTTTGTAAAAAAATCACGTTTAGGCCCGAGAAAATACACTTTTCTAGATTTTCAAGATAATGCAAGCATGCGAGCTTTCGAGTTTCGGGAAGGGATAGTGTGAACAAGCGTGAAAAAATATATAGAAAACTATAATCCTTGGTTTGAGGTTTGTGGGACCTACATCATAGCAAAAAAGATAAACATAGAGACTCATCGGCCTCGACTGTGAGCTAAGGTTGATTTTCGCCAAAAAAGGCCGACTACGTTTTGAGTAGTTTTAGGCATAGATCGATGGCAAACGAGCCAACGATAGAAACTCATTGCCTATGGCCATGACCACAAGGTGATTTAAAAAACAACGACGTTTAGGCCTAGGAGATACACTTTTCTAGTTTTTCAATATGATTCTAGCATGCGGGCTTTTGGGTTTCGGGAAGTGCCGCGGTCAACGAGCGTGAAAAAATTTATAGAAAATTGTAATCCCCGGTTTGACGTTTTTGGGACCTACATCATAGCAAAAGCGATAAACATAGAGACTCATCGGCCTCGACCGTGGGCGGAGCTTGATTTTCGCCCAAAAACGATCGACCACCTTTTGAGTCTGTTTTAGACCTAGCTCGATGGAAAATGAGCCATAGATAAAAACTCATTGCCTATGGCCATGACCTTAGGGTGATTTTTTCAAAAAACGACATTTAGGCCTAGAAAATACACTTTTCTAGTTTTTGGAGATGATTCTAGCATGCGGGCTTTTGGGTTTCGGGAAGGGCCGCGGTGAACGAGCGTGAAAAAATCTATAGAAAACCGTAATCCCCGGTTTGAGGTTTTTGGGATCTACATTATAGCAAAAGCGATAAACAAAGAGCCTCATCGGCCTTGACCGTGAGCCGAGGTTGATTTTCGCCCAAAATAGGCCGACCATGTTTTGGGTAGTTTAAGACATAGATCGATGGCAAACGAGCCAACGATAAAAACTCATTGCCTATGGGAATGACCTTGGGGTGATTTTTGTAAAAAAACCACGTTTAGGCCCGGAAAATACACTTTTCTAGATTTTCAAGATAATGCAAGCATGCGAGCTTTCGAGTTTCGGGAAGGGATAGTGTGAACAAGCGTGAAAAAATCTATAGAAAACTATAATCCTTGGTTTGAGGTTTGTGGGACCTACATCATAGCAAAAAAGATAAACATAGAGACTCATCGGCCTCGACCGTGAGCTAAGGTTGATTTTCGCCCAAAAAGGCCGACTACGTTTTGAGTAGTTTTAGACATAGATCGATGGCAAACGAGCCAACGATAAAAACTCATTGCCTATGGCCATGACCACAAGGTGATTTAAAAAACAACGACGTTTAGGCCTAGAAGATACACTTTTCCAGTTTTTCGATATGATTCTAGCATGCGGGCTTTTGGGTTTCGAAAAGTGCCACGGTCAACGAGCGTGAAAAAATCTATAGAAAATTGTAATCCCCGGTTTGACGTTTTTGGGACCTACATCATAGCAAAAGCGATAAACATAGACTCATCGGCCTCGACCGTGGGCGGAGCTTGATTTTCGCCCAAAAACGATCGACCACCTTTTGAGTCGTTTTAGACCTAGCTCGTTGGAAAATGAGCCACGGATAAAAACTCATTGCCTATGGCCATGACCTTAGGGTGATTTTTTCAAAAAACGATATTTAGGCCTAGAAAATACACTTTTCTAGTTTTTGGAGATGATTCTAGCATGCGGGCTTTTGGGTTTCGGGAAGGGCCGCGGTGAACGAGCGTGAAAAAATCTATAGAAAACTCGTAATCCCCGGTTTGAGGTTTTTGGGATCTACATTATAGCAAAAACGATAAACAAAGAGCCTCATCGGCCTTGACTCGTGAGCTGAGGTTGATTTTCGTCCAAAATAGGCCGACCATGTTTTGGGTAGTTTAAGACATAGATCGATGGCAAACGAGCCAACGATAAAAACTCATTGCCTATGGCCATGACCTTGGGGTGATTTTTGTAAAAAAACCACGTTTAGGCCCGGAAAATAAACTTTTCTAGATTTTCAAGACAATGCAAGCATGCGAGGCTTTCGAGTTTCGGGAAGGGATAGTGTGAACAAGCGTGAAAAAATCTATAGAATACTATAATCCCCGGTTTGAGGTTTGTGGGACCTACATCATAGCAAAAAAGATAAACATAGAGACTCATCGGCCTCGACCGTGAGCTAAGGTTGATTTTCGCCCAAAAAGGCCGACTACGTTTTGAGTAGTTTTAGACATAGATCGATGGCAAACGAGCCAACGATAAAAACTCATTGCCTATGGCCATGTCCTTGGGGTGATTTTTGTAAAAAAACCATGTTTAGGCCCGGAAAATACACTTTTCTAGATTTTCAAGATAATGCAAGCATGCGAGGCTTTCGAGTTTCGGGAAGGGATAGTGTGAACAAGCGTGAAAAAATCTATAGAAAACTATAATCCCTGGTTTGAGGTTTGTGGGACCTACATCATAGCAAAAAAGATAAACATAGAGACTCATCGACCTCGACTCGTGAGCTAAGGTTGATTTTCGCCCAAAAAGGCCGACTACGTTTTGAGTAGTTTTAGACATAGATCGATGGCAAACGAGCCAACGATAAAAACTCATTGCCTATGCCCATGACCACAAGGTGATTTAAAAAACAACGACGTTTAGGCCTAGAAGATACACTTTTCCAGCTTTTCGATATGATTCTAGCATGCGGGCTTTTGGGTTTCGAAAAGTGCCGCGATCAACGAGCGTGAAAAAATTTATAGAAAATTGTAATCCCCGGTTTGACGTTTTTGGGACCTACATCATAGCAAAAGCGATAAACATAGAGACTCATCGGCCTCGACCGTGGGCGGAGCTTGATTTTCGCCCAAAAACGATCGACCACCTTTTGAGTCGTTTTAGACCTAGCTCGATGGAAAATGAGCCATAGATAAAAACTCATTGCTTATGGCCATGACCTTAGGGTGATTTTTTCAAAAAACGACATTTAGGCCAAGAAAATACACTTTTCTAGTTTTTGGAGATGATTCTAGCATGTGGGCTTTTGGGTTTCGGGAAGGGCGACGGTGAACGAGCATGAAAAAATCTATAGAAAACTCGTAATCCCCGGTTTGAGGTTTTTGGGATCTACATTATAGCAAAAGCGATAAACAAAGAGCCTCATCGGCCTTGATCGTGAGCCGAGGTTGATTTTCGCCCAAAATAGGCCGACCATGTTTTGGGTAGTTTAAGACATAGATCGATGGCAAACGAGCCAACGATAAAAACTCATTGCCTATGGCCATGCCCTTGGGGTGATTTTTGTAAAAAAATCACGTTTAGGCCCGTAAAATACACTTTTCTAGATTTTCAAGATAATGCAAGCATGCGAGGCTTTCGAGTTTCGGGAAGGGATAGTGTGAACAAGCGTGAAAAAATATATAGAAAACTATAATCCTTGGTTTGAGGTTTGTGGGACCTACATCATAGCAAAAAAGATAAACATAGAGACTCATCGGCCTCGACCGTGAGCTAAGGTTGATTTTCGCCAAAAAAGGCCGACTACGTTTTGAGTAGTTTTAGGCATAGATCGATGGCAAACGAGCCAACGATAGAAACTCATTGCCTATGGCCATGACCACAAGGTGATTTAAAAAACAACGACGTTTAGGCCTAGGAGATACACTTTTCTAGTTTTTCAATATGATTCTAGCATGCGGGCTTTTGGGTTTCGGGAAGTGTCGCGGTCAACGAGCGTGAAAAAATCTATAGAAAATTGTAATCCCCGGTTTGACGTTTTTGGGACCTACATCATAGCAAAAGCGATAAACATAGAGACTCATCGGCCTCGACCGTGGGCGGAGCTTGATTTTCGCCCAAAAACGATCGACCACCTTTTGAGTACGTTTTAGACCTAGCTCGATGGAAAATGAGCCATAGATAAAAACTCATTGCCTATGGCCATGACCTTAGGGTGATTTTTTCAAAAAACGACATTTAGGCCTAGAAAATACACTTTTCTAGTTTTTGGAGATGATTCTAGCATGCGGGCTTTTGGGTTTCGGGAAGGGCCGCGGTGAACGAGCGTGAAAAAATCTATAGAAAACTGTAATCCCCGGTTTGAGGTTTTTGGGATCTACATTATAGCAAAAGCGATAAACAAAGAGCCTCATCGGCCTTGACCGTGAGCCGAGGTTGATTTTCGCCCAAAATAGGCCGACCATGTTTTGGGTAGTTTAAGACATAGATCGATGGCAAACGAGCCAACGATAAAAACTCATTGCCTATGGGAATGACCTTGGGGTGATTTTTGTAAAAAAACCACGTTTAAGCCCGTAAAATACACTTTTCTAGATTTTCAAGATAATGCAAGCATGCGAGCTTTCGAGTTTCGGGAAGGGATAGTGTGAACAAGCGTGAAAAAATCTATAGAAAACTATAATCCTTGGTTTGAGGTTTGTGGGACGTACATCATAACAAAAAAGATAAACATAGAGACTCATCGGCCTCGACCGTGAGCTAAGGTTGATTTTCGCCCAAAAAGGCCGACTACGTTTTGAGTAGTTTTAGACATAGATCGATGGCAAACGAGCCAACGATAAAAACTCATTGCCTATGGCCATGACCACAAGGTGATTTAAAAAACAACGACGTTTAGGCCTAGAAGATACACTTTTCTAGTTTTTCGATATGATTCTAGCATGCGGGCTTTTGGGTTTCGGGAAGTGCCACGGTCAACGAGCGTGAAAAAATCTATAGAAAATTGTAATCCCCGATTTAAGATTTTTGGGACCTACATTATAGCAAAAGCGATAAACAAAGAGCCTCATCGGCCTTGATCGTGAGCCGAGGTTAATTTTCGCCCAAAAAAGGCCGACCATGTTTTGAGTAGTTTAAGACATAGATCGATGGCAAATGAGCCAACGATAAAAACTCATTGCCTATGGCCATGACCTTAGGGTTATTTTTGCAAAAAAACCACGTTTAGGCCCGTAAAATACACTTTTCTAGATTTTTTAAACATAATGCAAGCATGCGGGCTTTCGAGTTTCGGGAAGGGATAGTGTGAACGAGCGTGAAAAAATCTATAGAAAACTCGTAATCCCCGGTTTGAGGTTTTTGGGGCCTATATCATAGCAAAAGTGATAAACATAGAGACTCATCGACCTCGACCGTGAGCTGCGTTTGATTTTTGCTCAAAAAAGGCGGACCACGTTTTGATTAGTTTTAGACCTAGCTCGATGCAAAATGAGCCTAAGATAAAAACTCATTGCCTACGGCTATGACCTCGTGGTGGTTTTTTCAAAAAACTATGTTTAGGCCTAGAAAATACACAATTCTAGCTTTTTGAGATGGTTCTAGCATGTGGGCTTTCGAGTTTCGAGAACTGTGAGAGTGAACGAGCATGAAAAAATCTATAGAAAAATTGCAATCCCCGGTTTGAGGTTTTTGGGACCAACATCATAGCAAAAGCGATAAATAAGGAGACTCATCGACCTCAATCGTGAGCCGAGGTTGATTTTCGCCCAAAAAAGGTCGACCATGTTTTGAGGAGTTTTAGACCTAGCTCGATGGAAAATGAGCCGGCGATAAAGACTCATTGCCTATGGCCATGACCTTAGGGTGATTTTCTCAAAAAATGACGTTTAGGCCCGGAAAATACACTTTTTTAGTTTTTCGACATGATTCTAGCATGCGGGCTTTTGAAGTTTGGGAAGGGCCGCGGTGAACGAGCGTGAAAAAATGTATAGAAAACTCGTAATCCCTAGTTGGAGGGTTTTGGACCTACATCATAGCAAAAGCGATAAACAACGATCTCATCGGCCTTGATCGTGAGCCGAGGTTGATTTTTGCCCAAAAAAGCCGGACATGTTTTGAGTAGTTTAAAGCATAGATCGATGGCAAACGAGCCAATGATAAAAACTCATTGCCTATGGCCATGACCTTGGGGTGATTTTTGCAAAAAAACCACGTTTAGGCCCGGAAAATACACTTTTCTAGATTTTCAAGATAATGCAAGCATGCGGGCTTTCAAGTTTCGAGAAGGGATAGCGTGAACGAGCGTTAAAAAATCTATAGAAAACCGTAATCCCCGGTTTGACGTTTTTGGGACCTACATCATAGCAAAAACGATAAACATAGAGACTCATCGGCCTCGACCGTGATCCGAGGTTGATTTTCGCCCAAAAACGGCCGACCATGTTTTGAGCGAGTTTTAGACTCGGCTCGATGGAAAATGAGCCGGAGATAAAAACTCATTGCCTATGGCCATGACCTTAGGGTGATTTTTTCAAAAAACGACATTTAGGCCTAGAAAATACACTTTTCTAGTTTTTGGAGATGATTCTAGCATGCGGGCTTTTGGGTTTCGGGAAGGGCCGCGGTGAACGAGCGTGAAAAAATCTATAGAAAACTCGTAATCCCTGGTTTGAGGTTTTTGGGACCTACATTATAGCAAAAGCGATAAACAACGAGTCTCATCGGCCTTGATCGTGAGCCGAGGTTGATTTTCGCCCAAAAAAGGCCGACCTCGTTTTGAGTAGTTTAAGACATAGATTGATGGCAAACGAGCCAACGATAAAAACTCATTGCCTATGGCCATGACCTTGGGGTGATTTTTGCAAAAAAACCACGTTTAGGCCCGTAAAATACACTTTTCTAGATTTTCAAGATAATGCAAGCATGCGAGCTTTCGAGTTTCGGGAAGGGATAGTGTGAATGAGCGTGAAAAAATCTATAGAAAACCGTAATCTCCGGTTTGAGGTTTTTGGGACCTGCATCATAGCAAAAACGATACACATAGAGACATCGGCCTCGACCGTGAGCTAAGGTTGATTTTCGCCCAAAAAGGCCGACTACGTTTTGAGTAGTTTTAGACATAGATCGATGGCAAACGAGCCAACGATAAAAATTCATTGCCTATGGCCATGACCACGAGGTCATTTAAAAAAACACGACGTTTAGGCCCGGTAGATACACTTTTCTAGTTTTTCGTGATGATTCTAGCAAGCGGGCTTTTGGATTTCGGGAAGTGCCGTGGTCAATGAGCGTGAAAAAGTCTATAGAAAACTCGTAATCCCCGGTTTGAGGTTTTTGGGGCCTATATCATAGCAAAAGCTATAAACAAAGAGACTCATCGGCCTCGACCGTGAGCCGAGTTTGATTTTCGCTCAAAAAAGGCGAACCACGTTTTGATTATTTTTAGACCTCGCTCGTTGGAAAATGAGCCGGTGATAAAGGCTCATTGCCTATGGCCATGACCTTAGGGTGATTTTTTCAAAAAAATGACGTTTAGGCCTAGAAAATACACTTTTTTAGTTTTTCGAGATGATTCTAGCATGCGGGCTTTCGAAGTTCGGTAAGGGCCATGGTGAACGAGCGCGAAAAAATCTATAGAAAACTCGTAATCACTAATTGGAGGTTTTTGGGACCTACATCATAGCAAAAGCGATAAACAACGAGCCTCATCGGCCTTCACCGTGAGCCGAGGTTGATTTTCGCCCAAAAAGGCCATCCATGTTTTGAGTAGTTTAGGGCATAGATCGATGGCAAACGAGCCAATGATAAAAACTCATTGCCTATGGCCATGACCTTGGGGTGATTTTTGCAAAAAAACCACACTTAGGCCCGGAAAATACACTTTTCTAGATTTTCAACATAATGCAAGCATGCGGGCTTTCGAGTTTCGGGAAGGGATAGTGTGAACGAGCATGAAAAAAATCTATAGAAAACTCGTAATCCCCGATTTGAGGTTTTTGGGACCTACATCACAACGAATAACGATAAACATAGAGACTCATCGACCTCGACCGTGAGCCGAGGTTGATTTTCGCCCAAAAACGACCCACTACGTTTTGAGTAGTTTTAGACATAGATCGATGGAAAACAAGTCAACGATAAAAAATCATTGCCTATAGCCATGACCTTGGGGTGATTTTTGCAAAAAAAAAAAACAAAGTTTAGGCCTAGAAAATACACTTTTCTAGATTTTCAAGATAATGCAAGCATGCGGGCTTCCGAGTTTTGGGAAGCGATAGTGTGAACGAGCGTCAAAAAATCTATAGAAAACTATATTACCCGGTTTGAGGTTTTTGGGACCTACATCATAGCAAAAGCGATAAACAAAGAGACACATCGGCTTCGATCGTGAGCCGAGGTTGATTTTCGCTCAAAAACGACCGACCATGTTTTGAGTAGTTTTAGACCTAGCTCGATGGAAAATGAGCCGGAGATAAAAACTCATTGCCTATGGCCATGACCTTAGGGTGATTTTTTGAAAAAATGACGTTTAGGCCCGTAAAATACACTTTTTTAGTTTTTCGAGATGATTCTAGCATGCGGGCTTTTGAAGTTCGGGAAGGGCCGCGGTGAACGAGCGTGAAAAAATCTATAGAAAATTGTAATCCCTAGTTGGAGGTTTTTGGGACCTACATCATAGCAAAAGCGATAAACAACGAGTCTCATCGGCCTTGATCGTGAGCCGAGGTTGATTTTCGCCCAAAAAAGGCCGACCCCGTTTTGAGTAGTTTAAGACATAGATTGATGGCAAACGAGCCAACGATAAAAACTCATTGCCTATGGCTATGACCTTGGGGTGATTTTTGCAAAAAAACCTCGTTTAGGCCCGGAAAATACACTTTTCTAGATTTTCAAGATAATGCAAGCATGCGAGCTTTCGAGTTTCGGGAAGGGATAGTGTGAATGAGCGTGAAAAAATCTATAGAAAACTCGTAATCTTTGGTTTGAGGTTTTTGGGACCTACATCATAGCAAAAAAGATACACTTAGAGACATCGGCCTCGACCGTGAGCTAAGGTTGATTTTCGCCCAAAAAGGCCGACTACGTTTTGAGTAGTTTTAGACATAGATCGATGGCAAACGAGCCAACGATAAAAATTCATTGCCTATGGCCATGACCACGTGGTCATTTAAAAAAAAACGACGTTTAGGCCCGGTAGATACACTTTTCTAGTTTTTCGTGATGATTCTAGCAAGCGGGCTTTTGGATTTCGGGAAGTGCCGTGGTCAATGAGCGTGAAAAAGTCTATAGAAAACTCGTAATCCCCGGTTTGAGGTTTTTGGGGCTTATATCATAGCAAAAGCTATAAACAAAGAGACTCATCAGCCTCGACCGTGAGCCGAGTTTGATTTTCGCTCAAAAAAGGCGAACCACGTTTTGATTATTTTTAGACCTCGCTCGTTGGAAAATGAGCTGCCGATAAAGACTCATTGCCTATGGCCATGACCTTAGGGTGATTTTTTCAAAAAAATGACGTTTAGGCCTAGAAAATACACTTTTTTTGTTTTTCGAGATGATTCTAGCATGCGGGCTTTCGAAGTTCGGGAAGGGCCACGGTGAACGAGCGTGAAAAAATCTATAGAAAACTCGTAATCACTAATTGGAGGTTTTTGGGACCTACATCATAGCAAAAGAGATAAACAACGAGCCTCATCGTCCTTCACCGTGAGCCGAGGTTGATTTTCGCCCAAAAAAGGCCGACCCTGTTTTGAGTAGTTTAAGACATAGATTGATGGCAAACGAGCCAACGATAAAAACTCATTGCCTATGGCCATGACCTTGGGGTGATTTTTGCAAAAAAACCACGTTTAGGCCCGTAAAATACACTTTTCTAGATTTTCAAGATAATGCAAGCATGCGAGCTTTCGAGTTTCGGGAAGGGATAGTGTGAATGAGCGTGAAAAAATCTATAGAAAACTCGTAATCTCCGGTTTGAGGTTTTTGGGACCTACATCATAGCAAAAAAGATACACTTAGAGACATCGGCCTCGACCGTGAGCTAAGGTTGATTTTCGCCCAAAAAGGCCGACTACATTTTGAGTAGTTTTAGACATAGATCGATGGCAAACGAGCCAACGATAAAAATTCATTGCCTATGGCCATGACCACGTGGTCTTTTAAAAAAAAACGACGTTTAGGCCCAGTAGATACACTTTTCTAGTTTTCCGTGATGATTCTAGCAAGCGGGCTTTTGGATTTCGGGAAGTGCCGTGGTCAATGAGCGTGAAAAAGTCTATAGAAAACTCGTAATCCCCGGTTTGAGGTTTTTGGGGCTTTTATCATAGCAAAAGCTATAAACAAAGAGACTCATCGGCCTCGACCGTGAGCCGAGTTTGATTTTCGCTCAAAAAAGGCGAACCACGTTTTGATTATTTTTAGACCTCGCTCGTTGGAAAATGAGCCAGCGATAAAGACTCATTGCCTATGGCCATGACCTTAGGGTGATTTTTTCAAAAAAATGACGTTTAAGCCTAGAAAATACACTTTTTTTGTTTTTCGAGATGATTCTAGCATGCGGGCTTTCGAAGTTCGGGAAGGGCCACGGTGAACGAGCGCGAAAAAATCTATAGAAAACTCGTAATCACTAATTGGAGGTTTTTGGGACCTACATCATAGCAAAAGCGATAAACAACGAGCCTCATCGGCCTTCACTCGTGAGCCGAGGTTGATTTTCGCCCAAAAAAGGCCGACCATGTTTTGAGTAGTTTAGGGCATAGATCGATGGAAAACGAGCCAATGATAAAAACTCATTGCCTATGGCCATGACCTTGGGGTGATTTTTGCAAAAAAACCACACTTAGGCCCGTAAAATACACTTTTCTAGATTTTCAACATAATGCAAGCATGCGGGCTTTCGAGTTTCGGGAAGGGATAGTGTGAACGAGCATGAAAAAAATCTATAGAAAACCGTAATCCCCGATTTGAGGTTTTTGGGACCTACATCACAGCAAAAACGATAAACATAAAGACTCATCGACCTCGACCGTGAGCCGAGGTTGATTTTCGCCCAAAAACGGCCCACTACGTTTTGAGTAGTTTTAGACATAGATCGATGGCAAAGAAGTCAACGATAAAAACTCATTGCCTATAGCCATGACCTTGGGGTGATTTTTGCAAAAAAAAAAACAACGTTTAGGCCTAGAAAATACACTTTTCTAGATTTTCAAGATAATGCAAGCATGCGGGCTTCCGAGTTTTGGGAAGCGATAGTGTGAACGAGCGTCAAAAAATCTATAGAAAACTCGTATTTCCCGGTTTGAGGTTTTTGGGACCTACATCATAGCAAAAGCGATAAACATAGAGACACATCGGCCTCGACTGTGAGCCGAGGTTGATTTTCGCTAAAAAACGACCGACCACGTTTTGAGTAGTTTTAGACCTAGCTCGATGGAAAATGAGCCGGAGATAAAAACTCATTGCCTATGGCCATGACCTTAGGGTGATTTTTTGAAAAAATGACGTTTAGGCCCGTAAAATACACTTTTTTAGTTTTTCGAGATGATTCTAGCATGCGGGCTTTTGAAGTTCGGGAAGGGCCGCGGTGAACGAGCGTGAAAAAATCTATAGAAAACCGTAATCCCTAGTTGGAGGTTTTTGGGACCTACATCATAGCAAAAGCGATAAACAACGAGTCTCATCGGCCTTGACTATGAGCCGAGGTTGATTTTCGCCCAAAAAAGACCAACCCTGTTTTGAGTAGTTTAAGACATAGATTGATGGCAAACGAGCCAACGATAAAAACTCATTGCCTATGGCCATGACCTTGGGGTGATTTTTGCAAAAAAACCACGTTTAGGCCCGTAAAATACACTTTTCTAGATTTTCAAGATAATGTAAGCATGCGAGCTTTCGAGTTTCGAGAAGGGATAGTGTTAATGAGCGTGAAAAAATCTATAGAAAACTCGTAATCTCCGGTTTGAGGTTTTTGGGACCTACATCATAGCAAAAAAGATAAATATAAAGACTCATCGGGCTCGACCGTGAGCTAAAGTTGATTTTCGCCCAAAAAGGCCGACTACGTTTTGAGTAGTTTTAGACATAGATCGATGGCAAACGAGCCAACGATAAAAATTCATTGCCTATGGCCATGACCACAGGGTGATTTAAAAAAAAACGACGTTTAGGCCCGAGTAGATACACTTTTCTAGTTTTTCGTGATGATTCTAGCAAGCGAGCTTTTGGATTTCGGGAAGTGCCGTGGTCAATGAGCGTGAAAAAGTCTATAGAAAACCGTAATCCCCGGTTTGAGGTTTTTGGGGCCTATATCATAGCAAAAGCTATAAACAAAGAGACTCATCGGCCTCGACCGTGAGCCGAGTTTGATTTTCGCTCAAAAAAGGCGAACCACATTTTGATTATTTTTAGACCTCGCTCGTTGGAAAATGAGCCGGCGATAAAGACTCATTGCCTATGGCCATGACCTTAGGGTGATTTTTTCAAAAAAATGACGTTTAGGCCTAGAAAATACACTTTTTTAGTTTTTCGAGATGATTCTAGCATGCGGGCTTTCGAAGTTCGGGAAGGGCCACGGTGAACGAGCGCGAAAAAATCTATAGAAAACTCGTAATCACTAATTGGAGGTTTTTGGGACCTACATCATAGCAAAAGCGATAAACAACGAGCCTCATCGGCCTTCACCGTGAGCCGAGGTTGATTTTCGCCCAAAAAAGGCCAGCCATGTTTTGAGTAGTTTAGGGCATAGATCGATGGCAAACGAGCCAATGATAAAAACTCATTGCCTATGGCCATGACCTTGGGGTGATTTTTGCAAAAAAACCACACTTAGGCCCGTAAAATACACTTTTCTAGATTTTCAACATAATGCAAGCATGCGGGCTTTCGAGTTTCGGGAAGGGATAGTGTGAACGAGCATGAAAAAAATCTATAGAAAACTCGTAATCACCGATTTGAGGTTTTTGGGACCTACATCACAAGTAAAAACGATAAACATAGAGACTCATCGACCTCGACCGTGAGTCGAGGTTGATTTTCGCCCAAAAACGGCCCACTACGTTTTGAGTAGTTTTAGACATAGATCGATGGCAAACAAGTCAACGATAAAAACTCATTGCCTATAGCCATGACCTTGGGGTGATTTTTGCAAAAAAAAAAAAACAACGTTTAGGCCTAGAAAATACATTTTTCTAGATTTTCAAGATAATGCAAGCATGCGGGCTTCCGAGTTTTAGGAAGCGATAGTGTGAACGAGCGTCAAAAAATCTATAGAAAACTCGTAATCCCCGATTTGAGGTTTTTGGGACCTACATCATAGCAAAAACGATAAACATAGAGACTCATCGACCTCGACCGTGAGCCGAGGTTGATTTTCGCCCAAAAACAGACCTCACTACGTTTTGAGTAGTTTTAGACATAGATCGATGGCAAACAAGTCAACGATAAAAACTCATTGCCTATAGCCATGACCTTGGGGTGATTTTTGTAAAAAAAAAAAACAACGTTTAGGCCTAGAAAATACACTTTTCTAGATTTTCAAGATAATGCAAGCATGCGGGCTTCCGGGTTTTGGGATGCGATAGTGTGAACGAGCGTCAAAAAATCTATAGAAAACTCGTATTTCCTGGTTTGAGGTTTTTGGGACCTACATCATAGCAAAAGCGATAAACATAGAGACACATCGGCCTCGACCGTGAGCCGAGGTTGATTTTCGCTAAAAAACGATCGACCACGTTTTGAGTAGTTTTAGACCTAGCTCGATGGAAAATGAGCCGGAGATAAAAACTCATTGCCTATGGCCATGACCTTAGGGTGATTTTTTGAAAAAATGACGTTTAGGCCCGTAAAATACACTTTTTTAGTTTTTCGAGATGATTCTAGCATGCGGGCTTTTGAAGTTCGGGAAGGGCCGCGGTGAACGAGCGTGAAAAAATCTATAGAAAACTCGTAATCCCTAGTTGGAGGTTTTTGGGACCTACATCATAGCAAAAGCGATAAACAACGAGTCTCATCGGCCTTGACTCGTGAGCCGAGGTTGATTTTCGCCCAAAAAAGACCGACCCCGTTTTGAGTAGTTTAAGACATAGATTGATGGCAAACGAGCCAACGATAAAAACTCATTGCCTATGGCCATGACCTTGGGGTGATTTTTGCAAAAAAACCACGTTTAGGCCCGTAAAATACACTTTTCTAGATTTTCAAGATAATGTAAGCATGCGAGCTTTCGAGTTTCGAGAAGGGATAGTGTTAATGAGCGTGAAAAAATCTATAGAAAACTCGTAATCTCCGGTTTGAGGTTTTTGGGACCTACATCATAGCAAAAAAGATAAATATAAAGACTCATCGGGCTCGACCGTGAGCTAAAGTTGATTTTCGCCCAAAAAGGCCGACTACGTTTTGAGTAGTTTTAGACATAGATCGATGGCAAACGAGCCAACGATAAAAATTCATTGCCTATGGCCATGACCACGGGGTGATTTAAAAAAAAACGACGTTTAGGCCCAGTAGATACACTTTTCTAGTTTTTCGTGATGATTCTAGCAAGCGAGCTTTTGGATTTCGGGAAGTGCCGTGGTCAATGAGCGTGAAAAAGTCTATAGAAAACTCGTAATCCCCGGTTTGAGGTTTTTGGGGCCTATATCATAGCAAAAGCTATAAACAAAGAGACTCATCAGCCTCGACCGTGAGCCGAGTTTGATTTTCGCTCAAAAAAGGCGAACCACGTTTTGATTATTTTTAGACCTCGCTCGTTGGAAAATGAGCCGGCGATAAAGACTCATTGCCTATGGCCATGACCTTAGGGTGATTTTTTCAAAAAAATGACGTTTAGGCCTAGAAAATACACTTTTTTAGTTTTTCGAGATGATTCTAGCATGCGGGCTTTCGAAGTTCGGGAAGGGCCACGGTGAACGAGCGCGAAAAAATCTATAGAAAACTCGTAATCACTAATTGGAGGTTTTTGGGACCTACATCATAGCAAAAGCGATAAACAACGAGCCTCATCGGCCTTCACCGTGAGCCGAGGTTGATTTTCGCCCAAAAAGGCCGACCATGTTTTGAGTAGTTTAGGGCATAGATCGATGGCAAACGAGCCAATGATAAAAACTCATTGCCTATGGCCATGACCTTGGGGTGATTTTTGCAAAAAAACCACACTTAGGCCCGTAAAATACACTTTTCTAGATTTTCAACATAATGCAAGCATGCGGGCTTTCGAGTTTCGGGAAGGGATAGTGTGAACGAGCATGAAAAAAATCTATAGAAAACCGTAATCCCCGATTTGAGGTTTTTGGGACCTACATCACAGTAAAAACGATAAAAATAGAGACTCATCGACCTCGACCGTGAGCCGAGGTTGATTTTCGCCCAAAAATGGCCCACTTCGTTTTGAGTAGTTTTAGACATAGATCGATGGCAAACAAGTCAACGATAAAAACTCATTGCCTATAGCCATGACCTTGGGGTGATTTTTTCAAAAAAAAAAACAACGTTTAGGCCTAGAAAATACACTTTTCTAGATTTTCAAGATAATGCAAGCATGCGGGCTTCCGAGTTTTAGGAAGCGATAGTGTGAACGAGCGTCAAAAAATCTATAGAAAACTCGTAATCCCCGATTTGAGGTTTTTGGGACCTACATCATAGCAAAAACGATAAACATAGAGACTCATCGACCTCGACCGTGAGCCGAGGTTGATTTTCGCCCAAAAACGACCCACTATGTTTTGAGTAGTTTTAGACATAGATCGATGGCAAACAAGTCAACGATAAAAACTCATTGCCTATGGCCATGACCTTGGGGTGATTTTTGTAAAAAAAAAAACAACGTTTAGGCCTAGAAAATACACTTTTCTAGATTTTCAAGATAATGCAAGCATGCGGGCTTCCGAGTTTTGGGATGCGATAGTGTGAACGAGCGTCAAAAAATCTATAGAAAACTCGTATTTCCTGGTTTGAGGTTTTTGGGACCTACATCATAGCAAAAGCGATAAACATAGAGACACATCGGCCTCGACTTTGAGCCGAGGTTGATTTTCGCTAAAAAACGATCGACCACGTTTTGAGTAGTTTTAGACCTAGCTCGATGGAAAATGAGCCGTAGATAAAAACTCATTGCCTATGGCCATGACCTTAGGGTGATTTTTTGAAAAAATGATGTTTAGGCCCGTAAAATACACTTTTTTAGTTTTTCGAGATGATTCTAGCATGCGGGCTTTTGAAGTTCGGGAAGGGCCGCGGTGAACGAGCGTGAAAAAATCTATAGAAAACTCGTAATCCCTAGTTGGAGGTTTTTGGGACCTACATCATAGCAAAAGCGATAAACAACGAGTCTCATCGGCCTTGATCGTGAGCCGAGGTTGATTTTCGCCCAAAAAAGACCGACCCCGTTTTGAGTAGTTTAAGACATAGATTGATGGCAAACGAGCCAACGATAAAAACTCATTGCCTATGGCCATGACCTTGGGGTGATTTTTGCAAAAAAACCACGTTTAGGCCCGTAAAATACACTTTCCTAGATTTTCAAGATAATGTAAGCATGCGAGCTTTCGAGTTTCGGGAAGGGATAGTGTTAATGAGTGTGAAAAAATCTATAGAAAACTCGTAATCTCCGGTTTGAGGTTTTTGGGACCTACATCATAGCAAAAAAGATAAATATAAAGACTCATCGGCCTCGACCGTGAGCTAAAGTTGATTTTTGCCCAAAAAAGGCCGACTACGTTTTGAGTAGTTTTAGACATAGATCGATGGCAAACGAGCCAACGATAAAAATTCATTGCCTATGGCCATGACCACGGGGTGATTTAAAAAAAAACGACGTTTAGGCCCAGTAGATACACTTTTCTAGTTTTTCGTGATGATTCTAGCAAGCGAGCTTTTGGATTTCGGGAAGTGCCGTGGTCAATGAGCGTGAAAAAGTCTATAGAAAACTCGTAATCCCCGGTTTGAGGTTTTTGGGGCCTATATCATAGCAAAAGCTATAAACAAAGAGACTCATCGGCCTCGACTCGTGAGCCGAGTTTGATTTTCGCTCAAAAAAGGCGAACCACGTTTTGATTATTTTTAGACCTCGCTCGTTGGAAAATGAGCCAACGATAAAGACTCATTGCCTATGGCCATGACCTTAGGGTGATTTTTTCAAAAAAATGACGTTTAGGCCTAGAAAATACACTTTTTTAGTTTTTTGAGATGATTCTAGCATGCGGGCTTTCGAAGTTCGGGAAGGGCCATGGTGAACGAGCACGAAAAAATCTATCGAAAACTCGTAATCACTAATTGGAGGTTTTTGGGACCTACATCATAGCAAAAGCGATAAACAACGAGCCTCATCGGCCTTCACCGTGAGCCGAGGTTGATTTTCGCCCAAAAAAGGCCAACCATGTTTTGAGTAGTTTAGGGCATAGATCGATGGCAAACGAGCCAATGATAAAAACTCATTGCCTATGGCCATGACCTTGGGGTGATTTTTGCAAAAAAACCACACTTAGGCCCGTAAAATACACTTTTCTAGATTTTCAACATAATGCAAGCATGCGGGCTTTCGAGTTTCGGGAAGGGATAGTGTGAACGAGCATGAAAAAAATCTATAGAAAACTCGTAATCCCCGATTTGAGGTTTTTGGGACCTACATCATAGCAAAAACGATAAACATAGAGACTCATCGACCTCGACCGTGAGCCGAGGTTGATTTTCGCCCAAAAACAGACCTCACTACGTTTTGAGTAGTTTTAGACATAGATCGATGGCAAACAAGTCAACGATAAAAACTCATTGCCTATAGCCATGACCTTGGGGTGATTTTTGTAAAAAAAAAAACAACGTTTAGGCCTAGAAAATACACTTTTCTAGATTTTCAAGATAATGCAAGCATGCAGGCTTCCGAGTTTGGGGAAGGGATAGTGTGAACGAGCGTCAAAAAATCTATAGAAAACTCGTATTTCCCGGTTTGAGGTTTTTGGGACCTACATCATAGCAAAAGCGATAAACATAGAGACACATCGGCCTCGACCGTGAGCCGAGGTTGATTTTCGCTAAAAAACGACCGACCACGTTTTGAGTAGTTTTAGACCTAGCTCGATGGAAAATGAGCCGTAGATAAAAACTCATTGCCTATGGCCATGACCTTAGGGTGATTTTTTGAAAAAATGACGTTTAGGCCCGTAAAATACACTTTTTTAGTTTTTCGAGATGATTCTAGCATGCGGGCTTTTGAAGTTCGGGAAGGGCCGCGGTGAACGAGCGTGAAAAAATCTATAGAAAACTCGTAATCCCTAGTTGGAGGTTTTTGGGACCTACATCATAGCAAAAGCGATAAACAACGAGTCTCATCGGCCTTGATCGTGAGCCGAGGTTGATTTTCGCCCAAAAAAGACCGACCCCGTTTTGAGTAGTTTAAGACATAGATTGATGGCAAACGAGCCAACGATAAAAACTCATTGCCTATGGCCATGACCTTGGGGTGATTTTTGCAAAAAAACCACGTTTAGGCCCGTAAAATACACTTTTCTAGATTTTCAAGATAATGTAAGCATGCGAGCTTTCGAGTTTCGAGAAGGGATAGTGTTAATGAGCGTGAAAAAATCTATAGAAAACTCGTAATCTCCGGTTTGAGGTTTTTGGGACCTACATCATAGCAAAAAAGATAAATATAAAGACTCATCGGGCTCGACCGTGAGCTAAAGTTGATTTTCGCCCAAAAAAGGCCGACTACGTTTTGAGTAGTTTTAGACATAGATCGATGGCAAACGAGCCAACGATAAAAATTCATTGCCTATGGCCATGACCACGGGGTGATTTAAAAAAAAACGACGTTTAGGCCCAAGTATATACACTTTTCTAGTTTTTCGTGATGATTCTAGCAAGCGAGCTTTTGGATTTCGGGAAGTGCCGTGGTCAATGAGCGTGAAAAAGTCTATAGAAAACTCGTAATCCCCGGTTTGAGGTTCTTGGGGCCTATATCATAGCAAAAGCTATAAACAAAGAGACTCATCGACCTCGACCGTGAGCCGAGTTTGATTTTCGCTCAAAAAAGGCGAACCACGTTTTGATTATTTTTAGACCTCGCTCGTTGGAAAATGAGCCGGCGATAAAGACTCATTGCCTATGGCCATGACCTTAGGGTGATTTTTTCAAAAAAATGACGTTTAGGCCTAGAAAATACACTTTTTTAGTTTTTCGAGATGATTCTAGCATGCGGGCTTTCGAAGTTCGGGAAGGGCCACGGTGAACGAGTGCGAAAAAATCTATAGAAAACTCGTAATCACTAATTGGAGGTTTTTGGGACCTACATCATAGCAAAAGCGATAAACAACGAGCCTCATCGGCCTTCACCGTGAGCCGAGGTTGATTTTCGCCCAAAAAAGGCCGACCATGTTTTGAGTAGTTTAGGGCATAGATCGATGGCAAACGAGCCAATGATAAAAACTCATTGCCTATGGCCATGACCTTGGGGTGATTTTTGCAAAAAAACCACACTTAGGCCCGTAAAATACACTTTTCTAGATTTTCAACATAATGCAAGCATGCGGGCTTTCGAGTTTCGGGAAGGGATAGTGTGAACGAGCATGAAAAAAATCTATAGAAAACTCGTAATCCCCGATTTGAGGTTTTTGATACCTACATCACAACAAAAACGATAAACATAGAGACTCATCGACCTCGACCGTGAGCCGAGGTTGATTTTCGCCCAAAAACGGCCCACTACGTTTTGAGTAGTTTTAGACATAGATCGATGGCAAACAAGTCAACGATAAAAACTCATTGCCTAT
Source organism: Dovyalis caffra (assembly GCA_963924115.1). NCBI lineage: Eukaryota > Viridiplantae > Streptophyta > Magnoliopsida > Malpighiales > Salicaceae > Dovyalis > Dovyalis caffra. The sequence continues at coordinate 1,043,374 of CAWUPB010001198.1, read as the reverse complement.
AGCCATGACCTTGGGGTGATTTTTGCAAAAAAAAAAACAACGTTTAGGCCTAGAAAATACACTTTTCTAGATTTTCAAGATAATGCAAGCATGCGGGCTTCCGAGTTTTGGGAATCGATAGTGTGAACGAGCGTCAAAAAATCTATAGAAAACTCGTATTTCCCGGTTTGAGGTTTTTGGGACCTACATCATAGCAAAAGCGATAAACATAGAGACACATCGGCCTCGACCGTTAGCCGAGGTTGATTTTCGCTAAAAAACGACCGACCACGTTTTGAGTAGTTTTAGACCTAGCTCGATGGAAAATGAGCCGGAGATAAAAACTCATTGCCTATGGCCATGACCTTAGGGTGATTTTTTCAAAAAATGACGTTTAGGCCCGTAAAATACAATTTTTTAGTTTTTCGAGATGATTCTACCATGCGGGCTTTTGAAGTTCGGGAAGGGCCACGGTGAACGAGCGCGAAAAAATCTATAGAAAACTCGTAATCACTAATTGGAGGTTTTTGGGACCTACATCATAGCAAAAGCGATAAACAACGAGCCTCATCGGCCTTCACTGTGAGCCGAGGTTGATTTTCGCCCAAAAAAGGCCGACCATGTTTTGAGTAGTTTAGGGCATAGATCGATGGCAAACGAACTAATGATAAAAACTCATTGCCTATGGCCATGACCTTGGGGTGATTTTTGCAAAAAAACCACACTTAGGCCCGTAAAATACACTTTTCTAGATTTTCAACATAATGCAAGCATGCGGGCTTCCGAGTTTCGGGAAGGGATAGTGTGAACGAGCATGAAAAAAATCTATAGAAAACCGTAATCCCCGATTTGAGGTTTTTGGGACCTACATCACAAGCAAAAACGATAAACATAGAGACTCATCGACCTCGACCGTGAGCCGAGGTTGATTTTCGCCCAAAAACGACCTCACTACGTTTTGAGTAGTTTTAGACATAGATCGATGGCAAACAAGTCAACGATAAAAACTCATTGCCTATAGCCATGACCTTGGGGTGATTTTTGCAAAAAAAAAAAACAACGTTTAGGCCTAGAAAATACACTTTTCTAGATTTTAAAGATAATGCAAGCATGCGGGCTTCCGAGTTTTGGGAAGCGATAGTGTGAACGAGCGTCAAAAAATCTATAGAAAACTCGTATTTCCTGGTTTGAGGTTTTTGGGACCTACATCATAGCAAAAGCGATAAACATAGAGACACATCGGCCTCGACCGTGAGCCGAGGTTGATTTTCGCTAAAAAACGACCGACCACGTTTTGAGTAGTTTTAGACCTAGCTCGATGGAAAATGAGCCGGAGATAAAAACTCATTGCCTATGGCCATGACCTTAGGGTGATTTTTTGAAAAAATGACGTTTAGGCCCGTAAAATACACTTTTTTTGTTTTTCGAGATGATTCTAGCATGCGGGCTTTTGAAGTTCGGGAAGGGCCGCGGTGAACGAGCGTGAAAAAATCTATAGAAAACCGTAATCCCTAGTTGGAGGTTTTTGGGACCTACATCATAGCAAAAGCGATAAACAACGAGTCTCATCGGCCTTGACCGTGAGCCGAGGTTGATTTTCGCCCAAAAAAGACCGACCCCGTTTTGAGTAGTTTAAGACATAGATTGATGGCAAACGAGCCAATGATAAAAACTCATTGCCTATGGCCATGACCTTGGGGTGATTTTTGCAAAAAAACCACGTTTAGGCCCGTAAAATACACTTTTCTAGATTTTCAAGATAATGTAAGCATGCGAGCTTTTGAGTTTCGGGAAGGGATAGTGTGAATGAGCGTGAAAAAATCTATAGAAAACTCGTAATCTCCGGTTTGAGGTTTTTGGGACCTACATCATAGCAAAAAAGATAAATATAAAGACTCATCGGCCTCGACTCGTGAGCTAAAGTTGATTTTCGCCCAAAAAGGCCGACTACGTTTTGAGTAGTTTTAGACATAGATCGATGGCAAACGAGCCAACGATAAAAATTCATTGCCTATGGCCATGACCACGGTGGTGATTTAAAAAAAAACGACGTTTAGGCCCGGTAGATACACTTTTCTAGTTTTTCGTGATGATTCTAGCAAGCGAGCTTTTGGATTTTGGGAAGTGCCGTGGTCAATGAGCGTGAAAAAGTCTATAGAAAACTCGTAATCCCCGGTTTGAGGTTTTTGGGGCCTATATCATAGCAAAAGCTATAAACAAAGAGACTCATCGGCCTCGACCGTGAGCCGAGTTTGATTTTCGCTCAAAAAAGGCGAACCACGTTTTGATTATTTTTAGACCTCGCTCGTTGGAAAATGAGCCGGCGATAAAGACTCATTGCCTATGGCCATGACCTTAGGGTGATTTTTTCAAAAAAATGACGTTTAGGCCTAGAAAATACACTTTTTTAGTTTTTCGAGATGATTCTAGCATGCGGGCTTTCGAAGTTCGGGAAGGGCCACGGTGAACGAGTGCGAAAAAATCTATAGAAAACTCGTAATCACTAATTGGAGATTTTTGGGACCTACATCATAGCAAAAGCGATAAACAACGAGCCTCATCGGCCTTCACCGTGAGCCGAGGTTGATTTTCGCCCAAAAAAGGCCGACCATGTTTTGAGTAGTTTAGGGCATAGATCGATGGCAAACGAGCCAATGATAAAAATTCATTGCCTATGGCCATGACCTTGGGGTGATTTTTGCAAAAAAACCCCACTTAGGCCCGTAAAATACACTTTTCTAGATTTTCAACATAATGCAAGCATGCGGGCTTTCGAGTTTCGGGAAGGGATAGTGTGAACGAGCATGAAAAAAATCTATAGAAAACTCGTAATCCCCGATTTGAGGATTTTGGGACCTACATCACAAGCAAAAACGATAAACATAGAGACTCATCGACCTCGACCGTGAGCCGAGGTTGATTTTCGCCCAAAAACGACCTCACTACGTTTTGAGTAGTTTTAGACATAGATCGATGGCAAACAAGTCAACGATAAAAACTCATTGCCTATAGCCATGACCTTGGGGTGATTTTTGCAAAAAAAAAAACAACGTTTAGGCCTAGAAAATACACTTTTCTAGATTTTCAAGATAATGCAAGCATGTGGGCTTCCGAGTTTTGGGAAGCGATAGTGTGAATGAGCGTCAAAAAATCTATAGAAAACTCGTATTTCCCGGTTTGAGGTTTTTGGGACCTACATCATAGCAAAAGCGATAAACATAGAGACACATCGGCCTCGACCGTGAGCCGAGGTTGATTTTCGCTAAAAACGACCGACCACGTTTTGAGTAGTTTTAGACCTAGCTCGATGGAAAATGAGCCGGAGATAAAAACTCATTGCCTATGGCCATGACCTTAGGGTGATTTTTTGAAAAAATGATGTTTAGGCCCGTAAAATACACTTTTTTAGTTTTTCGAGATGATTCTAGCATGCGGGCTTTTGAAGTTCGGGAAGGGCCGCGGTGAACGAGCGTGAAAAAATCTATAGAAAACTCGTAATCCCTAGTTGGAGGTTTTTGGGACCTACATCATAGCAAAAACGATAAACAACGAGTCTCATCGGCCTTGACCGTGAGCCGAGGTTGATTTTCGCCCAAAAAAGACCGACCCCGTTTTGAGTAGTTTAAGACATAGATTGATGGCAAACGAGCCAACGATAAAAACTCATTGCCTATGGCCATGACCTTGGGGTGATTTTTGCAAAAAAACCACGTTTAGGCCCGTAAAATACACTTTTCTAGATTTTCAAGATAATGTAAGCATGCGAGCTTTCGAGTTTCGAGAAGGGATAGTGTTAATGAGCGTGAAAAAATCTATAGAAAACTCGTAATCTCCGGTTTGAGGTTTTTGGGACCTACATCATAGCAAAAAAGATAAATATAAAGACTCATCGGCCTCGACCGTGAGCTAAAGTTGATTTTCGCCCAAAAAAGGCCGACTACGTTTTGAGTAGTTTTAGACATAGATCGATGGCAAACGAGCCAACGATAAAAATTCATTGCCTATGGCCATGACCACAGGGTGATTTAAAAAAAACGACGTTTAGGCCCAGTAGATACACTTTTCTAGTTTTTCGTGATGATTCTAGCAAGCGAGCTTTTGGATGTCGGGAAGTGCCGTGGTCAATGAGCGTGAAAAAGTCTATAGAAAACTCGTAATCCCCGGTTTGAGGTTTTCTGGGCCTATATCATAGCAAAAGCTATAAACAAAGAGACTCATCGACCTCGACCGTGAGCCGAGTTTGATTTTCGCTCAAAAAAGGCGAACCACGTTTTGATTATTTTTAGACCTCGCTCGTTGGAAAATGAGCTAGCGATAAAGACTCATTGCCTATGGCCATGACCTTAGGGTGATTTTTTCAAAAAAATGACGTTTAGGCCTAGAAAATACACTTTTTTAGTTTTTCGAGATGATTCTAGCATGCGGGCTTTCGAAGTTCGGGAAGGGCCACGGTGAACGAGCGCGAAAAAATCTATAGAAAACTCGTAATCACTAATTGGAGGTTTGAAAACCGTAATCACTAATTGGAGGTTTTTGGGACCTACATCATAGCAAAAGCGATAAACAACGAGCCTCATCGGCCTTCACCGTGAGCCGAGGTTGATTTTCGCCCAAAAAAGGCCGACCATGTTTTGAGTAGTTTAGGGCATAGATCGATGGCAAACGAGCTAATGATAAAAACTCATTGCCTATGGCCATGACCTTGGGGTGATTTTTGCAAAAAAACCACACTTAGGCCCGTAAAATACACTTTTCTAGATTTTCAACATAATGCAAGCATGCGGGCTTTCGAGTTTCGGGAAGGGATAGTGTGAACGAGCATGAAAAAAATCTATAGAAAACTCGTAATCCCCGATTTGAGGTTTTTGGGACCTACATCACAAGCAAAAACGATAAACATAGAGACTCATCGACCTCGACCGTGAGCCGAGGTTGATTTTCGCCCAAAAACGGCCCACTACGTTTTGAGTAGTTTTAGACATAGATCGATGGTAAACAAGTCAACGATAAAAACTCATTGCCTATAGCCATGACCTTGGGGTGATTTTTGCAAAAAAAAAAAACAACGTTTAGGCCTAGAAAATACACTTTTCTAGATTTTCAAGATAATGCAAGCATGCGGGCTTCCGAGTTTTGGGAAGCGATAGTGTGAACGAGCGTCAAAAAATCTATAGAAAACTCGTATTTTCCGGTTTGAGGTTTTGGGGACCTACATCATAGCAAAAGCGATAAACATAGAGACACATCGGCCTCGACTATGAGCCGAGGTTGATTTTCGCTAAAAAACGACCGACCACGTTTTGAGTAGTTTTAGACCTAGCTCGATGGAAAATGAGCCGGAGATAAAAACTCATTGCCTATGGCCATGACCTTAGGGTGATTTTTTGAAAAAATGACGTTTAGGCCCGTAAAATACACTTTTTTAGTTTTTCGAGATGATTCTAGCATGCGGGCTTTTGAAGTTTGGGAAGGGCCGCGGTGAACGAGCGTGAAAAAATATATAGAAAACTCGTAATCCCTAGTTGGAGGTTTTTGGGACCTACATCATAGCAAAAGCGATAAACAACAAGTCTCATCGGCCTTGACCGTGAGCCGAGGTTGATTTTCGCCCAAAAAAGACCGACCTCGTTTTGAGTAGTTTAAGACATAGATTGATGGCAAACGAGCCAACGATAAAAACTCATTGCCTATGGCCATGACCTTGGGGTGATTTTTGCAAAAAAACCACGTTTAGGCCCGTAAAATACACTTTTCTAGATTTTCAAGATAATGTAAGCATGCGAGCTTTCGAGTTTCGGGAAGGGATAGTGTTAATGAGCGTGAAAAAATCTATAGAAAACTCGTAATCTCCGGTTTGAGGTTTTTGGGACCTACATCATAGCAAAAAAGATAAATATAAAGACTCATCGGCCTCGACCGTGAGCTAAGGTTGATTTTCGCCAAAAAGGTCGACTACGTTTTGAGTAGTTTTAGACATAGATCGATGGCAAACGAGCCAACGATAAAAATTCATTGCCTATGGCCATGACCACGGGGTGATTTAAAAAAAACGACGTTTAGGCCCAGTAGATACACTTTTCTAGCCTTTCGTGATGATTCTAGCATGCGGGCTTTTGGGTTTCGGGAAGTGCCATGGTCAATGAGCGTGAAAAAGTCTATAGAAAACTCGTAATCCCCGGTTTGAGGTTTTTGGGGCCTATATCATAGCAAAAGCTATAAACAAAGAGACTCATCGACCTCGACCGTGAGCCGAGTTTGATTTTCGCTCAAAAAAGGCGAACCACGTTTTGATTATTTTTAGACCTCGCTCGTTGGAAAATGAGCCGGCGATAAAGACTCATTGCCTATGGCCATGACCTTAGGGTGATTTTTTCAAAAAAATGACGTTTAGGCCTAGAAAATACACTTTTTTAGTTTTTCGAGATGATTCTAGCATGCGGGCTTTCGAAGTTCGGGAAGGGCCACGGTGAACGAGCGCGAAAAAATCTATAGAAAACTCGTAATCACTAATTGGAGGTTTTTGGGACCTACATCATAGCAAAAGCGATAAACAACGAGCCTCATCGGCCTTCACCGTGAGCCGAGGTTGATTTTCGCCCAAAAAGGCCGACCATGTTTTGAGTAGTTTAGGGCATAGATCGATGGCAAACGAGCCAATGATAAAAACTCATTGCCTATGGCCATGACCTTGGGGTGATTTTTGCAAAAAAACCACACTTAGGCCCGTAAAATACACTTTTCTAGATTTTCAACATAATGCAAGCATGCGGGCTTTCGAGTTTCGGGAAGGGATAGTGTGAACGAGCATGAAAAAAATCTATAGAAAACCGTAATCACCGATTTGAGGTTTTTGGGACCTACATCACAAGTAAAAACGATAAACATAGAGACTCATCGACCTCGACCGTGAGCCGAGGTTGATTTTCGCCCAAAAACGGCCCACTACGTTTTGAGTAGTTTTAGACATAGATCGATGGCAAACAAGTCAACGATAAAAACTCATTGCCTATAGCCATGACCTTGGGGTGATTTTTGCAAAAAAAAAAAACAACGTTTAGGCCTAGAAAATACACTTTTCTAGATTTTCAAGATAATGCAAGCATGCGGGCTTCCGAGTTTTAGGAAGCGATAGTGTGAACGAGCGTCAAAAAATCTATAGAAAACTCGTAATCCCCGATTTGAGGTTTTTGGGACCTACATCATAGCAAAAACGATAAACATAGAGACTCATCGACCTCGACCGTGAGCCGAGGTTGATTTTCGCCCAAAAACGATTCCACTACGTTTTGAGTAGTTTTAGACATAGATCGATGGCAAACAAGTCAACGATAAAAACTCATTGCCTATAGCCATGACCTTGGGGTGATTTTTGTAAAAAAAAAAAACAACGTTTAGGCCTAGAAAATACACTTTTCTAGATTTTCAAGATAATGCAAGCATGCGGGCTTCCGAGTTTTGGGATGCGATAGTGTGAACGAGCGTCAAAAAATCTATAGAAAACTCGTATTTCCCGGTTTGAGGTTTTTGGGACCTACATCATAGCAAAAGCGATAAACATAGAGACACATCGGCCTCGACCGTGAGCCGAGGTTGATTTTCGCTAAAAAACGATCGACCACGTTTTGAGTAGTTTTAGACCTAGCTCGATGGAAAATGAGCCGTAGATAAAAACTCATTGCCTATGGCCATGACCTTAGGGTGATTTTTTGAAAAAATGACGTTTAGGCCCGTAAAATACACTTTTTTAGTTTTTCGAGATGATTCTAGCATGCGGGCTTTTGAAGTTCGGGAAGGGCCGCGGTGAACGAGCGTGAAAAAATCTATAGAAAACTCGTAATCCCTAGTTGGAGGTTTTTGGGACCTACATCATAGCAAAAGCGATAAACAACGAGTCTCATCGGCCTTGACCGTGAGCCGAGGTTGATTTTCGCCCAAAAAAGACCGACCCCGTTTTGAGTAGTTTAAGACATAGATTGATGGCAAACGAGCCAACGATAAAAACTCATTGCCTATGGCCATGACCTTGGGGTGATTTTTGCAAAAAAACCACGTTTAGGCCCGTAAAATACACTTTTCTAGATTTTTAAGATAATGTAAGCATGCGAGCTTTCGAGTTTCGAGAAGGGATAGTGTTAATGAGCGTGAAAAAATCTATAGAAAACTCGTAATCTCCGGTTTGAGGTTTTTGGGACCTACATCATAGCAAAAAAGATAAATATAAAGACTCATCGGGCTCGACCGTGAGCTAAAGTTGATTTTCGCCCAAAAAGGCCGACTACGTTTTGAGTAGTTTTAGACATAGATCGATGGCAAACGAGCCAACGATAAAAATTCATTGCCTATGGCCATGACCACGGGGTGATCTAAAAAAAACGACGTTTAGGCCCAAGTAGATACACTTTTCTAGTTTTTCGTGATGATTCTAGCAAGCGAGCTTTTGGATTTCGGGAAGTGCCGTGGTCAATGAGCGTGAAAAAGTCTATAGAAAACTCGTAATCCCCGGTTTGAGGTTTTTGGGGCCTATATCATAGCAAAAGCTATAAACAAAGAGACTCATCAGCCTCGACCGTGAGTTGAGTTTGATTTTCGCTCAAAAAAGGCGAACCACGTTTTGATTATTTTTAGACCTCGCTCGTTGGAAAATGAGCCGGCGATAAAGACTCATTGCCTATGGCCATGACCTTAGGGTGATTTTTTCAAAAAAATGACGTTTAGGCCTAGAAAATACACTTTTTTAGTTTTTCGAGATGATTCTAGCATGCGGGCTTTCGAAGTTCGGGAAGGGCCACGGTGAACGAGCGCGAAAAAATCTATAGAAAACTCGTAATCACTAATTGGAGGTTTTTGGGACCTACATCATAGCAAAAGCGATAAACAACGAGCCTCATCGGCCTTCACCGTGAGCCGAGGTTGATTTTCGCCCAAAAAAGGCCGACCATGTTTTGAGTAGTTTAGGGCATAGATCGATGGCAAACGAGCCAATGATAAAAACTCATTGCCTATGGCCATGACCTTGGGGTGATTTTTGCAAAAAAACCACACTTAGGCCCGTAAAATACACTTTTCTAGATTTTCAACATAATGCAAGCATGCGGGCTTTCGAGTTTCGGGAAGGGATAGTGTGAACGAGCATGAAAAAAATCTATAGAAAACTCGTAATCCCCGATTTGAGGTTTTTGGGACCTACATCACAGCAAAAACGATAAACATAGAGACTCATCGACCTCGACCGTGAGCCGAGGTTGATTTTCGCCCAAAAACGGCCCACTACGTTTTGAGTAGTTCTACACATAGATCGATGGCAAAGAAGTCAACGATAAAAACTCATTGCCTATAGCCATGACCTTGGGGTGATTTTTGCAAAAAAAAAAACAACGTTTAGGCCTAGAAAATACACTTTTCTAGATTTTCAAGATAATGCAAGCATGCGGGCTTCCGAGTTTTGGGAAGCGATAGTGTCAACGAGCGTCAAAAAATCTATAGAAAACTCGTATTTCCCGGTTTGAGGTTTTTGGGACCTACATCATAGCAAAAGCGATAAACATAGAGACACATCGGCCTCCACCGTGAGCCGAGGTTGATTTTCGCTAAAAAACGACCGACCACGTTTTGAGTAGTTTTAGACCTAGCTCGATGGAAAATGAGCCGTAGATAAAAACTCATTGCCTATGGCCATGACCTTAGGGTGATTTTTTGAAAAAATGACGTTTAGGCCCGTAAAATACACTTTTTAAGTTTTTCGAGATGATTCTAGCATGCGGGCTTTTGAAGTTCGGGAAGGGCCGCGGTGAACGAGCGTGAAAAAATCTATAGAAAACTCGTAATCCCTAGTTGGAGGTTTTTGGGACCTACATCATAGCAAAAGCGATAAACAACGAGTCTCATCGGCCTTGACCGTGAGCCGAGGTTGATTTTCGCCCAAAAAAGACCGACCTCGTTTTGAGTAGTTTAAGACATAGATTGATGGAAAACGAGCCAACGATAAAAACTCATTGCCTATGGCCATGACCTTGGGGTGATTTTTGCAAAAAAACCACGTTTAGGCCCGTAAAATACACTTTTCTAGATTTTCAAGATAATGTAAGCATGCGAGCTTTCGAGTTTCGGGAAGGGATAGTGTTAATGAGCGTGAAAAAATCTATAGAAAACTCGTAATCTCCGGTTTGAGGTTTTTGGGACCTACATCATAGCAAAAAAGATAAATATAAAGACTCATCGGCCTCGACCGTGAGCTAAGGTTGATTTTCGCCCAAAAAAGGCCGACTACGTTTTAAGTAGTTTTAGACATAGATCGATGACAAACGAGCCAACGATAAAAATTCATTGCCTATGGCCATGACCACGGGGTGATTTAAAAAAAACGACGTTTAGGCCCGGTAGATACACTTTTCTAGCTTTTCGTGATGATTCTAGCATGCGGGCTTTTGGGTTTCGGGAAGTGCCATGGTCAATGAGCGTGAAAAAGTCTATAGAAAACTCGTAATCCCCGGTTTGAGGTTTTTGGGGCCTATATCATAGCAAAAGCGATAAACAAAGAGACTCATCGACCTCGACCGTGAGCCGAGCTTGATTTTCGCTCAAAAAAGGCGAACCACATTTTGATTAGTTTTAGACCTAGCTCGTTGGAAAATGAGCCGGCGATAAAGACTCATTGCCTATGGCCATGACCTTAGGGTGATTTTTTCAAAAAATGACGTTTAGGCCTAGAAAATACACTTTTTTAGTTTTTCGAGATGATTCTAGCATGCGGGCTTTCGAAGTTCGGGAAGGGCCGCGGTGAACGAGCGTGAAAAAATCTATAGAAAACTCGTAATCCCTAGTTGGAGGTTTTTGGGACCTACATCATAGCAAAAGCGATAAACAACGAGCCTCATCGGCCTTGATTGTGAGTCAGGGTTGATTTTCGCCCAAAAAAGCCAGCCATGTTTTGAGTAGTTTAGGGCATAGATCGATGGAAAACGAGCCAATGATAAAAACTCATTGCCTATGGCCATGACCTTGGGGTGATTTTTGCAAAAAAACCACGCTTAGGCCCGTAAAATACACTTTTCTAGATTTTCAACATAATGCAAGCATGCGGGCTTTCGAGTTTCGGGAAGGGATAGTGTGAACGAGCATGAAAAAATTTATAGAAAACTCGTAATCCCCGGTTTGAGGTTTTTGGGACCTACATCACAAGAAAAACGATAAACATAGAGACTCATCGGCCTCGACCGTGAGCCGAGGTTGATTTTCGCCCAAAAACGACCGACTACGTTTTGAGCAATTTTAGACATAGATCGATGGCAAACGAGTCAACGATAAAAACTCATTGCCTATAGCCATGACCTTGGGGTGATTTTTGCAAAAACGAAAAACAACGTTTAGGCCTAGAAAATACACTTTTCTAGATTTTCAAGATAATGCAAGCATGCGAGCTTCCGAGTTTTGGGAAGCGATAGTGTGAACGAGCGTAAAAAAATCTATAGAAAACTCGTATTACCCGGTTTGAGGTTTTTGGGACCTACATCATATCAAAAGCGATAAACATAGAGACACATCGGCCTCGACCGTGAGCCGAGGTTGATTTTCGCTCAAAAACGACCGACCATGTTTTGAGTAGTTTTACACCTAGCTCGATGGAAAATGAGCGAGAGATAAAAAATCATTGCCTATGGCCATGACCTTAGGGTGATTTTTTCAAAAAATGACGTTTAGGCCCGTAAAATACACTTGTTTAGCTTTTCGAGATGATTCTAGCATGCGGGCTTTTGAAGTTCGGGAAGGGCCGTGGTGAACGAGCGTGAAAAAATCTATAGAAAACTCGTAATCCCTAGTTAGAGGTTTTTGGGACCTACATCATAGCAAAAGCGATAAACAACGAGTCTCATCGGCCTTGATCGTGAGCCGAGGTTGATTTTCGCCCAAAAAGGCCGACCCTGTTTTGAGTAGTTTAGGGCATAGATCGATGGAAAACGAGCCAATGATAAAAACTCATTGCCTATGGCCATGACCTTGGGGTGATTTTTGCAAAAAAACCACGCTTAGGCCCGTAAAATACACTTTTCTAGATTTTCAACATAATGCAAGCATGCGGGCTTTCGAGTTTCGGGAAGGGATAGTGTGAACGAGCATGAAAAAATCTATAGAAAACCGTAATCCCCGGTTTGAGGTTTTTGGGACCTACATCACAAGCAAAAACGATAAACATAGAGACTCATCGGCCTCGACCGTGAGCCGAGGTTGATTTTCGCCCAAAAACGACCGACTACGTTTTGAGCAATTTTAGACATAGATCGATGGCAAACGAGTCAACGATAAAAACTCATTGCCTATAGCCATGACCTTGGGGTGATTTTTGCAAAAAAGAAAAACAACGTTTAGGCCTAGAAAATACACTTTTCTAGATTTTCAAGATAATGCAAGCATGCGAGCTTCCGAGTTTTGGGAAGCGATAGTGTGAACGAGCGTAAAAAAATCTATAGAAAACTCGTATTACCCGGTTTGAGGTTTTTGGGACCTACATCATATCAAAAGCGATAAACATAGAGACACATCGGCCTCGACCGTGAGCCGAGGTTGATTTTCGCTCAAAAACGACCGACCATGTTTTGAGTAGTTTTACACCTAGCTCGATGGAAAATGAGCGAGAGATAAAAAATCATTGCCTATGGCCATGACCTTAGGGTGATTTTTTCAAAAAATGACGTTTAGGCCCGTAAAATACACTTGTTTAGCTTTTCGAGATGATTCTAGCATGCGGGCTTTTGAAGTTCGGGAAGGGCCGTGGTGAACGAGCGTGAAAAAATCTATAGAAAACTCGTAATCCCTAGTTAGAGGTTTTTGGGACCTACATCATAGCAAAAGCGATAAACAACGAGTCTCATCGGCCTTGATCGTGAGCCGAGGTTGATTTTCGCCCAAAAAAGGCCGACCTCGTTTTGAGTAGTTTAGGGCATAGATCGATGGAAAACGAGCCAATGATAAAAACTCATTGCCTATGGCCATGACCTTGGGGTGATTTTTGCAAAAAAACCACGCTTAGGCCCGTAAAATACACTTTTCTAGATTTTCAACATAATGCAAGCATGCGGGCTTTCGAGTTTCGGGAAGGGATAGTGTGAACGAGCATGAAAAAATCTATAGAAAACTCGTAATCCCCGGTTTGAGGTTTTTGGGACCTACATCACAAGCAAAAACGATAAACATAGAGACTCATCGGCCTCGACCGTGAGCCGAGGTTGATTTTCGCCCAAAAACGACCGACTACGTTTTGAGCAATTTTAGACATAGATCGATGGCAAACGAGTCAACGATAAAAACTCATTGCCTATAGCCATGACCTTGGGGTGATTTTTGCAAAAACGAAAAACAACGTTTAGGCCTAGAAAATACACTTTTCTAGATTTTCAAGATAATGCAAGCATGCGAGGCTTCCGAGTTTTGGGAAGCGATAGTGTGAACGAGCGTAAAAAAATCTATAGAAAACTCGTATTACCCGGTTTGAGGTTTTTGGGACCTACATCATATCAAAAGCGATAAACATAGAGACACATCGGCCTCGACCGTGAGCCGAGGTTGATTTTCGCTCAAAAACGACGGACCATGTTTTGAGTAGTTTTACACCTAGCTCGATGGAAAATGAGCCGGAGATAAAAAATCATTGCCTATGGCCATGACCTTAGGGTGATTTTTTCAAAAAATGACGTTTAGGCCCGGAAAATACACTTTTTTAGCTTTTCGAGATGATTCTAGCATGCGGGCTTTTGAAGTTCGGGAAGGGCCGTGGTGAACGAGCGTGAAAAAATCTATAGAAAACTCGTAATCCCTAGTTGGAGGTTTTTGGGACCTACATCATAGCAAAAGCGATAAACAACGAGTCTCATCGGCCTTGACCGTGAGCCGAGGTTGATTTTCGCCCAAAAAAGGCCGACCCTCGTTTTGAGTAGTTTAGGGCATAGATCGATGGAAAACGAGCCAATGATAAAAACTCATTGCCTATGGCCATGACCTTGGGGTGATTTTTGCAAAAAAACCACGTTTAGGCCCGTAAAATACACTTTTCTAGATTTTCAAGATAATGCAAGCATGCGAGCTTTTGAGTTTCGGGAAGGGATAGTGTGAACGAGCGTGAAAAAATCTATAGAAAACTCGTAATCCCCGGGTTGAGGTTTTTGGGACCTACATCACAAGCAAAAACGATAAACATAGAGACTCATCGGCCTCGACCGTGAGCCGAGTTTGATTTTCGCCCAAAAACGACCGACTACGTTTTGAGTAGTTTTAGACATAGATCGATGGCAAACGAGTCAACGATAAAAACTCATTGCCTATAGCCATGACCTTGGGGTGATTTTTGCAAAAAAAAAACAACGTTTAGGCCCGGAAAATACACTTTTCTAGATTTTCAAGATAATGCAAGCATGCGAGCTTCCGAGTTTTGGGAAGCGATAGTGTGAACGAGCGTCAAAAAATCTATAGAAAACTCGTATTACCCGGTTTGAGGTTTTTGGGACCTACATCATATCAAAAGCGATAAACATAGAGACACATCGGCCTCGACCGTGAGCCGAGGTTGATTTTCGCTCAAAAATGACCGACCATGTTTTGAGTAGTTTTACACCTAGCTCGGGAAGTTCGGGAAGGGCCACGGTGAACGAGCGCGAAAAAATCTATAGAAAACTCGTAATCACTAATTGGAGGTTTGAAAACCGTAATCACTAATTGGAGGTTTTTGGGACCTACATCATAGCAAAAGCGATAAACAACGAGTCTCATCGGCCTTGATTGTGAGCCGAGGTTGATTTTCGCCCAAAAAAGGCCGACCTCGTTTTGAGTAGTTTAAGACATAGATCGATGGCAAACAAGCCAACAATAAAAACTCATTGCCTATAGCCATGACCTTGGGGTGATTTTTGCAAAAAAACCACGTTTAGGCCCGTAAAATACACTTTTCTAGATTTTCAAGATAATCCAAGCATGCGAGCTTTTGAGTTTCGGGAAGGGATAGTGTGAACGAGCGTGAAAAAATCTATAGAAAACTCGTAATCCCCGGTTTGAGGTTTTTGGGACCTACATCATAGCAAAAAAGATAAACATAGAGACTCATCGGCCTCGACCGTGAGCTAAGGTTGATTTTCGCCCAAAAAGGCCGACTACGTTTTGAGTAGTTTTAGACATAGATCGATGGCAAACGAGCCAACGTTAAAAACTCATTGCCTATGCCCATGACCTTGGGGTGATTTTTGCAAAAAAACCACGTTTAGGCCCGGAAAATATACTTTTCTAGATTTTAAAGATAATGCATGCATGCGAGCTTTCGAGTTTCGGGAAGGGATAGCGTGAACGAGTGTGAAAAAATCTATAGAAAATCGTAATCCCCGGTTTGAGGTTTATGGGACCTACATCATAGCAATAGCGACAAATATAGAGACTAATCGGACTCGATCGTGAGCTGAGGTTGATTTTCGCCCAAAAAATACCAATCAAGTTTTGAGCACTTTTAGACCTAGTTTGATGTAAAACGAGCTAATGATAAAAAATCATTGCCTATGGCCATGACCTTGGGGTGAGTTTTGGAAAAAAGTGACGTTTAGGCCGAGAAAATACACTTTTCTAGTTTTTTGAGATAATCCGAGAATGCGAGCTTTCTAGTTTCGGGAAGGGCCGGTGTGAACAAGCGTGAAAAAAATCTATAGGAAAACCGTAATCCCCGGATTGAGGTTTTTGAGAGTTACATCATCGTAAATGCGACAAACATAGAGGGCCCTCGGCCTCGACCGTGATCCGAAGTTGATTTTCACCCAAAAAAGGTCGACCTAGTTTTTGAGCGAGTTTTAGACCTAGTTCGATGGCAAACGAGGAACCGATAAAAACTCATTGCTCGTTGCCATGACCTCGGGGTGATTTTTGCAAAAAAAAAAAACAACATTTAGGCAAGAAAATACACTTTTCTAGTTTTTCGAGATGATTCAAACATGCGAGACTTCGAGTTTCGAGAAGGGTCGGAGTGAACGAGCGTGAAAAAATCTATAAGAAAACCGTAATCCTCGTATTGACGTTTTTGGAAACTACATCATAGCAAAAACGACAAACATAGAGCCTCATTAGCCTCGATCGTGAGCCGAGGTTGATTTTCGTCCAAAAAAGACCGATCAAGTTTTGAGCGAGTTTTAGACCTAGTTCGATGGGAAACGAGCCAGCGATAAAAACTCATTGCCTATGGTCATGACCTCGGGGTGATTTTTTAAAAAAAAACGACGTTTAAGCCCAAAAAATACACTTTTCAAGTTTTTCGAGCCGATGCGGGCATGCGAGCTTTCGTGTTTCGAGAAGGGTCGGTGTGAACGAGCGTGAAAAAATCTATAGGAAAACGGTAATCCCCGGATTGAGGTTTTTGGGAGCTACATCGAGCAAAAATGAGAAACTTAGAAACTCATCGGCCTCGACTCGTGATCCGAGGTTGATTTTCGTCCAAAATGTCGATCAAATATTGAGCGAGTTTTAGACCTAGTACGATCAAAAACGAGCCAACGATAAAAACTCATGGCCCGTGGCCATGACCTCGTGGTGATTTTTGGAAAAAAACGATGTTTATGCCCGTAAAATATAGTTTTCTAGTTTTTCGAGATGATGTGGGCATGCGGGCTTTCGAGTTTCGAGAAATGTCAATGTGAACGAGCGTGAAAAAATGTATAGAAAAACCGTAATCCCTAGTTTGAGGTTTTTGGGACCTACATCACAACAAAAGCAATAAAGATAGAGAATCATCAACCTCGATTGTGAGTCGAGGCGCATTTTTGCCCAAAAAAGGCCGATCAAGTTTTGAGCGATTTAAGACCCAGTTCGATGGCAAATGAGCCAAAGATAAAAAATAATTGCCTCCGGCCAAGGCCTCGGGGTGATTTTTGTAAAAAACGACGTTTAGGCCCGTAAAATACACTTTTTTAGTTCTTCGAGATGATGCGGACATGCGAGCTTTTGAGTTTCGATAAGTGCGGTGTGAACGAGGGTGAAAAAATCTATAGAAAACTATAATATCCGGTTTGAGGTTTTTGGGACCTACATCATCGCAAAAGCGATAAATAAAGAGACTCATCGACCTCGACTATGAGGTGAGGTTGATTTTCGCCCAAAAAATGCCGATCAAGTTTTAAGCGAGTTTTAGACCTAGTTCGATGCAAAACGAGCCAACACTAAAAACTCATTGCCTATGGCCGTGACCTTAGGGTGATTTTTTCAAAAAACGACATATAGGTCTAGAAAATACACTTTTCTAGTTTTTTGAGATGATTAGAGCATGTGGGCTTTCGAGTTTCGGGAAGGGCCGGTGTGAACGAGCGTGAAAAAATCTATAGAAAACCGTAATCGCTAGTTTGAGGGTTTTGGGACCTACATCATAGCAATAACGACAAACATCGAGACTCATCGGACTCGATCGTGAGCCGAGGTTGATTTTCGCCCAAAAAATACCAATCAAGTTTTGAGCGAGTTTTAGACCTAGCTTGATGCAAAACGAGCTAACGATAAAAACTCATTGCCTATGGCCATGACCTTGGGGTGAGTTTTGGAAAAAAGTGATGTTTAGGTCGAGAAAATACACTTTTCTAGTTTTTCGAGATGATGCGGGAATGCGAGCTTTTGAGTTTCGGGAAGGGCCGGTTTGAACAAGCGTGAAAATATCTATAGGAAAACCGTAATCCCCGGTTTGAGGTTTTTAGGAGCTACATCATCGCAAATGCGACAAACATAGAGGGTCATCGGCCTCGAATGTGATCTCGAAGTTGATTTTCACCCAAAAAGGTCGACCAAGTTTTTGAGTAGTTTTAGACCTAGTTCGATGGCAAACGAGGCAACCATAAAAGCTCATTGCTCGTTGCCATGACCTCGGGGTGATTTTTACAAAAAAAATAACGTTTAGACCAAGAAAATACACTTTTCTAGTTTTTCGAGATGATTCGAGCATGCGAGCTTTTGAGTTTCGAGAAGGGCCGGAGTGAACTAGCATGAAAAAATCTATAGGAAAACGGTAATCCCCGTATTGAGGTTTTTGAGACCTACATCATAGCAAAAATAACAAACTTAGAAACTCATCAACCTCGACCGTGATATGAGGTTGATTTTCGCCCAAAAAAGGTCGATCAAATATTGAGCGAGTTTTAGACCTATTTCGATGGAAAACGAGCCAACGATAAAAACTCATTCCCTATGGCCATGACGTCGAGGTGAGTTTTTGAAAAAAATGACGTTTTGGCCCAAAAAATATACTTTTCTAATTTTTCGAGATGATGAGGGCTTTTGAGTTTCGGGAAGGGCCGGTGTGAACGAGAGTGAAAAAATCTATAGGAAAACCGTAATCCCCGGTTTGAGATTTTTGGGACCTACATCATAGCAATAGTGACAAACATAGAGACTCATCGACATCGATCGTGAACCGAGATTGATTTTTGCCCAAAAACGCCGGACCAAGTTTTGAGTAGTTTTAGACCTAATTCGATGGCGAACGAGACAACGATAAAAACTCATTACCAATGGCCATGACCTCGGGGTGATTTTTGCAAAAATACAACGTTTAAGCCTAGAAAATACACTTTTCTAGTTTTTCGAGATGATTCGGGCATACGAGCTTCCAAGTTTCGGGAAGTGTCGGTGTGAACAAGCATGAAAAAATCTATAGAAAATTGTAATCCCCGGTTTGAGGTTTTTGGGACCTACATCATAGCAAAAGCGACAAACATGAAGACTCATTAGACTCGACTATGAGCCGAGGTTGATTTTCTCCCAAAAATGCCGATCAAGTTTTGAGTAGTTTTAGACCTAGCTCGATGCAAAACGAGCCAACAATAAAAACACATTACCTATGGCCATGAAGTCGGGTTGAGTTTTTGAAAAAAATGACGTTTAGGCCCGTAAAATACATTTTTGTAGTTTTTTTAGATGATGCGGGCATGCGAGCTTCCGAGTTTCGAGAAAGGCCGATGTGAATGAGCGTGAAAAAATCTATAGGAAAACTATAATCCCTTATTTGAGGTTTCGGGACCTACATCATCGTAAATGCTACAAACATAGAGGCTCATCTCGCATCAACTCGTGAGCCGAGGTTGATTTTCGCCCAAAAAGGTCGACCAAGTTTCAAGTAGTTTTAGACGTAATTCGATGAAAAATGAGCCAATGATAAAAACTTATTGCTCGTTGCCATGACCTCGGGGTGATTTTTGCAAAAAAACAATGTTGATGCCCGTAAAATACACTTTTCTAGTTTTTCGAGATGATGTGGGCATGCGGGCTTTCAAGTTTCGTGAAATGTCGATGTGAACGAGCATGAAAAAATCTATAGGAAAAATATAATCCCCGGTTTGAGGTGTTTGGGACCTACATCACCCCAAAAGCGATAAACATAGAGACTCGTCGGCCTCGACCGTGAGCCGAGGCCGATTTTTGCCCAAAAAAAGCCGATTAAGTTTTGAGCAATTTTAGACCTATTTCGATGGCCAACGAGCACATGATAAAAAATCATTGCCTATGGCCATGACCTCGGGGTGATTTTTGTAAAAAACGACGTTTAGGCCCAAAAAATATACTTTTTCTAGCTCTTCGAGATGATGCGGGCATGCGGGCTTTCGAGTTTCGAGAAGTGCCGGTGTGAACGAGCATGAAAAAATCTATAAGAAAATTATATTCTCCGGTTTGAGATTTTTAGGACTTACATCATAGCAAATGCGACAAATATAGAGACTCATTGGCCTCGACCGTGAGTTGAGGTTGATTTTCACCCAAAAAAGGCGGACCAAGTTTTGAGTAGTTTTAGACCTAGTTCGATGGAAAACGAGCAAACGATAAAAACACATTGCTCGTGGCCATGAGCTCGGGATGATTTTTTCAAAAAACGATGTTTAGGCTCGGAAAATACACTTTTCTATTTTTTCGGGATGATTTGAGTATGCGGTCTTTCGAGTTTGAGGAAAGGCCGGTGTGAACGAGCATGAAAAAATCTATAGAAAACTCGTAATCCCCGATTTGAGGTTTTTGGGACCTACATCATAGCAATAGCGACAAACATAGAGACTCATCGGACTCAACCGTGAGCCAAGGTTGATTTTCGCTCAAAAAAGGCCGACCAATTTTTAAGCGAGCTTTAGACCTAGTTCGATGGCAAAATGATCCAATGATAAAAACTCATTGCCCGTGGCCATGACCTCTGGGTGATTTATGCAAAAAAACAACGTTTAGGCCTAGAAAATACACTTTTCTAGTTTTTAAGATGATTCGGGCATGCGGGCTTTCAAGTTTCGATAAGTACCGGTGTGAACAAGCATGAAAAAATCTATAGAAAACTATAATCTCCGGTTTGAGGTTTTTTGGACCTACATCATAGCAAAATCGACAAACATAGAGACTCATCGATCGGACTATGAGCCGAGGTTGATTTTCGCCCAAAAAATGCCGATCAAGTTTTGAGCAATTTGAGACCTAGTTCGATGTAAAATGAGCTAACAATAAAAACTCATTGCCTATGGCCATGACCTTGGGGAGAGTTTTGGAAAAAAATGACGTTTAGGCTCGTAAAATACACTTTTCTAGTTTTTTGAGATGATGCAAGCATGCGGACTTTCAAGTTTTGGGAAGGGCCGATGTGAAGAAGCATGAAAACATCTATAGGAAAAATGTAATCCCCGGTTTGAGGTTTTTGGGACCTACATCAAAGCAATAGTGACAAACATGGAGACTCATCGACTCGATCGTGAGCCGAGGTTGATTTTCGTCCAAAAAATACCAATCAAGTTTTGAGTAGTTTTATACCTAGTTTGATGCAAAAGGAGCCAATGATAAAAACACATTGCCTATGGCCAAGACCTCGGGGTGAGTTTTGGAAAAAAATGACGTTTCGAGCCTAGAAAATACACTTTTCTAGTTTTTTTAGATGATGTGGACATGCGAGCTTTCGAGTTTCGAGAAAGGCCGATGTGAATGAGTGTGAAAAAATATATAGGAAAACCGTAATCCCTAGCTTGAGGTTTTTGGGATCTACATTATCGCAAATTTGACAAACATAGAGGCTCATCGGCCTCGATTGTGAGCCGAGGTTGATTTTCTTCGAAAAAAGGTCGATCAAGTTTTGAGCAATTTTAGACCTAGTTCGATGGCAAACGAGCCAACGATAAAACTCATTGCCCGGTACCATGACCTTAGGGTGATTTTTGCAAAAAAATGACGTTTAGACCCAAAAAATACACTTTTCTAGTTTTTTGAGATGATGCGGGCATGCGATTTTTCGAGTTTTGACAAGTACCGGTGTGAACAAGCATGAAAAAATTTATAGAAAACTCGTAATCCCCGGTTTGAGGTTTTTGGGACCTATATCATAGCAATATCGACAAACATAGAGACTCATCGACTCGACCGTGAGCCGAGGTTGATTTTCGCCCAAAAAATACCGATCAAGTTTTGAGTAGTTTTATACCTAGTTTGATGCAAAAGGAGCCAACGATAAAAACACATTGCCTATGCCCATGACCTCGGGGTGAGTTTTGGCAAAAAAATGACATTTAGGACCGTAAAATACACTTTTCTAGTTTTTCGAGATGATGCGAGCATGCGAGCTTTCGAGTTTTGAAAAAGGCCGATGTGAACGAGTGTGAAAAAATATATAGGAAAACCGTAATCCCTAGCTTCGAGGTTTTTAGGATCTACATCATTGCAAATTTGACAAACATAGAGGCTCATCGGCCTCGACCGTGAGCTAAGGTTGATTTTCTCCCAAAAAAGGCCGATCAAGTTTTGAGCAATTTCGTACCTAGTTCAATGGCAAACAAGCCAACGATAAAAACTCATTGCCAGTTGCCATGACCTCGGGGTTATTTTTGCAAAAAAACGATGTTTAGACCCAAAAGAAACACTTTTGTAGTTTTTCGAGATGATGCGGGCATGCGATCTATCGAGTTTCGAGAAGTGTTGGTCCGAAAGAGCGTGAAAATCTATAGAAAAACTATAATCCCTAGTTTGAGGTTTTTGAGACCTACATCATAGCAAATGCCACAAACATAGAGACTCATCGGACTCGACCGTGAGCCGAGGTTGATTTTCTCCCAAAAACGTTTGAGCAGCTTTAGACCTAGTTCGATGGGAAACGAGCATACGATAAAAACTCATTGCTCGTGGCCATGACCTCGGGGTAATTTTTGTAAAAAAACAACGTTTAGGCCGTAAAATACACTTTTATAGTTCTTCGAGATGATGTCGGCATGCGGGCTTTCGAGTTTCGAGAAGTGTGAAAAAATCTATATGAAAACCGTATTCCTCGATTTGAGATTTTTCGGACTTACATGATAGCCAATGCGACAAACAAAGAGACTTATTGACCTCGACCGTGAGTTGAGGTTGATTTTCGTCCAAAAAAGACCGACCAAGTTTTGAGTAGTTTTAGACCTAGTTTGATTGCAAACGAGCCGATGATAAAAACTCATTGCTTGTGGCCATGACCTCGGGGTGATTTTTGCAAAAAAAAAACAACGTTTTGGCCTAGAAAATACACTTTTCTATTTTTTTGAGATGATTCGGGCATGTGGGCTTTCAAGTTTCGAGAAGTGCTCGGTGTGAACAATCAAGAAAAATCTATAGAAAACCGTAATCCCCGGTTTGAGGGTTTTGGGACCTACATCATAGCAAAAGCAACAAACATAGAGACTTATCGCATTCGACCGTGAGCCGAGGTTGATTTTCACCCAAAAAATGACGATCAAGTTTTGAGCAGCTTTTAGACCTAATTTGATGCAAAACAAGCCAACGACAAAAACTCATTGCCTATGCCCATGACGTCGTGGTGAGTTTTTGGAAAAAATGACGTTTAGTCCTAGAAAATACACTTTTCTAATTTTTCAAGATGATGCGAGTATGCGAGGCTTTCGAGTGTCGGGAAGGGTCGGTGTGAACGAGCGTGAAAAAATCTATAGGAAAACCGTAATCCCCGATTTGAGGTTTTTGGGACCTACATCATCGCAAATGCGACGAACATGGAGGCTCATCGGCATCGACCGTGAGCCGAGGTTGATTTTTGCCCAAAAAAGGCTAACCAAATTCCGAATAGTTTTAGACCTAGTTCGATGGCAAACGAGCCAACGATAAAAACTCATTGCCTCTTTCTATTATCTCGGGGTGATTTTTGCAAAAAAAAAACGACGTTTATGCCCAAAAAATACACTTTTCTAGTTTTTCGAGATGATGTGGGCATGCGGGCTTTCGAGTTTCGAGAAATGTCGATGCGAACGAGCATGAAAAAATCTATAGGAAAACCGTAATTCTTGGTTTGAGGTTTTTGCGACCTACATCACAAGAAAAGCGATAAACATGGAGACTCATCGGCCTCGATTGTGAGCCGAGGTTGATTTTCGCCCAAAAAGTTTGAGCAGCTTTAGACCTAGTTTGATGGAAAACGAGCCAACGATAAAGCTCATTGCCTATAGCCAGGACCTCGGGGTGATTTTTGTATAAAAAATGATGTTTAGGCCCGTAAAATATACTTTTCTAGTTTTTCGAGATAATACGGCATACGAGCTTTCGAGTTTCGAGAAAAACCGGTGAGAACGAGTGTGAAAAAATATATAGGATAACCGTAATCTCCGGTTTGAGGTTTTTGGGATCTACATCATCGTAAATTTGACAAACATAGAGGTTCGGCCTCAACCGTGAGCCGAGGTTGATTTTCTCTCAAAAAAGGCCGACTATGTTTTGATCGGCTTTAGACCTAATTTGATGGAAAACGAGCCAACGATAAAGACTCATTGCTTGTTACCATGCCCTTGGGGTGATTTTTGCAAGAAAACGACGTTTAAACCCGTAAAATACACTTTTCTAGTTTTTCGAGATGATGCGGCATGCAAGTGTTTCGAGTTTTGAGAAGTGTCGATGTGAACGAGCGTGAAAAATCTATAGAAGAACTATAATTCCTAGTTTGAGGTTTTTGAGACCTACATCATAGCAAATGCGACAAATATAGAGACTCATCGGCCTCGATTGTGAGTTGAGGTTGATTTTCGCCCAAAACATTTTGAGCGACCTTTAGACCTAGTTCGATGGAAAATGAGCCAATGATAAAAACTCATTGCCTATGGCCATGACCTCGGGGTGATTTTTGTAAAAAACGACATGTAGGCCCAAAAAATATACTTTTTTAGTTTTTCGAAATGATACGGCATGCGGGCTTTCGAGTTTCGAGAAGGGTCGGTGTGAACGAGTAGGAAAAAATATATACAAAAATTATAATCCCTAGTTTGAGGTTTTTGAGACCTATATCATCGCAAATGCGACAAACATAGAGGCTTATCGGCCTCGATGTGAGCTAAGGTTGATTTTTGCCCAAAAAAATCGACCAATTTTTGAGTTGTTTTAGACCTAGTTCGATGGCCAACCAGCTAATGATAAAACCTCATTGCCTATGGCCATGACCTCATGGTGATTTTTGTGAAAAAACGACGTTTAAGCCCGTAAAATACACTTTTCTACTTCTTCGAGATGATGAGGGCATGCGGGCTTTCGAGTTTTGGGAAGTGTTGGTGTGAACGAGCGTGAAAAAATCTATATGAAAACTATATTCCCCGATTTGAGATTTTTGGGACCTACATCATAGCAAATGCGACAAACATAGAGACTCATCGGCCTCGATTGTGAGCTAAGGTTGATTTTCACCCGTAAAAGGCCGACCACATTTTGAGCGAGCTTTAGACCTAGTTCGATGGCAAACGAGCCAATGATAAAAACTCATTGCCCGTTGCCATGACCTTGGGGTGATTTTTGCAAAAAAAAATGACGTGTAGGCCTAGAAAATACACTTTTCTAGTTTTTCGAGATGATACGGCATACGAGCTTTCGAGTTTCGGGAACGGCCGATGTGAACGAGCATGAAACAAACCGTAGGAAAACTATAATCCCCGGTTTGAGGTTTTTAGGACCTACATCATAGCAAATGCGACAAACATATAGACTCATCGACCTCGACCGTGAGTCGGCTTGATTTTTTCCCAAAAAACGCCAACCAATTTTTGAGTCGTTTTAGACATAATTCGATGGCAAACGAGCCAAAGATAAAAACCCATTGCTCGTGGCCATGACATCGGGGTGATTTTTGTAAAAAAACAACGTTTAGGCCTAGAAAATACACTTTTCTAGTTTTTTGAGATGATTCGGCATACGGGCTTTCAAGTTTCGGGTAGGGCCGGTGTGAAGAATCATGAAAAAATCTATAAAAAACTCGTAATCCCCGGTTTGAGGTTGTTGGGACCTACATCATAGCAAAAGCGACACACATAGAGACTTATCGGACTCGATTGTGAGCCGACGTTGATTTTCGCCCAAAAATTACCGATCAAGTTTTGAGCAGCTTTAGACCTATTTTGATGCAAAACGAGCCAACGATAAAAACTCATTGCCTATGGCCATGATGTCGGGGTGAGTTTTTGAAAAAAATTACGTTTAGGCCTAGAAAATACACTTTTCTAGTTTTTTGAGATGATTCGGCATACGGGCATTCAAGTTTCGAGAAGTGGCCGTGTGAAGAAGCATGAAAAAATCTATAGAAAACCGTAATCCCCGGTTTGAGGTTTCGAGACCTACATCATAGCAAAAGCGACAAACACAGAGACTCATTAGACTCGACCGTGAGCCGAGGTTGATTTTTGCCCAAAAAATGACAAACAAGATTTGAGCACTTTTAGAGCTAGTTCGATGTAAAACGAGCCACCGATAAAAACTCATTGCCTATGACCATGACGTGGGGGTGAGTTTTTGAAGAAAATTACGTTTAGGCCTAGAAAATACACTTTTCTAGCTTTTTAGGATGATGCGAGCATGCAGGCTTTCGAGTTTCGGGAAGGGCGGGTGTGAACAAGCGTGAAAAAATCTATAAGAAACTCGTAATCCTTGGTTTGAGGTTTTTGGGACCTACATCATTGCAAATGCGACAAACATAAAGGCTCATCAAGCATCGACCGTCAACTAAGGTTGATTGTCACCCAAAAAAGGTCGACCACGTTTTGAGAAGTTTTTAATCGAGTTCGATGGCAAACGAGCCAACGATAAAAACTCATTGCCTCTTTCCATGACCTCGGGGTGATTTTTGCAAAAAATCGACGATTATGCCCGTAAAATACACTTTTCTAGTATTTCGAGATGATGCGGGCATGTGGGCTTTCGGGTTTTAGAAAATGTCGAAGTGAACGAGCGTGAAAAAATCTATAGGGAAACCGCAATTCCCGGTTTGAGGTTCTTCGACCTACATCACAGAGAAAAGCGATAAACATAGAGACTCATCGCCCTCGACCGTGAGTTAAGGTTGATTTTTGCCCAAAAAATACCGATCAAGCTTTGAGCAGCTTTAGACCTAGTTCAATGCAAAATGAGCCAACGATAAAAACACATTGCCTATTGCCACGACCTCGAGATGAGTTTTGGAAAAAACGACGTTTATGCCCGTAAAATAGACTATTCTAATTTTTTTAGATGATTCGGGCATACGAGCTTTCAAGTTTTAGGCGTGGCCAGTGTGAAGAAGCATGAAAAAATCTATAAAAAATTATAATCCCCGGTTTGAGGTTTCGGGACCTACATCATAGCAAAAGTGACACACATAGAGACTCATCGGACTCGATTGTGAGTCGACGTTGATTTTCGCCCAAAAATTACCGATCAAGTTTTGAGCAGCTTTTAGACCTATTTCGATGCAAAACGAGCCAACGATAAAAACTCATTGCCTATGGCATGATGTCGGGGTGAGTTTTTGAAAAAAATTATGTTTAGGCCTAGAAAATACACTTTTCTAGTTTTTTGAGATGATTCGAGCATACGGGCTTTCAAGTTTCGGGAAGGGCCGATGTGAAGAAGCATGAAAAAATCTATAGAAAACTCGTAATCCCCGGTTTGAGGTTTTTGGGACCTACATCATAGCAAAAGCGACAAACATAGAGACTCATTAGACTCGATCGTGAGCCGAGGTTGATTTTTTCCCAAAAAATGACAATCAAGATTTGAGCACTTTTAGACCTAGTTCGATGTAAAACAAGCCAATGATAAAAACTCATTGCCTATGACCATGACGTGGGGGTGAGTTTTTGAAGAAAATTACGTTTAAGCCTAGAAAATACACTTTTCTAGTTTTTCGAGATGATGCGAGCATGCGAGCTTTCGAGTTTCGGGAAGGGTCGGTGTGAACAAGCGTGAAAAAATCTATAAGAAAACCGTAATCCTTGGTTTGAGGTTTTTGGGACCTACATCATCGCAAATGCGACAAACATAAAGGCTCATCAGCATCGACTGTCGCCTAAGGTTGATTGTCACCCAAAAAAGGCCGACCATGTTTTGAGAAGTTTTTGACCGAGTTCGATGGCAAACGAGCCAACGATAAAAACTCATTGCCTCTTTCCATGACCTCGGGGTGATTTTTGCAAGAAACCGACGATTATGCCCGTAAAATACATTTTTCTAGTATTTCGAGATGATGCGGGCATGCGGGCTTTCGAGTTTCGGAAAATGTCGAAGTGAACGAGCGTGAAAAAATCTATAGGGAAACCGCAATTCCCGGTTTGAGGTTCTTCCGACCTACATCACAAGCAAAAGCAATAAACATAGAGACTCATCGCCCTCGACCGTGAGTTAAGGTTGATTTTTGCCCAAAAAATACCGATCAAGCTTTGAGCAGCTTTAGACCTAGTTCAATGCAAAATGAGCGAACGATAAAAACACATTGCCTATTGCCACGACCTCGAGATGAGTTTTGGAATAAACGACGTTTATGCCCGTAAAATACACTTCTCTAGTTCTTTGAGATGATTCGGGCATACGGGCTTTCAAGTTTTGGGCGGGGCTCGTGTGAAGAAGCATGAAAAAATCTATAAAAAATTATAATCCCCGGTTTGAGGTTTCGGGACCTACATCATAGCAAAAGTGACACACATAGAGACTCATCGGACTCGATTGTGAGTCGACGTTGATTTTCGCTCAAAAATTACCGATCAAGTTTTGAGCATTTTTAGACCTATTTCGATGCAAAACGAGCCAACGATAAAAACTCATTGCCTATGTCCATGATGTCGGGGTGAGTTTTTGAAAAAAATTACGTTTAGGCCTAGAAAATACACTTTTCTAGTTTTTTGAGATGATTCAAGCATACGGGCTTTCAAGTTTCGAGAAGGACCGATTGAAGAAGCATGGAAAAATCTATAGAAAATTGTAATCCCGGTTTGAGGTTTTTGGGACCCACATGATAGCAAAAGCGATAAACATATAGACTCATTAGACTCGACTATGAGCCGAGGTTAATTTTTTCCCAAAAAATGACAATCAAGATTTGAGCACTTTTAGACCTAGTTCGATGTAAAACAAGCCAATGATAAAAACTCATTGCCTATGACCATGACGTGGGGGTGAGTTTTTGAAGAAAATTACGTTTAGGCCTAGAAAATACACTTTTCTAGTTTTCGGGATGATGCGAGCATGCGAGCTTTCGAGTTTCGGTAAGGGTCGGTGTGAACAAGCGTGAAAAAATCTATAAGAAAACTATAATCCTTGGTTTGAGGTTTTTGGGACCTACATCATCGCAAATGCGACAAACATAAAGGCTCATCAGCATCGACTCGTCGGCTAAGGTTGATTGTCACCCAAAAAAGGCCGACCACATTTTGAGAAGTTTTTGACCGAGTTCGATGGCAAACGAGCCAACGATAAAAACTCATTGCCTCTTTCCATGACCTCGGGGTGATTTTTGCAAAAAAACGACGTTTATGCCCGTAAAATACACTTTTCTAGTATTTCGAGATGATGCGGGCATGCGGCCTTTCGAGTTTTAGGAAATGTCGAAGTGAACGAGCATGAAAAAATCTATAGGGAAACTACAATTCCCGGTTTGAGGTTCTTCCGACCTACATCACAAGAAAAGCGATAAACATAGAGACTCATCGGCCTCGACCGTGAGTTAGGGTTGATTTTTGCCTAAAAAATACCGATCAAGCTTTGAGCGAGTTTTAGATCTAGTTCAATGCAAAATGAGCCAACGATAAAAACACATTGCCTATGGCCACGACCTCGAGATGAGTTTTGGAAAAAACGACGTTTATGCGAAGAAAATACACTTTTCTATTTTTTTGAGATAATGCGGGCATGCGAGCTTTAGAGTTTCGGGAGAGGTCTGGTGAGAACAAGTGTTAAAAAATATATAGGACAATTGTAATCCCCGGTTTGAGGTTTTTGGGACCTACATCATTGCAAATTTGACAAACATAGAGGCTCATCGGCCTCGACCGTAAGCCGAGGTTGATTTTCTCCCAAAAAAGGTCGACTATGTTTTGAGTAGTTTTAGACCTAGTTCGATCACAAACGAGCCAATGATAAAAACTCATTGCTCGTTGCCATGAGCTTGGGGTGATTTTTGACAAAAAACGACATTTAAGCCCGTAAAATACACTTTTTTAGTTTTTTGAGATGGTGCGGGGATAGGGGCTTTCGAGTTTCGAGAATTGTCGATGTGAACAAGCGTGAAAAAATCTATAGGAAAATTGTAATCCCTAGTTTGAGGTTTTTGGGACCTACATCGTAGCAAATGGGACAAAAATAGAGACTCATCGGCCTCGAATGTGAGCTCGACTTGATTTTCACCTAAAAATGGCCCACCAAGTTTTGACCGAGTTTTAGACCTAGTTCAATGGCAAACGATCCAACGATAAAACTCATCGCCGAGTGGCCATGACCTTGGGGTGATTTTTGCTAAAAAAACAACTTTTAGGCTTAGAAAATACACTTTTCTAGTTTTGCGAGATGATGTGGGCATACGGGCTTTAGAGTTCGGGAAGGGATGGTGTGAATGAGCGTGAAAAAATCTATAAAAAACCGTAATCCCCGGTTTGAGGTCTTTGGGACCTACTTCATCGCAAATGTGATAAAAATAGAGGCTCATCGGCCTAGACTATGAGCCGAGGTTGATTTTCGCCCAAAAAAGACCGACCACGTTTTGAGCGAGTTTTAGACCTAGTTCGATGGCAAACGAACAAATAATAAAAACTCATTGCTCGTGGCCATGACCTCGTGGTGATTCCTTCAAAAAGAACGTTTAGGCTCGGAAAATACACTTTTCTATTTTTTCGAGATGATTCGAGTATGCGGTCTTTCGAGTTTCGAGAAGGGCCGGTGTGAACGAGTGTGAAAAAATCTATAGAAAACTATAATCCCCGGTTTGAGGTTTTTGGGACCTACATCATAGCAATAGCGACAAACGTAGAGACTCATCGGACTTGACTATGAGTCGAGGTTGATTTTCGCCCAAAAAATAGCAATCAAGTTTTGAGCGGTTTTATACCTAGTTCGATGCAAAGCGAGCTATCGATAAAAACTCATTGCCTATGGCCATGACCTTGGGGTGAGTTTTGGAAAAAAATGACGTTTAGGCCGAGAAAATATATTTTTTCGGCTTTTCGAGATGAAGTGGGCATGCGAGCTTTCGAGTTTCGGGAGAGGCCAATGAGAACGAGTGTGAAAAAATATATAGGAAAACCGTAATCCTTGGCTTGAGGTTTTTGGGATCTACATCATCGCAAATTTGACAAACATAAAGGCTCATCGGCCTCGATCGTGAGCCGATGTTGATTTTCTCTCAAAAAAGGTCGACTATGTTTTGAGTAGTTTTAGACCTAGTTCAATCACAAACGAGCCAACGATAAAAACGCATTGCTCGTTGCCATGACCTTGGGGTGATTTTGGATAAAAGATGACGTTTAAGCCTAGAAAATAAACTTTTTTAGTTTTTTGAGATGGTACGGGGATGGGGGTTTTGAGTTTCGGGAAGTGTCGGTGTGAACAAGCGTGAAAAAATCTATAGGAAAACCGTAATCCCTAGTTTGAGATTTTAGGGACCTACATCATAGCAAATGCGAAAAAAATAGAGACTCATCGGCCTCGACCGTGAGCCGACGTTGATTTTCACCTAAAAAAGGCCGACCAAGTTTTGAGCGAGTTTTAGACCTAGTTCAATGGAAAACGAGATAACGATAAAACTCATTGCCCGTGGCCATGGCCTTGGGGTGATTTTTGCAAAAAAATAACTTTTAGGCTTAGAAAATACACTTTTCTAGTTTTGCGAGATGATATGGGCATGCGAGCTTTCGAGTTTCGGGAAGGGTCGGTGTGAACGAGCATGAAAAAATCTATAGGAAAACCGTAATCCCCGGTTTGAGATTTTTGGGACCTACATCATCGTAGATGCGATAAACATAGAGGCTCATCGGCCTCGACCGTGAGCCGAGGTTGATTTTTGCCCAAAAAAGGCCGACCACGTTTTGAGCAATTTTAGACCTAGTTCAATGGCAAACAAGCAAATGATAAAAACTCATTGGTCGTGGCCACGACCTCGAGGTGATTCCTTCAAAAAACGATGTTTAGGCTCGAAAAATGCACTTTTCTATTTTTTCGAGATGATTCGAGTATGCGGTCTTTTGAGTTTCGGGAAGGGCCGATGTGAACGAGGGTGAAAAAATCTATAGAAAACTGTAATCCTTGGTTTGAGGTTTTTGGGACCTACATCATAGCAATAGCGACAAACATAGAGACTCATCGGACTCGACCGTGAGCCGAGGTTGATTTTCACCCAAAAAATAGCAATCAAGTTTTGAGCGAGTTTTATACCTAGTTCGATGCAAAGCGAGCTATCGATAAAAACTCATTGCCTATGGCCATGACCTTGGGGTGAGTTTTGGAAAAAAATACGGGAATACGGGCTTTCGAGTTTCGAAAGGGCCGGTGTGAACGAGCGTGAAAAAATCTATATGAAAACTATAATCCCCGGTTTGAGATTTTTCGGACCTACATCATCGCAAATGCGGCAAACATAGAGGCTCATTGACCTCGACTTTGAGCCGAGGTTGATTTTCGCCCAAAAAGGCCGACCAATTTTTGAGTCGTTTTAGACCTAATTCGATGGCAAACGAGCCAAAGATAAAAACTCATTGCCTATGGCCATGACATCGGGGCAATTTTTGTAAAAAAACAACATTTGAGCCTAGAAAGTACACTTTTCTAGTTTTTGGAGATGATTCAAGCATACGAGCTTTCAAGTTTCGGGAAGGGTCGGTGTGAGGAAGCATGAAAAAATCTATAAAAAACTCGTAATCCCCGGTTTGAGGTATTTGGGACCTACATCATAGCAAAAGCGACACACATAGAGACTCATCGGACTCGATTGTGAGTCGACGTTCATTTTTGCCCAAAAATTACCGATCAAAATTTGAGCGAGTTTTAGACCTATTTCAATGCAAAACGAGCCAACGATAAAAACTCATTGCCTATGGCCATGACGTCGGGGTGACTTTTTGAAAACAAATTACGTTTAGGCCTAGAAAATACACTTTTCTATTTTTTGAGATGATTCGGGCATACGAGCTTTCAAGTTTCGGGAAGGGCCGGTGTGAAGAAGCATGAAAAAATCTATAGAAAACTCGTAATCCCCGGTTTGAGGTTTTTGGGACCTACATCATAGCAAAAACGACAAACATAGAGACTCATTAGACTCGACCGTGAGCCGAGGTAGATTTTTGCCCAAAAAATGACAATCAAGATTTGAGCAATTTTAGACCTTGTTCGATGTAAAATGAGCCAATGGTAAAAACTCATTGCCTACGACCATGACGTCGTGGTGAGTTTTTGAAAAACATTACGTTTAGGCCGAGAAAATACACTTTTCTAGTTTTTCAAGATGATGCGAGCATGCGAGCTTTCGAGTTTCGGGAAGGGCCGGTGTGAACGAGCGTGAAAAAATCCGTAGGAAAACCGTAATCCTTGGTTTGAGATTTTTGGGACCGACATCATCGCAAATGCGACAAACATAAAGGCTCATCAGCATCGACTCGTCGCCTAAGGTTGATTTTCGCCCAAAAAAGGCCGACCACATTTTGAGAAGTTTTTGACCTAGTTCAATGGCAAAAGAGCCAACGATAAAAACTCATTGCCTCTTTCCATTACTTCGGGGTGATTTTTACAAAAAAACGACATTTGTGCCCGTAAAATACACTTTTCTAGTATTTCGAGAAGATGCGGGCATGCGGGCTTTCGAGTTTCGGGAAATGTCGATGTGAATGAGTGTGAAAAAATCTATAGGGAAACTGCAATTCCTAGTTTGAGGTTCTTGGGACCTACATCACAAGCAAAAGCGATAAACATAGAGACTCATCGGCCTCAATCGTGAGTTGATGTTAATTTTCGCCCAAAAAATACCGATCAAGCTTTGAGATCGTTTTAGACCTAGTTCAATGCAAAATGAGCCAACGATAAAAACACATTGCCTATGGCCATGACCTCGAGATGAGTTTTGAAAAAAATGACGTTTATGCCCGTAAAATACACTTTTTTAGTTTTTTGAGATAATGCGGGCATGCGAGCTTTAGTGTTTCGGGAGAGCCCGGTGAGAACGTGTGAAAAAATATATAGGACAATTGTAATTCCTCGTTTGAGGTTTTTGGGACCTACATCATTGCAAATTTGACAAACATAGAGGCTCATCGACCTCGACCGTAAGCCGAGGTTGATTTTCTCCCAAAAAAGGCCGACTATGTTTTCGGTAGTTTTAGACCTAGTTCGATCACCAACGAGCCAACGATAAAAACTCATTGCCTATTGCCATGACCTTGGGGTGATTTTGGACAAAAAACGACATTTAAACCCGTAAAATAAACGTTTTTAGTTTTTTTAGATGGTGCGGGGATAGAGGCTTTCGAGTTTAGGGAAGTGTCGGTGTGAACGAGTGTGAAAAAATCTATAGGAAAATTGTAATCCCTAGTTTGAGGTTTTTGGAACCTACATCATAGCAAATGGGATAAAAATAGAGACTCATCGGCCTCGACCGTGAGCCGAGGTTGATTTTCGCCTAAAAATGGCCGACCAAGTTTTGAGAAGTTTTAGACCTAGTTCAATGGCAAACGAGCCAACGATAAAACTCATCGCCCGTGACCATGACCTTGTGGTGATTTTTGCAAAAAAACAACTTTTAGGCTTAGAAAATACACTTTTCTAGTTTTACGAGATGATGCGGGCATGCGGGCTTTCGAGTTCGGGAACGGTTGGTGTGAATGAGCGTGAAAAAATCTATAGGAAAACTGTAATTCCCGGTTTGAGGTTTTTGGGACCTACATCATCGCAAATGCGACAAACATAGAGGCTCATCGACCTCGACTATGAGCCGAGGTTGATTTTCGCCCAAAAATGGCCGACCACGTTTTGAGTAGTTTTAGACCTAGTTCGATGGCAAACAAGCAAACGATAAAAACTCATTGCTTGTGGCCATGACCCGAGGGTGATTCCTTCAAAAAACAACGTTTAGGCTCGGAAAATACACTTTTCTATTTTTTCAAGATGATTTGAGTATGCGATCTTTCGAGTTTCGGGAAGGGTCGATGTGAACGAGCGTGAAAAAATCTATAGAAAATTGTAATTCTTGGTTTGAGGTTTTTGGGACCTACATCATAGCAATAGCGACAAACATAGAGACTCATCGGACTCAACTATGAGCCGAGGTTGATTTTCGCCCAAAAAATAGCAATCAAGTTTTGAGCGAGTTTTATATGTAGTTCGATGCAAAACGGCTATCGATAAAAACTCATTGCCTATGGCCATGACCTTAGGGTGAGTTTTGGAAAAAAAAATGATGTTTAGGCCGAGAAAATACACTTTTCTAGCTTTTCGAGATGATGCGAGAATGCGAGGCTTGCGAGTTTCGGGAAGGGCCGGTGTGAACGAGCGTGAAAAAATCTATAGGAAAACTATAATCCCCGGTTTCGGGTTTGTCGGACCTACATCATCGCAAATGCGACAAACATAGAGGCTTATCGGCCTCGATTGTGAGTTGAGGTTAATTTTCACCCAAAAAAGACCGACCAAGTTTTGAGTAGTTTTAGACCTAGTTTGATGGTAAATGAGCCAACGATAAAAGCTCAATACTCGTGGCCATGACCTCGCGATGATTTTTGCAAAAAAACAATATTTAAGCCTTTAAAATACACTTTTCTAGTTTTTTTAGATGATTCGGGCATGCGAGCTTTCAAGTTTGGAGAGGTGTCGGTGTGAACAAGCATGAAAAAATCGATAGAAAACTCGTAATTCTCGGTTTAAGGTTTTTGGGACCTACATCATAGCAAAAGCGACAAACATAGAGACTCATTAGACTCGAATGTGAGCCGAGGTTGATTTTTGCCTAAAAATGACAATCAAGTTTTGAGCGAGTTTTAGACCTAGTTCGATGCAAAACGAGCCAACGATAAAAACTCATTGCCTATGGCCATGACATCGGGATGAGTTTTTGAAAAAAATTACGTTTAGGCCCGGAAAATACACTTTTCTAGTTTTTCAAGATGATGCAAGCATGCCGGCTTTCGAGTTTCGGGAAGGGCCGGTGTGAACGAGCGTGAAAAAATCTATAGGAAAAATGTAATCCTTGGTTTGAGGTTTTTGGGACCTACATCATCGCAAATGCGACAAACATAGAGGCTCATTGGCATCGACTGTCGGCTAATGTTGATTTTCGCCCAAAAAAGGCCGACCAAGTTTTGAGAAGTTTTTGACCTAGTTCGATGGCAAACGAGCCAAGGATAAAAACTCATTGCCTCTTTCCATTACCTCGGGGTGATTTTTGCAAAAAAACGACATTTAGGCCCGGAAAATACACATTTTTAGTTTTTTGAGATAATACGGGCATGCGGGCTTTCGAGTTTTGGGAAATGTCGATGTTAACAAGTGTGAAAAAATCTATAGGAAAACTTTAATTCCCGGTTTGAGGTTCTTCGGACCTACATCACGAGCAAAAGCGATAAACATAGAGACTCATCGGCCT
Organism: Dovyalis caffra; assembly: GCA_963924115.1. Classification (NCBI taxonomy): domain Eukaryota; kingdom Viridiplantae; phylum Streptophyta; class Magnoliopsida; order Malpighiales; family Salicaceae; genus Dovyalis; species Dovyalis caffra. The sequence goes on along the minus strand of CAWUPB010001198.1, from coordinate 1,007,568 downwards.
CGACCGTGAGTTGAGGTTGATTTTCGCCCAAAAAATACCGATCAAGTTTTGAGTAGTTTTAGACCTAGTTTAATGCAAAATGTGCCAATGATAAAAACACATTGCCTATGGCCACGACCTCGAGATGAGTTTTGGAAAAAAAATGACGTTTATGCCTAGAAAATACACTTTTCTAGTTTTTTGAGATAATGTGGGCATGCGAGCTTTAGAGTTTCGGGAGAGGCCGGTGAAAACAAGTGTTAAAAAATATATAGGACAATTGTAATCCCTGGTTTGAGGTTTTTGGGACCTACATCATCGCAAATTTGACAAACATAGAGGCTCATCGGCCTCGACCGTGAGCCGAGGTTGATTTTCCCCCAAAAAAGGCCGACTATGTTTTGAGTAGTTTTAGACCTAGTTCGATTACAAACGAGCCAACGATAAAAACTCATTGCTCGTTGCCATGACCTTGGGGTGATTTTGGACAAAAAACGACGTTTAAGCCCAAAAAATACACTTTTTTAGTTTTTTGAGATGGTGCGGGGATGGGGGTTTCGAGTTTCGGGAAGTGTCGGTGTGAACGAGCGTGAAAAAATCTATAAGAAAACCGTAATCCCTAGTTTGAGGTTTTTGGGACCTACATCATAGCAAATGCGAAAAAAATAGAGACTCATCGACCTCGACCGTGAGCCGAGGTTGATTTTCGCCTAAAAAAGGCCGACCAAGTGTTGAGCGAGTTTTAGACCTAGTTCAATGGAAAACGAGACAACGATAAAACTCATTGCTCGTGGCCATGGCCTTGGGGTGATTTTTGCAAAAAAACAACTTTTAGGCTTAGAAAATACACTTTTTTAGTTTTGCAAGATGATACGGGCATGCGGGCTTTCGTGTTTCGGAAAGGGTCGGTGTGAACGAGCCCGAAAAAATCTATAGGAAAACCGTAATCCCCGGTTTGAGGTTTTTGGGACCTACATCATCTCAAATGCAACAAACATAGAGGCTCATCGGCCTCGACCGTGAGTCGAGGTTGATTTTTGCCCAAAAAAGGCCGACCACATTTTGAGAAATTTTAGACCTAGTTTTATGGCAAATGAGCAAATGATAAAAACTCATTGGTCGTGGCCATGACCTCGGGGTGATTCCTTCAAAAAATAACGTTTAGGCTCGGAAAATACACTTTTCTATTTTTTCGAGATGATTCGAGTATGCGGTCTTTCGAGTTTCGGGAAGGGTCGATGTGAACGAGGGTGAAAAAATGTATAGAAAACAAGTAATCCTTGGTTTGAGGTTTTTGGGACCTACATCATAACAATAACGACAAACATAGAGACTCATTAGACTCGACCGTGAGCCGAGGTTGATTTTCGCCCAAAAAATAGGAATCATGTTTTGAGCGATTTTATACCTAGTTCAATGCAAAATGAGCTATCGATAAAAACTCATTGCCTATGGCCATGATCTTGGGGTGAGTTTTGGAAAAAAAATGATGTTTAGGCCGAGAAAATACACTTTTCTAGTTTTTCAAGATGATGCGGGAATGCGGGCTTTCGAGTTTCGAGAAGGGCCGGTGTGAACAAGCATGAAAACATCTATAGGAAAACTATAATCCTTGGTTTGAGGTTTTTTGGACCTATATCATAGCAATAGCGACAAACATAAAGACTCATTAGACTCGACTCGTGAGTCGAGGTTGATTTTCGCCCAAAAAATAGCAATCATGTTTTGAGCGAGTTTTATACCTAGTTCAATGCAAAATGAGCTATCGATAAAAACTCATTGCTCGTGGCCATGACCTTGGGGTGAGTTTTGGAAAGAAATGATGTTTAGGCCGAGAAAATACACTTTTCTAGTTTTTCAAGATGATGCGGGAATGCGGGCTTTCAAGTTTCGAGAAGGGCCGGTGTGAACAAGCGTGAAAACATCTATAGGAAAACTATAATCCCCGATTTGAGGTTTTTGGGACCTATATCATAGCAATAGCGACAAACATAGAGACTCATCGGACTCGACCGTGAGCCGAGGTTGATTTTCACCCAAAAAATAGCAATCAAGTTTTGAGTAGTTTTATACCTAGTTCGACGCAAAACGAGCTATCAATAAAAACTCATTACCTATGGCCATGAGCTTGGGGTGAGTTTTGGAAAATAATGAAGTTTAGGTTGAGAAAATACACTTTTCTAGTTTTTCAAGATGATGCGAGAATGCGGGCTTTCGAGTTTCGAAAGAGCCGGTGTGAATGAGCGTGAAAAAATATATATGAAAATTGTAATCCCCGGTTTGAGATTTTTGGGACCTACATCATCGCAAATGCGACAAACATAGAGGCTCATCGGCCTCGACTTTGAGCCGAGGTTGATTTTCGTGGAAAAAAGATGACCAATTTTTGAGTCGTTTTAGACCTAGTTCGATGGCCAACGAGCCAACGATAAAACCTCATTGCCGATGGCCACGACCTCAAGGTGATTTTTATGAAAAAAAGACGTTTAAGCCCAAAAAATACACTTTTTTAGTTCTTCGAGATGATGCGGGCATGCGGGCTTCCGAGTTTCGGGAAGTGCTACCGTGAACGAGTGTGAAAAAATCTAAATGAAACCTATATTCCCTAGTTTGAGATTTTTGGATCTACATCAAAGCACATGCGACAAACATAGAGACTCATCGGCCTCGACCGTGAGCCAAGGTTGACTTTAACCCAAAAGAGGCCGACCACGTTTTGAGCGAGTTTTAGACCTAGTTCGATGGCAAACGAGCAAATAATAAAAAATCATTGCTCGTGGCCATGACCTCGTGGTGATTCCTTCAAAAAACGATGTTTAGGCTCGGAAAATACACTTTTCTATTTTTTCGAGATGATTCGAGTATGCGATCTTTTGAGTTTCGGGAAGGGCCGATGTGAATGAGCGTGAAAAAATCTATAGAAAACTATAATCCTTGGTTTGATGTTTTTGGGACCTACATCATAGCAATAGCAACAAACATAGAGATTCATCGACTCGACTCGTGAGCTAAGGTTGATTTTTGCCCAAAAAATAGCAATCAAGTTTTGAGCGAGTTTTATACCTAGTTCGATGCAAAACAAGCTATCGATAAAAAATCATTGCCTATGGCCATGACCTTGGGGTGAGTTTTGGAAAAAAATGACGTTTAGGTCGAGAAAATACACTTTTCTAGTTTTTTGAGATGATGCGGGAATGCGAGCTTTCGAGTTTCGGAAGGGCCGGTGTGAACGAGCGTGAAAAAATCTATAGGAAAACCGTACTCCCTAGTTTCGGATTTTTTGGACCTACATCATCGCAAATGCGACAAACATAGAGGCTCATCGACCTTGACTTTAAGCCGAGATTGATTTTTGCCCAAAAAAGCCAACCAATTTTTGAGTCGTTTTAGACCTAGTTCGATGGCCAACGAGCTAACGATAAAACCTCATTCCCTATGGCCATGACCTCGAGGTGATTTTTATGAAAAAATGACGTTTAAGCCAAGAAAATACACTTTTCTAGTTCTTCGAGATGATGCGGGCATGCGAGCTTTCGAGTTTCGAGAAGTGCCGGTGTGAACGAGTGTGAAAAAATCTAAATGAAAACTATATTCCTCGGTTTGAGATTTTTGGGATCTACATTAAAGCAAATGCGACAAACATAGAGACTCATCGGCCTCGACCGTGAGTCGCGGTTGACTTTCACCCAAAAAAGGACGACCACGTTTTGAGCGAGTTTTAAACCTAGTTCGATAGTAAACGAGCCAACGATAAAAACTCATTCCTTGTTGCTATGGCCTTGGTGTGATTTTTGCAAAAAACGACGTATAGGCCTAGAAAATACACTTTTATAGTTTTTTGAGATGATGCGGGCATGCGAGCTTTTGAGTTTCGGAATGTGTCGATGTGAACGAGCATGAAAAAATCGATAAGAAAACTCGTAATTCCTAGTTTAAGGTTTTTGGGACCTCCATCATAGCAAATGCGACAAACATAGAGACTCATCGGCCTTGAATGTGAGCTAAGGTTGATTTTTAGCCAAAAAAGGTCGACCAATTTTTGAGTCGTTTTAGACCTAATTCGATGGCAAACGAGCCAACGATAAAAACTCATTGCCTTTGGCCATGACATTAGGGTGATTTTTGTAGAAAAACAACATTTAGGCCTAGAAAATACACTTTTCTAGTTTTTTGAGATGATTCGGGCATGCGGGCTTTCAAGTTTCGAGAAGTGCCGGTGTGAACAAGCATGAAAAAATCTATAGAAAACTCGTAATCCCCGGTTTGAGGTTTTTGGGACCTATATCATAGCAAAAGCAACAAACATAGAGACTCATCGGACTCGATTGTGAGCCGAGGTTGAATTTCTCACAAAAATTAATGATCAAGTTTTGAGCGAGTTTTAGACCTATTTCGATTCAAAACGAACCAATGATAAAAACTCATTGCCTATGGCCATGACCTCAAGGTGAGTTTTGGAAAAAAATGACGTTTAGGCCCGGAAAATACACTTTTCTAGTTTTTCGAGATGATACGAGCATGCGGGCTCTCGAGTTTCGAGAAGGGCCGGTGTGAACTAGCATGAAAAAATCTATAGAAAACTATCATCCCCGGTTTGAGGTTTTTAGGACCTACATCATAGCAAAAGCGACAAACATAGAGGGTCATCGGCATTGATCTGTGAGCTAAGGTTGATTTTCGCCTAAAAAGGTCGACCAAGTTTTTAGCATTTTTAGACCTAGTTCGGTCACAAAGGAGCAAACGATAAAAACTCATTTCCCATGGCCATAAACTCGTGGTGACTTTTGCAAAAAAATGACATTTAGGCCCGGAAAATACACTTTTCTAGATTTTTGAGATGATTTAGACATGCGGGCTTTTGAGTTTCGGGAAGGGCCGGTGTGAACAAGCGTGAAAAAATCTATAGAAAACTATAATCCTTGGTTTGAGGTTTTTGGGACCTACATCATAGCAATAGCGACAAACATAGAGACTCATTAGACTCAATCGTGAGTCGAGTTTGATTTTTGCCCAAAACATGCCGATCAAGTTTTGAACGAGTTTTAGATCTAGTTCGATGCAAAACGAGCCAATGTAAAAACACATTGCCTATGGACATGACCTCGGGATGAGTTTTGGAAAAAAATGACATTTAGGTCCGGAAAATACACTTTTCTAGTTTTTCGAGATTATACGGGTATGCGGGCTTTCGAGTTTCGAAAAGGGTCGATCCGAACGAACATAAAAAAATCTATAGAAAGTCGTAATCCCTAGTTTGAGGTTTTTGGGACCTACATCATAGCAAAACCGATAAACATAATGGGTCATCGGCCTCGACCGTGAGTTGAGGTTAATTTTCGCCCAAAAAAGGCCGTCCAAGTTTTGAGAATTTTTAGACATAGTTCAATGGAAAACGAGCCAATGATAAAAACTCATTGCCTTTAGGCATGACCTCGGGGTGATTTTTGCAAAAAAACGACGTTTAGGCCCGGAAAATACACTTTTCTAGTTTTTCGAGATGATGCGAGATGCGGGCTTTCGAGTTTCGAGAAGTGTCGGTGTGAACTAGCGTGAAAAAATCGATAGGAAAATTGTAATCCCTAGTTTGAGGTTTTTGGGACCAACATCATCGCAAATGCGACAAACATAGAGGCTCATTGGCCTCGACCGTGAGCCGAGGTTGATTTTCGCCCAAAAAAGCCGAACAAGTTTTGAGCGAGTTTTAGACCTAGTTCGATGGAAAATGAACTAACGACAAAAAACTTATTGCCTATGGCCATAACGTCGGGGTGACTTTTGGAAAAAAAACAACGTTTAAGACCGGAAAATACACTTTTTAGTTTTTCAATATGATTCGGGCATGTGGGCTTTCGAGTTTCGGGAGGTGCCGGTGTGAACGAGCGAGAAAAAATCTATACCAAAACTATAATCCCGGGTTTGAGGTTTTTGGGACCTACATCATAGCAAATGCGATAAACATAGAGACTCATCGGCCTTGAGTGTGAGCCGAGGTTGATTTTCGCCCAAAAAAGGCCAAGCACATTTTAAGTAGTTTTTGACCTAGTTTGATGGCAAACTAGCCAACGATAGAAACTCATTGCCTATTGCCATGAATTCGAGGTGATTTTTGCAAAAAAACAACATTTAGGCCCACAAAATACACTTTTCTAATTCTTCAAGATGATTAGGGGATGTGGGCTTTTGAGTTTTGGGAAGGGCCGGTGTGAACGAGCGTGAAAAAATCTATAAGAAAACCGTAATCCCTAGTTTGAGGTTTTTGGGACCTACATCATAGCAAAAGCGACAAACATAGAGACTCATCGACCTTGATCGTGAGCTAAGGTTGATTTTTGCCCAAATAAGGCCAACCAAGTTTTTAGCAATTTTAGACCTAGTTCGACGGTAAAAGAGCCAACGATAAAAATAGATTGCCTATGGCCATCACCTCGGGGTGACTTTTGCAAAAAAATAATGTCTAGGCCCGGAAAATACACTTTTCTAATTTTTTGAGATGATTCGGGCATGCGGGCTTTCGAGTTTCGGGAAGGGCCGGTGCGATCGAGCGTGAAAAAATCTATAGGAAAACCGTAATCCCCGGTTTGAGGTTTTTGGGACCAACATCATCGCAAATGCGACAAACATAGAGGCTCATCGCCTCGACCGTAAGTCGAGGTTGATTTTCGCCCAAAAAAGCCGAACAAGTTTTAAGCGAGTTTTAGACCTAGTTCGATGGCAAATGAGCCAATGAAAAAAACTCATTGCCTATGGCCATGACCTCGGGGTGATTTTTGCAAAAGAAAACAATATTTAAGCCTAGAAAATACACTTTCTAGTTTTTCAAGATGATTCGGGCATGTGAGCTTTCAAGTTTCGGGAGGTGCCGGTGTGAACGAGAGTGAAAAAATCTATAGCAAACCGTATTCCCGGGTTTGAGGTTTTTGGGACCTACATCATAGCAAATGCGACAAACATAGAGACTCATCAGCCTTGATCGTGAACCGAGGTTGATTTTCACCCAAAAAAGGTCGATCGTATTTTAAGTAGTTTTAGACCTAGTTGGATTACAAACGATCCAACAATAAAAACTAATCGCCTATGGCCATGACCTTGGGGTGATTTTTGTAAAAAAACAACGTTTAGACCCGGAAAATATACTTTTCTAATTTTTGGAGATGATTCGGGCATGTGGGCTTTTGAGTTTCGAGAAGGGCCGGTGTGAACGAGCGTGAAAAAATCTATAAGAAAGCTCGTAATCCCTAGTTTGAGGTTTTTGGGACCAATATCATCGCAAATGCGACAAACATAGAGGCTCATTGACCTCGACTCGTGAGCCGAGGTTGATTTTCGCCCAAAAAAGCCGAACAAGTTTTTAGCGAGTTTTAGACCTAGTTCGATGGCATATGAGCCAATGACAAAAAGCTCAATGCCTATGGCCATGACCTCGGGGTATTTTTGCAAAAGAAAACAACGTTTAAGCCCAAAAAATACGGTTTCTACTTTTTCAAGATGATTCGGGCATGTGAGCTTTAGAGTTTCGGGAGGTGTCGGTGTGAATGAGAGTGAAAAAATCTATAGTAAACTCGTATTTCTAGGTTTGAGGTTTTTGGGACCTACATCATAGCAAATGCGACAATAATAGAGACTCATCGGCCTTGATCGTGAGCCGAGGTTGATTTTCGCCTAAAAAGGTCGACCACATTTTTAAGTAGTTTTAGACCTAGTTCGATTACAAACGATCCAACGATAAAAACTCATTCCCTATGGCCATGACCTCGGGGTGATTTTTGCAAAAAAAAAAAACAACGTTTAGGCCTAAAAAATACACTTTTCTAATTTTTCGAGATGATTTGGGCATATGGACTTTTGAGTTTCGGGAAGGGCCGAGTGTGAACGAGAGTGAAAAAATCTATAGAAAAGTCGTAATCCCCGGTTTGAGGTTTTTGGGACCAACATTATCGCGAATGCGACATACATAAAGCCTAATTGGCCTCGACCGTGAGTTGAGGTTGATTTTCGCCCAAAAAAGTTGAACAAGTTTTGAGCGAGTTTTAGACCTAGTTCGATGAAAATTAGCTAACGATAAAAAACTCATTGCCTATGGCCATGACCTCGGGGTGATTGTTTCAAAAAAAAAAAACAACGTTTAAACCCGAGTAAATACACTTTATAGTTTTTCCGGATGATTCGGGCATGTGGGCTTTCGTGTTTCGAGAGGTTCGGTGTGAACGAACGTGAAAAAATCTATAGGAATACTATAATTCCTGGTTTGAGGTTTTTGGGACCAACATCATCGTAAATGCGACAAACATAGAGGCTCATCGGCCTCGACCGTGAGCCGAGGTTGATTTTCTTCCAAAAAAGCCGAACAAGTTTTGAGCGAGTTTTAGACCTAGTTCGATGGCAAGTGAGCCAACGACAAAAAACTAATTGCCTATGGCCATGACCTCGGGGTGATTTTTGCAAAAAAAACAACGTTTAGGCCTAAAAAATACACTTTTCTAATTTTTCGAGATGATTCGAGCATGCGGGCTTTTGAGTTTCGGGAAGGGCCGGTGTGAACGAGCGTGAAAAATTCTATAGGAAAAATGTAATCCCTGGTTTGAGATTTTTGGGACCAACATCATCGCAAATGCGACAAACATAGAGGCTCTTCGGCCTCGGCCGTGAAGCGAGGTTGATTTTCGCCCAAAAAAGCCGAACAAGTTTTGAGCACTTTTAGACCTAGTTCGATGGCAAATGAGCCAATGACAAAAAACTCATCGCCTATGGCCATGGCCTTGGGGTGATTTTTGCAAGAAAAGAAAACAACGTTTAAGCCTAGAAAATACACTTTCTAGTTTTTCAAGATGATTCGGGCATGTGGGATTTCGAGTTTCGGGAGGTGCTCGTGTGAACGAGCTTGAAAACATTTATAGCAAAGCCGTATTCACGGGTTTGAGGTTTTTGCGACCTACATCATAGCAAATGCAACAAACATAGAGACTCATCGGCCTTGATCGTGAGTCGAGGTTGATTTTCTTGCAAAAAAAGCCAACCACATTTTAAGTAGTGTTAGACCTAGTTCGATTGCAAATGATCCAACGATAAAAACTCATTGCCTATGGCCATGACCTTGGGGTGATTTTTGTAAAAAAAACAACGTTTAGACCTAGAAAATACACTTTTCTAATTTTTCGAGATGATTCGGGCATGTGGGCTTTTGAGTTCGGAAAGGGCCGGTGTGAACGAGCGTGAACAAATCTATAGGAAAACCGTAATCCCTAGTTTGTGGTTTTTGGGACCAACATTATCGCGAATTCGACATACATAAAGGCTCATCGGCCTCGACTGTGAGCCGAGGTTGATTTTCACCCAAAAAAGTCGAACAAGTTTTGAGCGAGTTCTAGACCTAGTTCGATGGCAAATGAGCCAACGAAAAAAAAATCATTGCCTATGGTCATGACCTCGGGGTGATTTTTGTAAAAAAAAACAACGTTTAAGCCCGGAAAATACACTTTCAAGTTTTTAAGATAATTCGGGCATGTGGGCTTTCGAGTTTCGGGAGGTTTCGGTGTGAACGAGCGTGAAAAAATCTATAGCAAAAGCTGTATTCCCGGGTTTGAGGTTTTTGTGACCTACATCATAGTAAATGTGACAAACATAGAGACTCATCGGCCTTAACTGTGAGTCGAGGTTGATTTTCGTCCATAAAAGGCCAACCACATTTTAAGTAGTGTTAGACCTAGTTCGATTGCAAACGATCCAACGATAAAAACTCATTGCCTATGGCCAAGACCTTGGGGTGATTTTTGTAAAAAAACAACGTTTAGGCTTAGAAAATACACTTTTCTAATTTTTCGAGATGATTCGGGCATGTAGGCTTTTGAGTTTTGGAAAGGGCCGGTGTGAACGAGCGTGAAAAAATCTATAGGAAAAGCTGTAATTCCTAGTTTGTGTTTTTTGGGACCAACATTATCGCAAATGCGACATACATAAAGGCTCGTCGACCTCGGCTGTGAGCCGAGGTTGATTTTCGTCCAAAAACGTTGAACAAGTTTTGAGCGAGTTTTAGACCTAGTTCGATGGAAAATGAGCCAACGACAAAAATCTCATTGCCTATGACCATGACCTCGGGGTGATTTTTGCAAAAAAAAAAAACAACGTTTAAGCCCGGAAAATACACTTTCTAGTTTTTCAAGATAATTTGGGAATATGGGCTTTCAAGTTTACGGAGGTGTCGGTGTGGATGAGCGTGAAAAAATCTATAGCAAAATTGTATTTACGGGTTTGAGGTTTTTGAGACCTACATCATAGCAAATGCGACAACCATAGAGACTCATCGGCCTTGACTTTGAGTCGAGGTTGATTTTCGCCCAAAAAGGCCGACCACATTTTAAGTAGTGTTAGACCTAGTTCGATTGCAAATGATCCAACGATAAAAACTCATTGCCTATGGCCATGACCTTGGGGTGATTTTTAAAAAAACAACGTTTAGGCCTAGAAAATACACTTTTCTAATTTTTCAAGATGATTCGGGCATGTAGGCTTTTGAGTTTTGGAAAGGGCCGTTGTGAACGAGCGTGAAAAAATCTATAGGAAAAGCTGTAATTCCTAGTTTGTGTTTTTTGGGACCAACATTATCGCAAATGCGACATACATAAAGGCTCGTCGGCCTCGACTGTGAGCTGAGGTTGATTTTCGTCCAAAAAAGTCTGAACAAGTTTTGAGCGAGTTTTAGACCTAGTTCGATGGAAAATGAGCCAACGACAAAAATCTCATTGCCTATGACCATGACCTCGGGGTGATTTTTGCAAAAAAAAAAAACAACGTTTAAGCCCGGAAAATACACTTTCTAGTTTTTCAAGATAATTTGGGAATATGGGCTTTCAAGTTTCGGAGGTGTCGGTGTGGATGAGCGTGAAAAAATCTATAGCAAAATTGTATTTACGGGTTTGAGGTTTTTGAGACCTACATCATAGCAAATGCGACAACCATAGAGACTCATCGGCCTTGACTTTGAGTCGAGGTTGATTTTCGCCCAAAAAAGGCCGACCACATTTTAAGTAGTGTTAGACCTAGTTCGATTGCAAATGATCCAACGATAAAAACTCATTGCCTATGGCCATGACCTTGGGGTGATTTTTTAAAAAAACAACGTTTAGGCCTAGAAAATACACTTTTCTAATTTTTCAAGATGATTCGGGCATGTAGGCTTTTGAGTTTTGGAAAGGGCCGTTGTGAACGAGCGTGAAAAAATCTATAGGAAAAGCTGTAATTCCTAGTTTGTGTTTTTTGGGACCAACATTATCGCAAATGCGACATACATAAAGGCTCGTCGGCCTCGACTGTGAGTCGAGGTTGATTTTCGTCCAAAAAAGCTGAACAAGTTTTGAGCGAGTTTTAGACCTAGTTCGATGGAAAATGAGCCAACGACAAAAATCTCATTGCCTATGACCATGACCTCGGGGTGATTTTTGCAAAAAAAAAAAAACAACGTTTAAGCCCGGAAAATACACTTTCTAGTTTTTCAAGATAATTTGGGAATATGGGCTTTCAAGTTTACGGAGGTGTCGGTGTGGATGAGCGTGAAAAAATCTATAGCAAAATTGTATTTACGGGTTTGAGGTTTTTGAGACCTACATCATAGCAAATGCGACAACCATAGAGACTCATCGGCCTTGACTTTGAGTCGAGGTTGATTTTCGCCCAAAAAAGGCCGACCACATTTTAAGTAGTGTTAGACCTAGTTCGATTGCAAATGATCCAACGATAAAAACTCATTGCCTATGGCCATGACCTTGGGGTGATTTTTTAAAAAAACAACGTTTAGGCCTAGAAAATACACTTTTCTAATTTTTCAAGATGATTCGGGCATGTAGGCTTTTGAGTTTTGGAAAGGGCCGTTGTGAACGAGCGTGAAAAAATCTATAGGAAAAGCTGTAATTCCTAGTTTGTGTTTTTTGGGACCAACATTATCGCAAATGCGACATACATAAAGGCTCGTCGGCCTCGGCTGTGAGTCGAGGTTGATTTTCGTCCAAAAAAGCTGAACAAGTTTTGAGCGAGTTTTAGACCTAGTTCGATGGAAAATGAGCCAACGACAAAAATCTCATTGCCTATGACCATGACCTCGGGGTGATTTTTGCAAAAAAAAAAAACAACGTTTAAGCCCGGAAAATACACTTTCTAGTTTTTCAAGATAATTTGGGAATATGGGCTTTCAAGTTTACGGAGGTGTCGGTGTGGATGAGCGTTAAAAAATCTATAGCAAAATTGTATTTACGGGTTTGAGGTTTTTGAGACCTACATCATAGCAAATGCGACAACCATAAAGACTCATCGGCCTTGACTTTGAGCTGAGGTTGATTTTCGCCCAAAAAAGGCCGACCACATTTTAAGTAGTGTTAGACCTAGTTCGATTGCAAATGATCCAACGATAAAAACTCATTGCCTATGGCCATGACCTTGGGGTGATTTTTTAAAAAACAACGTTTAGGCCTAGAAAATACACTTTTCTAATTTTTCAAGATGATTCGGGCATGTAGGCTTTTGAGTTTTGGAAAGGGCCATTGTGAACGAGCGTGAAAAAATCTATAGGAAAAGCTGTAATTCCTAGTTTGTGTTTTTTGGGACCAACATTATCGCAAATGCGACATACATAAAGGCTCGTCGGCCTCGGCTGTGAGCCGAGGTTGATTTTCGTCCAAAAAAGCTGAACAAGTTTTGAGCGAGTTTTAGACCTAGTTCGATGGAAAATGAGCCAACGACAAAAATCTCATTGCCTATGACCATGACCTCGGGGTGATTTTTGCAAAAAAAAAAAACAACGTTTAAGCCCGGAAAATACACTTTCTAGTTTTTCAAGATAATTTGGGAATATGGGCTTTCAAGTTTACGGAGGTGTCGGTGTGGATGAGCGTGAAAAAATCTATAGCAAAATTGTATTTACGGGTTTGAGGTTTTTGAGACCTACATCATAGCAAATGCGACAACCATAGAGACTCATCGGCCTTGACTTTGAGTCGAGGTTGATTTTCGCCCAAAAAAGGCCGACCACATTTTAAGTAGTGTTAGACCTAGTTCGATTGCAAATGATCCAACGATAAAAACTCATTGCCTATGGCCATGACCTTGGGGTGATTTTTTAAAAAAACAACGTTTAGGCCTAGAAAATACACTTTTCTAATTTTTCAAGATGATTCGGGCATGTAGGCTTTTGAGTTTTGGAAAGGGCCGTTGTGAACGAGCGTGAAAAAATCTATAGGAAAAGCTGTAATTCCTAGTTTGTGTTTTTTGGGACCAACATTATCGCAAATGCGACATACATAAAGGCTCGTCGGCCTCGACTGTGAGTCGAGGTTGATTTTCGTCCAAAAAAGATGAACAAGTTTTGAGCGAGTTTTAGACCTAGTTCGATGGAAAATGAGCCAACGACAAAAATCTCATTGCCTATGACCATGACCTCGGGGTGATTTTTGCAAAAAAAAAAAACAACGTTTAAGCCCGGAAAATACACTTTCTAGTTTTTCAAGATAATTTGGGAATATGGGCTTTCAAGTTTCGGAGGTGTCGGTGTGGATGAGCGTGAAGAAATCTATAGCAAAATTGTATTTACGGGTTTGAGGTTTTTGAGACCTACATCATAGCAAATGCGACAACCATAGAGACTCATCGGCCTTGACTTTGAGTCGAGGTTGATTTTCGCCCAAAAAAGGCCGACCACATTTTAAGTAGTGTTAGACCTAGTTCGATTGCAAATGATCCAACGATAAAAACTCATTGCCTATGGCCATGACCTTGGGGTGATTTTTTAAAAAAACAACGTTTAGGCCTAGAAAATACACTTTTCTAATTTTTCAAGATGATTCGGGCATGTAGGCTTTTGAGTTTTGGAAAGGGCCGTTGTGAACGAGCGTGAAAAAATCTATAGGAAAACTATAATTCCTAGTTTGTGTTTTTTGGGACCAACATTATCGCAAATGCGACATACATAAAGGCTCGTCGGCCTCGACTGTGAGTCGAGGTTGATTTTCGTCCAAAAAAGCTGAACAAGTTTTGAGCAATTTTAGACCTAGTTCGATGGAAAATGAGCCAACGACAAAAATCTCATTGCCTATGGCCATGACCTCGGGGTGATTTTTGCAAAAAAAAAAAAACAACGTTTAAGCCCGGAAAATACACTTTCTAGTTTTTCAAGATAATTTGGGAATATGGGCTTTCAAGTTTCGGAGGTGTCGGTGTGGATGAGCATGAAAAAATCTATAGCAAAATTGTATTTACGGGTTTGAGGTTTTTGAGACCTACATCATAGCAAATGCCACAACCATGGAGACTCATCGGCCTTGACTTTGAGTCGAGGTTGATTTTCGCCCAAAAAGGCCGACCACATTTTAAGTAGTGTTAGACCTAGTTTGATTGCAAACGATCCAACAATAAAAACTCATTGCCTATGGCCATGACCTTGGGGTGATTTTTGTAAAAAAAACAACGTTTAGGCCTAGAAAATACACTTTTCTAATTTTTCAAGATGATTCGGGCATGTAGGCTTTTGAGTTTTGGAAAGGGTCTGTTGTGAACGAGCGTGAAAAAATCTATAGGAAAAGCTGAAATCCCTAGTTTGTGGTTTTTGGGACCAACATTATCGCAAATGCGACATACATAAAGGCTCTTCGACCTCGACCGTGAGTCGAGGTTGATTTTCGCCCAAAAAAGCTGAACAAGTTTTGAGCGAGTTTTAGACCTAGTTCAATGGAAAATGAGCCAACGACCAAAAACTCATTGCCTATGGCCATGACCTCGAGGTGATTTTTGCAAAAAAAAAAAAAACAACGTTTAAGCCCGGAAAATACACTTTATAGTTTTTCCAAATGATTAGGGCATGTGCGCTTTCGAGTTTCGGGAGGTGCTAGTGTGAAATAGCGTGAAAAAATCTATAGCAAAAATGTAATCTTGGGTTTGAGGTTTTTGGTACCTACATCATAGCAAATGCGACAAACATAGAGACTCATCCGCCTTGATCGTGAGTCGAGGTTGATTTTTGTCCAAAAATGCCGACCACATTTTAAGCGAGTTTTAGACCTAGTTCGATAGCAAACGAGTCAACGATAAAAACTCAATGCCTATGGCCATGACCTCGTGGTGATTTTTGCAAAAAAACAACGTTTTTGGCTAGAAAATACACTTTTCTAATTTTTCGAGATGATTCGGGCATACGAGCTTTTGAGTTTTGGGAAGGGCCGGTGTGAACGAGCGTGAAGAAATCTATGGCAAAACTATAATCCCTGGTTTGAGGTTTTTGGGACCAACATCATCGCAAATGCGACAAACATAGAGGCCCATCGGCCTCGATTGTGAGCCGAGGTTGATTTTCACCCAAAAAAGCCGAACAAGTTTTGAGCGAGTTTTAGACATAGTTCGATGGCAAACGAGCCAACGATAAAAACACATTGCCTATGGCCATGACCTTGGGGAGATTTTTGGAAAAAAAATGATGTTAGGCACGAAAAATACACTTTTCTTGTTTTTCGAGATGATGTGGGCATGCGGGTTTTGAGTTCTCGAAAGAGCGGTGTGAACGAGCGTGAAAAAATTTATTGGAAAACTCGTAATCCTTGGTTTCGGGTTTTTAGGACCTACATCATAGCAAAAGTGACAAGCATAGAGACTCATCGGCCTCGACTCGTGAGTCGAGGTTGATTTTTGCTCAAAATAGGCCGACCAAGTTTTCGAAGTTTTAGACCTAGTTCAATGGCAAACAAGGCAACGATAAAAACTCATTACCTATGGCCATGACCTCGGGGAGATTTATGAAAAAAGACGACATTTAGGCCTAGAAATTACACTTTTCTTATTTTTTGAGATAATACGGACATGCGGGCTTTCGAGTTTTGGAAAGGGCCGATGTGAACGAGCCTTAAAAAATCTATAGGAAAACGATAATACCGGTTTGAGTTTTAATGTACCTACATCATAGCAAAAGCGACAAACATAGAGACTCATTGGCCTCTATTGTGAGTTGAGGTTTATTTTCGCCCAAAAAAGGCCGACCAATTTTAAAGCGAGTTTTAGACCTATTTCGATGCCAACGGAGCCAACGATAAAAACTCATTCCCTATGGCCATGACCTCGGGGAGATTTTTGCAAAAAACAACGTTTAGGCCTAGAAAATACACTTTTCTTGTTTTTTGAGATGATGCGGGCGTGCGGGCTTTTGAGTTCCTGGAAGGGCCGATGTAAACAAGCGTGAAAAAATCTATAGGAAAACCGTAATCCTTGGTTTGAGGTTTTTGGGACCTACATCATAGCAAAAGCGACAAACATAGAGACTCATCCGCCTCGACCGTGAGCCGAGGTTGATTGTCCCCCAAAAAAGGCCGACCAAGTTTTGAATAGTTTTAGACCTAGTTCGATGGAAAACGAGCCAATGATAAAAAATCATTGCTCGTGGCCTTGACCTCGAAGAGATTTTTGAAAGAACAACGACGTTTAGGCCTGGAAAATACATTTTTCTTGTTTATTGAGATAATTCGGGGATGCGAGGCTATCGAGTTCTCGGAAGAGCCATTGTGAACGGGCGTGAAAAAATCTATAAGAAAACCGTAATCCCCGGTTTGAGGTTTTTGGGACCTACATCATAGCAAAAGCGACAAGCATAGAGACTCATCGGCTTCGACTATGAGCCGACGTTGATTTTCGTCCAAAATAGGTCGACCAAGTTTTGAGTAGTTTTAGACCTAGTTCGATGGCAATAGAGCCAATGATAAAAACTCATCACCTTTGGTGATGACCTCGGGAGATTTTTGTAAAAAAATGACGTTTAGGCCAAGAAAATACACTTTTCTAGTTTTTTGAGATTATACGGGCATGCGGGCTTTTGGGTTCTTAGAAGGACCGGTGTGAACGAGCGTGAAAAAATCTATAGAAAAGCTGTAACACCCGGTTTGAGGTTTTTAGGACCTACATCATAGCAAAATCAACAAACATAGAGACTCATCGGCCTCGACCGTGAGTCGAGGTTGATTTTCGACTCAAAAAAGGCCGACCAAGTTTTGAGCGAGTTTTAGACCTAGTTCGATGGCAATAGAGCCAATGATAAAAACTCATCACCTACGGTGATGACCTCGAGGAGATTTTTGTAAAAAAATGACGTTTAGGCTAAGAAAATACACTTTTCTAGTTTTTTGAGATTATACGGGCATGCGGGCTTTTGGGTTCTTAGACGGACCGGTGTGAACGAGCGTGAAAAAATCTATAGAAAAACCGTAACACTCGGTTTGAGGTTTTTAGGACCTACATCATAGCAAAATCGACAAACATAGAGACTCATCGGCCTCGACCGTGAGCCGAGGTTGATTTTCGACCCAAAAAAGACCGACCAAGTTTTGAGCGAGTTTTAGACCTAGTTCGACAACAAACGAGCCATCGATAAAAACTCATTGCCTTTATCCATGACCTCGGGGTGAGTTTTGCAAAAAAACAACGTTTAGCCCTCGAAAATACCCTTTTCTAGTTTTTCGAGATGATGCGGGCATGCGAGCTTTTGAGTTCTTGGAAGAGGTTGGTGTGAACGAGCGTAAAAATCTTTATGGAAACTGTAACCCCTGGTTTGAGGTTTTTCGGACCTATATCATAACAAAAGCGACAAACATAGAGACTCATTGGCCTCGATCGTGAGCCGAGGTTGATTTTTGCCCAAAAAATGCCGATCAAGTTGTAAGCGATTTTAGACCTAGTTCGATGGCAAACAAGCCAACGATAAAAACTCATTGGCTAAGGCCATGTCCTCGGGGTGATTTTTACAAAAAAACGACCTTTAGGCTCGGAAAATACACTTTTCTAGTTTTTCGAGATGATTCGAGAATGCGGGCTTTCGAGTCCCTTGAAGGGCTAGTGTGAACGAGCGTGAAAAAATCTATAGGAAAAGCCGTAATTCCCGATTTGAGGTTTTTAGGACCTACATCATAGCAATAGTGACAAACATATAGACTTATCGGCCTCGACTGTGAGTTGAAGTTGATTTTCGACCAAAAAAAGGTCGACCAAATTTTGAGAAGTTTTAGACCTAGTTCGACGACAAACGAGCCAATGATAAAAAGTCATCACCGATGGCCATGACCTCGGGATGATTTTTGAAAAAAGTCAACGTTTAGGCCCGGAAAATACGGTATTCTAGGTTTTCGAGATGATTCGGACATGCGGGCTTCCGAGTTCCTAGAAGAGTCGGTGTTAACGATCATGAAAAATTCTATAGGAAAAAAATAATCCATAGTTTGAGGTTTTTGGGACCTACATCATAGCAAAAGCGACAAACATAGAGACTCATCGACCTCGACTGTGAGCTAAGGTTGCTTTCGCCCAAAAAAGGCCGACCAAGTTTTGAGTAGTTTTAGACCTATTTTGATGGCAAACGAGCCAACGATAAAAATTCATTGCTTATGGCCATGACCTCGGGGTGATTTTTGCAAAAAAACAATATTTAAGCCCGGAAAATACTTTTTTCTAGTTTTTTGAGATGATGCGGGCATGCGGGCTTTCGAGTCTCCGGAAGGGTCGGTGTGAACGAGCGTGAAAAAACTATAGGAAAATTGTAATCCCCGGTTTGAGGTTTTTGGGACCTATATCATAGAAAAAGCAACAAACATAGAGATTCATCGGCCTTGACTCGTGAGTCGAGGTTGATTTTCGCCCAAAAAGGCCGACCAAGTTTTCAGCGAGTTTTAGTCCTATTTCGATGCCGAACGAGCCAACGATAAAAAATCATTGTCTCCGGCCATTATCTTGGAGTTATTTATGCTAAAAAATGATGTTTAGGCCTACAAAATACACTTTTCTAGTTTTTTGAGATAATTCGAGAATTCGGGCTTTCGAGTTCTTAGAAGGACCGGTGTGAACAAGCATGAAAAAATCTATATGAAAACCGCAACCCCCGGTTTGGGGCTTTTGGGACCTACACCATAGGAAAAGCGACAAACATAAAGACTCATCGACCTTGACTATGAGTCGAGGTTGATTTTCGACCCAAAAAAGGCCGACCAAGTTTTGAGATGTTTTAGACCTATATCGATGAAAAATGAGCCAACGATAAAAACTCATTCCTTATGGCCATGACCTCGGGGTATTTTTGAAAAAAGACGACGTTTAGGCCCGAAAAATACACTTTTCTAGGTTTTCGAGATGATTCGGACATGTGGGGTTCCGAGTTCCTGGAATGGCCGGAGTTAACAAGCGTGAAAAAATCTATAGGAAAACTATAATACCCGGTTTGAGGTTTTTGGGACCTACATCATAGCAAAAGCAACAAACATAGAGACTCATCGACCTCGACCGGGAGCTAAGGTTGATTTTCACCTAAAAAAGGCTAACCAAGTTTTGAGCGAGTTTTAGACCTAGTTTGATACCAAACGAGCCAACGATAAGAACTCATGGCCTATGGCCATAACCTCGGGGTGATTTTTGAAAAAAAACGACATTTAGGCCAAGAAAATACACTTTTCTAGTTTTTTTAGATAATTCGGGAATGCGGGCTTTCGAGTTCCTCGAACGATTGGTGTGAACGAACGTGAAAAAATCTATAGAAAAACCGTAATCCCCGGTTTGAGGCTTTTGGAACCTACATCATAGCAAAAGTGACAAACATAGAGACTTATCGGCCTCGACCGTGAGCCGAGGTTGATTTTCGACCCAAAAATGGCCGACCAAGATTTGAGAAGTTTTAGACCTAGTTTGACGACAAATGAGCTAACGATAAAAGTCATCGCCTTTGGCCATGTCCTCGGGGTGATTTTTGAAAAAAGATGACGTTTAGGCCTAGAAAATACACTTTTCTAGGTTTTTGAGATGATTCGGACATCGGGCTTTCGAGTTCCTAGAAGTGTCGGTGTTCACGAACGTGACAAATTCTATAGGAAAACTATAATCCCCGGTTTGAGGTTTACGGTACCCACATCATAGCAAAAGTGATAAACATAGAGACTCATCGACCTCGACTGTGAGCTAAGGTTGATTCTCGCCCAAAAAGGCCGACCAAGTTTTGAGCGAGTTTTAAACCTATTTTGATGGTAAACGAGCCAACGATAAAAACTCATTGCCTATGGCCATGACCTCGGGGTGATTTTTGAAAAAAGACGACGTTTAGGCCTAGAAAATACACTTTTCTAGGTTTTCGAGATGATTCGGACATGTGGGCTTCCGAGTTCCCGGAATGGTCGGAGTTAACAAGCGTGAAAAATCTATAGGAAAACTATAATACCTGGTTTGAGGATTTTGGGACCTACATCATAGCAAAAGTGATAAGCATAGAGACTCATCGGTCTCGACTCGTGAGCTAAGGTTGATTTTCGCCTAAAAAAGGCCGACCAAGTTTTGAGCGAGTTTTAGACTTAGTTCATTGACAAACGAGCCAACGATAAGAACTCATGGCCTATGGCCATGACCTCGGGGTGCTTTTTGAAAAAAACAACATTTAGGCTCGGAAAATACGAGTTTTCTAGTTTTTCGAGATAATTCGGGAATGCGGGCTTTCGAGTTCCTCGAACGGTCGGTGTGAACGAACGTGAAAAAATCTATAGAAAAGCCGTAATCCTTGGTTTGAGGCTTTTGGAACCTACATCATAGCAAAAGTGACAAACATAGAGACTCAATGGCCTCGACTATGAGCTAAGGTTGATTTTCGACCCAAAAAAGGCCGACCAAGTTTTGAGAAGTTTTAGACCTAGTTCGACGACAAATGAGCCAATGATAAAAAGTCATTGCCTTTGGCCATGTGCTCGGGGTGATTTTTGAAAAAAGACGATGTTTAGGCTTAGAAAATACACTTTTCTAGGTTTTCGAGATGATCCGGACATGCGGGCTTCCGAGTTCCTAGAAGTGCCGGTGTTCACGAGCGTGAAAAATTCTATAGGAAAACTATAATCCCCGGTTTGAGGTTTCTAGTACCTATATCATAGCAAAAGTGACAAACATAGAGACTCATCGACCTCGACCGTGAGCTAAGGTTGTTTCTCGCCCAAAAAAGGCCGACCAAGTTTTGAGTAGTTTTAGACCTATTTTGATGGTAAACGAGCCAACGATAAAAACTCATTGCGTATGGCCTTGACCTCGGGGTGATTTTTGAAAAAAGACGACGTTTAGGCCTAGAAAATACACTTTTCTTGGTTTTCGAGATGATTCGGACATGTGGGCTTTTGAGTTCTCGGAATGGTCGGAGTTAACAAGCGTGAAAAATCTATAAGAAAATTATAATACCTGGTTTGAGGTTTTTGTGACCTACATCATAGCAAAAGCGATAAACATAGAGACTTATCGGCCTCGACCGTGAGCTAAGGTTGATTTTCGACTAAAAAAGGCCGACCAAGTTTTGAGCGAGTTTTAGACCTAGTTCATTGACAAACGAGCCAACGATAAGAACTCATGGCCTATGGCCATGACCTCGGGGTGCTTTTTGAAAAAAACGACATTTAGGCCCGGAAAATACACTTTTCTAGTTTTTCGAGATAATTCGAGAATGCGGGCTTTCGAGTTCCTCGAATGGTCGGTGGAACGAACGTGAAAAAATCTATAGAAAAACTCGTAATCCTTGGTTTGAGGCTTTTGGAACCTACATCATAGCAAAAGTGACAAACATAGAGACTCATTGGCATCGACCGTGAGCTAAGGTTGATTTTCGACCCAAAAATGGCCGACCAAGTTTTGAGAAGTTTTAGACCTAGTTTGACGACAAATGAGCCAACGATAAAAAGTCATCGCCTTTGGCCATGTGCTCGGGGTGATTTTTGAAAAAAGAGGATGTTTAGGCCCGGAAAATACACTTTTTCGGGTTTTCGAGATGATTCGGACATGCGGGCTTCCGAGTTCCTAGAAGTGCTCGGTGTTCACGAGCGTGAAAACTTTTATAGGAAAACTATGATCCCCGGTTTGAGGTTTCGGTACGTACATCATAGCAAAAGTGACAAACATAGAGACTCATCGACCTCGACCGTGAGCTAAGGTTGTTTCTCGCCCAAAAAAGGCCGACCAAGTTTTGAGCGAGTTTTAAACCTATTTTGATGGTAAACGAGCCAACGATAAAAACTCATTGCCTATGGCCATGACCTCGGGGTGATTTTTGAAAAAAGAAGACGTTTAGGCCTAGAAAATACACTTTTTTAGGTTTTCGAGATGATTTGGACATGTGGGTTTCCGAGTTCCCGGAATGGCCGGAGTTAACAAGCGTGAAAAATCTATAGGAAAACTATAATACCCGGTTTGAGGATTTTGGGACCTACATCATAGCAAAAGTGATAAGCATAGAGACTCATCGGTCTCGACCGTGAGCTAAGGTTGATTTTCGCCTAAAAAAGGCCGACCAAGTTTTGAGCGAGTTTTAGACTTAGTTCATTGACAAACGAGCCAACGATAAGAACTCATGGCCTATGGCCACGACCTCGGGGTGCTTTTTGAAAAAAACAACATTTAGGCTCGGAAAATACGAGTTTTCTAGTTTTTTGAGATAATTCGGGAATGCGGGCTTTCGAGTTCCTCGAACGGTCGATGTGAACGAACGTGAAAAAATCTATAGAAAAACCGTAATCCTTGGTTTGAGGCTTTTGGAACCTACATCATAGCAAAAGTGACAAACATAGAGACTCATTGGCATCGACCGTGAGCTAAGGTTGATTTTCGACCCAAAAAAGGCCGACCAAGTTTTGAGCGAGTTTTAGACTTAGTTCATTGACAAACGAGCCAACGATAAGAACTCATGGGCTATGGCCATGACCTCGGGGTGCTTTTTGAAAAAAACAACATTTAGGCTCGGAAAATACAGCTTTTCTAGTTTTTTGAGATAATTCGAGAATGCGGGCTTTCGAGTTCCTCGAACGGTCGAAGTGAACGAACGTGAAAAAATCTATAGAAAAACCGTAATCCTTGGTTTGAGGTTTCGGTACCTACATCATAGCAAAAGTGACAAACATAGAGACTCATCAACCTCGACCGTGAGCTAAGGTTGATTCTCGCCCAAAAAAGGCCGACCAAGTTTTGTGCTCGTTTTAGACCTATTTTGATGGTAAACGAGCCAACGATAAAACTCATTGCCTATGACCTTGGGGTCGGGGTGATTTTTGAAAAAAGACGACGTTTAGGCCCGGAAAATACACTTTTCTAGGTTTCCGAGATGATTCGGACATGTGGGCTTCCGAGTTCCCGGAATGGCCGGAGTTAACAAGCGTGAAAAATCTATAGGAAAACTATAATACCCGGTTTGAGGTTTTTGTGACCTACATCATAGCAAAAGCGATAAACATAGAGACTCATCGGCCTCGACTATGAGCTAAGGTTGATTTTTGCCTAAAAAAGGCCGACCAAGTTTTGAGCAATTTTAGACCAGTTCATTGACAAACGAGCCAACGATAAGAACTCATGGCCTATGGCCATGACCTTGGGGTGCTTTTTGAAAAAAAATGAGATTTAGGCTCGGAAAATACGGTTTTCTAGTTTTTCGAGATAATTCGGGAATGCGGGCTTTCGAGTTCCTCGAATGGTCGGTGTGAACGAACGTGAAAAAATCTATAGAAAAACCGTAATCCTTGGTTTGAGGCTTTTGGAACCTACATCATAGCAAAAGTGACAAACATAGAGACTCAATGGCCTCGACTATGAGCTAAGGTTGATTTTCGACCCAAAAAAGGCCGATCAAGTTTTGAGAAGTTTTAGACCTAGTTTGACGACAAATGAGCCAACGATAAAAAGTCATCGCCTTTGGCCATGTGCTCGGGGTGATTTTTGAAAAAAGAGGATGTTTAGGCCCGTAAAATACACTTTTCTATGTTTTCGAGATGATTCGGACATGCGGGCTTCGAGTTCCTAGAAGTTCCGGTGTTCACGAGCGTCAAACATTCTATAGGAAAACTATAATCCCCGGTTTGAGGTTTCGGTACCTACATCATAGGAAAAGTGACAAACATAGAGACTCATCGACATCGACCGTGAGCTAAGGTTGATTCTCGCCCAAAAAAGGCCGACCAAGTTTTATGCAGTTTTAAACCTATTTTGATGGTAAACGAGCCAACGATAAAAACTCATTGCCTATGGCCTTGGCCTCGAGGTGATTTTTGAAAAAAGACGACGTTTAGGCCCGTAAAATACACTTTTCTAGGTTTCCGAGATGATTCGGACATGTGGGCTTCCGAGTTCCCGGAATGGCCGGAGTTAACAAGCGTGAAAAATCTATAGGAAAACTATAATAGCTGGTTTGAGGTTTTTGTGACCTACATCATAGCAAAAGCGATAAACATAGAGACTCATCGGCCTCGACCGCGAGCTAAGGTTGATTTTCGCCTAAAAAGGCCGACCAAGTTTTGAGCGAGTTTTAGACCTAGTTCCTTGACAAACGAGCCAACGATAAAACTCATGGCCTATGGCCATGACCTCGGGGTGCTTTTTGAAAAAAACGACATTTAGGCTCGGAAAATACAATTTTCTAGTTTTTCTAGATAATTCGGGAATGCGGGCTTTCGAGTTCCTCGAACGGTCGATGTGAACGAACGTGAAAAAATCTATAGAAAAATTGTAATCCTTTGTTTGAGGCTTTTGGAACCTACATCATAGCAAAAGTGACAAACATAGGGACTCATTGGCCTCGACTGTGAGCTAAGGTTGATTTTCGACCCAAAAAAGGCCGACCAAGTTTTGAGAAGTTTTAGACCTAGTTTGACGACAAATGAGCCAACGATAAAAAGTCATCGCCTTTGGCCATGTGCTCGGGGTGATTTTTGAAAAAAGATGATGTTTAAGCACGTAAAATACACTTTTCTAGGTTTTCGAGATGATTCGGACATGCGGGCTTCCGAGTTCCTAGAAGTGCCGGTGTTCACGAGCGTGAAAAATTCTATAGGAAAACTATAATCCCCGGTTTGAGGTTTCGGTACCTACATCATAGCAAAAGTGACAAACATAGAGACTCATCGACCTCGACCGTGAGCTAAGGTTGATTCTTGCCCAAAAAAGGCCAACCAAGTTTTGAGAAGTTTTATACCTATTTCAATGGTAAACGAGCCAACGATAAAAACTCATTGCCTATGGCCATGACCTTGGGGTATTTTTGGAAAAAGACGACGTTTAGGCCCGTAAAAACACTTTTCTAGGTTTTCGAGATGATTCGGACATATGGGCTTCCGAGTTCCCGGAATGGCTGGAGTTAACAAGCGTGAAAAAATCTATAGGAAAACTATAATACCTTGTTTGAGGTTTTTGGGACCTACATCATAGCAAAAGCGATAAACATATAGACTCATCGGCCTCGACCGTGAGCCGAGGTTGATTTTTGCCCAAAAAACGCCGATCAAGTTGTAAGCAATTTAAGCGAGTTTTAGACCTAGTTCGATGGTAAACAAGCCAACGATAAAAACTCATTGGCTAAGACCATGACCTCGGGGTGATTTTTACAAAAAACGACGTTTAGGCTTAGAAAATACACTTTTCTAGTTTTTCGAGATGATTCGAGAATGAGGGCTTTCGAGTCCCTCGAAGGGCTAGTGTGAACGAGCATGAAAAAATCTATAGGAAAATTGTAATTCCCGGTTTGAGGTTTTTAGGACCTACATCATAGCAATAGCGACAAACATAGAGACTTATCGGCCTCGACCGTGAGTCGAAGTTGATTTTCGACCCAAAAAAGGCCGACCATATTTTGAGAAGTTTTAGACCTAGTTCTATGACAAACGAGCCAACGATAAAAAGTCATCACCGATGGCCATGACCTCGGGATGATTTTTGAAAAAAGTCAATGTTTAGGCCCAAAAAATACGAGTATTCTAGGTTTTCGAGATGATTCGGACATGCGAGCTTCCGAGTTCCTAGAAGGGCCGGTGTTAACAATCATGAAAAATTCTATAGGAAAACAATAATCCATGGTTTGAGGTTTTTGGGACCTACACCATAGCAAAAGCGACAAACATAGAGACTCATCGGCCTCGACCGTGAGCTAACATTGCTTTCGCCCAAAAAAGGCCGACCAAGTTTTGAGCGAGTTTTAGACCTATTTTGATGGTAAACGAGCCAACGATAAAAATTCATTGCTTATGGCCATGACCTCGGGGTGATTTTTGCAAAAAAACAATATTTAGGCCCGTAAAATACTTTTTTCTAGTTTTTTGAGATGATGCGGGCATGCGGGCTTTTGAGTCTCCGGAAGGGTCGGTGTGAACGAGCGTGAAAAAACTATAGGAAAATTGTAATCCCCGGTTTGAGGTTTTTGAGACCTATAACATAGAAAAAGCAACAAACATAGAGATTCATCGGCCTTGATCGTGAGCCGAGGTTGATTCTCGCCCAAAAAGGCCGATCACGTTTTCGGCAGCTTTAGTCCTATTTCGATGCCGAACGAGCCAACGATAAAAAATCATTGTCTTTGGCCATTATCTTGGAGTTATTTATGCTAAAAAATGATGTTTAGGCCTAGAAAATAAACTTTTCTAGTTTTTTGAGATAATTCGAGAATGCGGGCTTTCGAGTTCTTAGAAGGGTCGGTGTGAACGAGCATGAAAAAATCTATATGAAAACCGCAACCCCCGGTTTGGGGTTTTTGGGACCTACATCACGAGAAAAGCGACAAACATAAAGACTCATCGACCATGACCGTGAGTTGAGGTTGATTTTCGAACCAAAAAAGGTGACCAAGTTTTGAGATGTTTTAGACCTATATCGACGATAAACGATCCAACGATAAAAAATCATTCCTTATGGCCATGACCTTAGGGTGATTTTTGAAAAAAGACGACGTTTAGGCCCGGAAAGTACACTTTTATAGGTTTTTGAGATGATTCGGACATGTGGGCTTCCGAGTTCCCGGAATGGCCGGAGTTAACAAGCGTGAAAAAATCTATAGGAAAACTATAATACCCGGTTTGAGGTTTTTGGGACCTACATCATAGCAAAGCAACAAACATAGAGACTCATCGACCTCGACCGTGAGCTAAGGTTGATTTTCGCCTAAAAAAGGCTAACCAAGTTTTGAGCGAGTTTTAGACCTAGTTTGATGACAAACGAGCCAACGATAAGAACTCATGGCCTATGGCCATAACATCGGGGTGATTTTTGAAAAAAAAACGACGTTTAGGCCAAGAAAATACACTTTTCTAGTTTTTTGAGATAATTCGAGAATGCGGGCTTTCGAGTTCCTCGAACGGTCGGTGTGAACGAACGTGAAAAAATCTATAGAAAAGCTCGTAATCCCCGGTTTGAGGTTTTTGGAACCTACATCATAGCAAAAGTGGCAAACATAGAGACTCATCGGCCTCGACCGTGAGCCGAGGTCGATTTTCGACCCAAAAATGGCCGACCAAGTTTTTAGAAGTTTTAGACCTAGTTCGACGGCAAATGAGCCAACGATAAAAAGTCATCGCCTTTGGACATGTCCTCGGGGTGATTTTTGAAAAAAGACGATGGTTAGGCCCGTAAAATACACTTTTCTAGGTTTTCGAGATGATTCGGACATGCGCGCTACCAAGTTACTAGAAGTGCCGGTGTTCACGAACGTGAAATATTCTATAGGAAAACTATAATCCCCGGTTTGAGGTTTCGGTACCTACATCATAGGAAAAGCGACAAACATAGAGACTCATCAACCTCGACCGTGAGCTAAGGTTGATTCGCGCCCAAAAAAGACCGACTAAGTTTTAAGCGAGTTTTAGACCTATTTCGATGGTAAACGAGCCAACGATAAAAACTCATTGCCCATGGCCATGACCTCGGGGTGATTTTTGAAAAAAAAGACGTTTAGGCCCGTAAAATACACTTTTCTAGGTTTTCGAGATGACCCGGACATGTGGGCTTCCGAGTTCCCGGAATGATCGTAGTTAACAAGCGTGAAAAATCTATAGGAAAACTATAATACCCGGTTTGAGGTTTTTGGGACCTACATCATAGCAAAAGCGATAAACATAGAGACTCATTGGCCTCGACTCGTGAGCTAAAGTTGATTTTCGCCTAAAAAAGGCCGACCAAGTTTTGAGCGAGTTTTAGACCTAGTTCGTTGACAAACGAGCCAACGATAAGAACTCATGGCCTATGGCCATGACCTCGGGTGATTTTTGAAAAAAATGACATTTAGGTTCGGAAAATACACTTTTCTAGTTTTTCGAGATAATTCGGGAATGCGGGCTTTCGAGTTCCTCGAACGGTCGGTGTGAACGAACGTGAAAAAATCCGTAGAAAAACCGTAATCCCCGGTTTGAGGTTTTTGGAACCTACATCATAGCAAAAGTGACAAACATAGAGACTCATTGGCCTCGACTCGTGAGCTAAGGTTGATTTTCGACCAAAAAATGACCGACCAAGTTTTGAGAAGTTTTAGACCAAGTTCGACATAAAATGAGCCAACGATAAAAAGTCATCGCCTTTGGCCATGTCCCCGGGTGATTTTTGAAAAAAGACGACGTTTAGGCCTAGAAAATACACTTTTCTAGGTTTTCGAGATGATTCGGACATGCGAGCTTCCAAGTTCCTAGAAGTGCCGGTGTTCACGAGCGTGAAAAATTCTATAGGAAAACTATAATTCCCGGTTTGAGGTTCCCGGTACCTACATCATAGCAAAAGTGACAAACATAGAGACTCATCGACCTCGACTCGTGAGCTAAGGTTGATTCTCGCCCAAAAAAGGCCGACCAAGTTTTGAGCGAGTTTTAGACCTATTTCGATGGTAAACGAGCCAATGATAAAAACTCATTGCCCATGGCCATGACCTCGGGGTGATTTTTGAAAAAAGACGACGTTTAGGCCCGTAAAATACACTTTCTAGGTTTTCGAGATGACTCGGACATGTGGGCTTCGGAGTTCTTGGAATGGTCGGAGTTTACAAGCGTGAAAAATCTATAGGAAAACTATAATACTTGGTTTGAGGTTTTTGGGACCTACATCATAGCAAAAGCGATAAACATAAAGACTCATCGGCCTCGACTCGTGAGCTAAGGTTGATTTTTGCCTAAAAAAGGCCGACCAAGTTTTGAGCGAGTTTTAGACCTAGTTCGTTGACGAACGAGCCAACGATAAGAACTCATGGCCTATGGCCATGACCTCGGGATGATTTTTGAAAAAAACGACATTTAGGTCCGGAAAATACACTTTTCTAGTTTTTCGAGATAATTCGAGAATGCGGGCTTTCGAGTTCCTCGAACGGTCGGTGTGAACGAATGTGAAAAAATCTATAGAAAAGCTGTAATCCCTGGTTTGAGGTTTTTGGAACCTATATCATAGCAAAAGTGACAAACATAGAGACTCATTGGCCTCGATTCGTGAACTAAGGTTGATTTTCGACCAAAAAATGACCGACCAAGTTTTGAGAAGTTTTAGACCTAATTCGACGGAAAATGAGCCAATGATAAAAAGTCATTGCCTTTGGCCATGTCCTCGGGGTGATTTTTGAAAAAAGACGACGTTTAGGCCCGGAAAATACACTTTTCTAGGTTTTCGAGATGATTCGGACATGCAAGCTTCCGAGTTCCTAGAAGTGCCGGTGTTCACGAGTGTGAAAAATTCTATAGGAAAACTATAATTCCTGGTTTGAGGTTTACGGTACCTACATCATAGCAAAAGTGACAAACATAGAGACTCATCGACCTCGACCGTGAGCTAAGGTTGATTCTCGCCCAAAAAGGCCGACCAAGTTTTGAGTAGTTTTAGACCTATTTCGATGGTAAACGAGCCAATGATAAAAACTCATTGCCCATGGCCATGACCTCGGGGTGATTTTTGAAAAAAGACGACGTTTAGGCCCGGAAAATACACTTTTCTAGGTTTTCGAGATGACTCGGACATGTGGGCTTCGGAGTTCCCGGAATGGCCGGAGTTTACAAGCGTGAAAAATCTATAGGAAAATTATAATACCTGGTTTGAGGTTTTTGGGACCTACATCATAGCAAAAGCGATAAACATAGAGACTCATCGGCCTCGACTCGTGAGCTAAGGTTGATTTTCACCTAAAAAAGGCCGACCAAGTTTTGAGCGAGTTTTAGACCTAGTTCGTTGACAAACGAGCCAACAATAAGAACTCATGGGCTATGGCCATGACCTCGGGGTGATTTTTGAAAAAAAATGACATTTAGGTCCGAAAAATACACTTTTCTAGTTTTTTGAGATAATTCGGGAATGCGGGCTTTCGAGTTACTCGAACGATCGGTGTGAACGAACGTGAAAAAATCTATAGAAAAGCTGTAATCCCCGGTTTGAGGTTTTTGGAACCTACTTCATAGCAAACATGACAAACGTAGAGACTCATTGGCCTCGACCGTGAGCTAAGGTTGATTTTCGACCAAAAAATGACCGACCATGTTTTGAGAAGTTTTAGACCTAGTTCGATGAAAAATGAGCCAACGATAAAAAGTCATCGCCTTTGGCCATGTCCTTGGGGTGATTTTTGAAAAAAGACGACGTTTAGGCCCGGAAAATACACTTTTCTAGGTTTTCGAGATGATTCGGACATGTGAGCTTCCGAGTTCCTAGAATGGCCGGAGTTAACAAGCGTGAAAAAATCTATAGGAAAACCGTAATACCCGGTTTGAGGTTTTTGGGACCTACATCATAGCAAAAGCAATAAACATAAAGACTCATCGGCCTCGACTCGTGAGCTAAGGTTGATTTTCGCCTAAAAAGGTCGACCAAGTTTTGAGCGAGTTTTAGACTTAGTTCTTTGACAAACGAGCCAACGATAAGAACTCATGGCCTATGGCCATGACCTCGGGGTGATTTTTGAAAAAAATGACATTTAGGCCCAAAAAATACACTTTTCTAGTTTTTTGAGATAATTCGGGAATGCGAGCTTTCGAGTTTCTCGAACGGTCGGTGTGAACGAATGTGAAAAAATCTATAGAAAAACCGTAATCCCTATTTTGAGGTTTTCGGAACCTACATCATAGCAAAAGCGATAAACATAGAGACTCATCGGCCTCGACCGTGAGTCGAGGTTGATTTTCGACCCAAAAATGGCCGACCAAGTTTTGAGAAGTTTTAGACCTAGTTCGGTGGAAAATGAACCAACGATAAAAAGTCATCGCCTTTGGCCATGTCCTCGTGGTGGTTTTTGAAAAAGACGATGTTTAGGCTCGGAAAATACACTTTTCTAGGTTTTCGAGATGATTCGGACATGTAGGCTTCCGAGTTCCTAGAAGTGCCGGTGTTCACGAGCGTGAAAAATTCTATAGGAAAACTATAATCCCCGGTTTGAGGTTTCGGTAACTACATCATAGAAAAAGTGACAAACATAGAGACTCATCGACCTCGACTGTGAGCTAAGGTTGATTCTCGCCCAAAAAGGCCGACCAAGTTTTGAGCGAGTTTTAGACCTATTTCGATGGTAAACGAGCCAACGATAAAAACTCATTGCCTATGGCCATGACCTCAAGGTGATTTTTGCAAAAAAACGATATTTAGGCATATAAAATGTAGTTTTCTAGTTTTTCGAGATGATGCGGGTATGCGGGCTTTTGAGTCATCGGAAGGGTCGGTGTGAACGAGCGTGAAAAAATCTATAGGAAAACCGTAATCTCCGGTTTGAGGTTTTTGGGACGTATATCATAGCAAAAGCGACAAACATAGAGATTCATCGGCACCGATCGTGAGTTGACGTTGATTTTCGCCCCAAAAAGGCCGACTAAGTTTTGAGCGAGTTTTAGACCTAGTTCGATGGCCAACGAGCCAACGATAAAAACTCATTGCCTTTGGCCATGACCTCGGGGTGATTTTTCAAAAAAATGACGTTTAGGCCTAGAAAGTTCCCCTTTCTAGTTTTTCAAGATAATGCGGGCATGCGAGCTTTCGAGTTCTTAGGAGGGTCGGAGTGAACAAGCATGAAAAAATCTATAGAAAAGCTGTAATCCCCGGTTTGAGGTTTTTGGGACCCACATCATACCAAAAGCGACAAACATGGAGACTTATCGGCCTCGATTGTGAGTTGAGGTTGATTTTCACCCAAAAAAGGTTGATCAAGTTTTGAGCGAGTTTTAGACCTAGTTTGATGACAAACGAGCCATCGATAAAAACTCATTGCCTTTAGCCATGAGCTCGGGGTGATTTTTGCAAAAAAACGATGTTTAGGCCAAGAAAATACACTTTTCTAGTTTTTCGAGATGATTATGGTAATGTGGGCTTTCGAGTTCCTAGAAGGGCCGGTGTGAACGAGTGTGAAAAAATCTATATGAAAACTCGTAACCCCTTGTTTGTAGTTTTTCGGACCTACATCATAACAAAAGCGATAAACATAGAGACTCATCGGCCTCGACTTGTAAGTCGAGGTTGATTTCGCCCAAAAAAGGCCAACCAAGTTTTGAGCAATTTTAGACCTAGCTCGATGGCAAATGAGCCAACGATAATAATACATTGCCTATGGCTATGACCTCGGGGTGATTTTTGCAAAAAAACGACGTTTAGGCCCAAAAATTACACTTTTCTAGTTTTTAAAGATAATTTTGGAATGCGGGCTTTCGAGTTCCTCGAACAAACGGTGTGAACGAGCGTGAAAAAATCTATAGAAAAGCTGTAATCCCCGGTTTGAGGTTTTTGGGACCTACATCATAGCAAAAGCGACAACATAAAGACTTATTGGCCTCGATCGTGAGTTGAGGTTGATTTTCGCCCAAAAAAGGCCGACCAAGTTTTAAGAAGTTTTAGACCTAGTTCGTGGCATACAAGCCAACAATAAAAACTCATTGCCTAAGGCCATGACCTCGGGGTGATTTTTGAAAAAAAACGACGTTTAGGCCTAGAAAATACACTTTTCTAGGTTTTTGAGATGATTCGGGCATGCGGGGTTTCGAGTTCCTAGAAGGGCCGGTGTTAACGAGCATGAAAAAATCTATGGGAAAACAATAATACCCGGTTTGAGGTTTTTAGAGCATACATCATAGGAAAACGGACAAACATAGAGACTCATCATCCTCGACTCGTGAGTCGAGGTTGATTTTCGACCCAAAAAAGGTCGATCAAGTTTTGAGAAGTTTTATACCTAGTTCAATGGCAAACGAGCCAACGATAAAAACTCATTACCCGTGGCCATGAACTCGGGGTGATTTTTGAAAAAAACGACATTTAAGACCAAAGAATACACTTTTCTAGGCTTTTGAGATGATTCGGGCATGCGGGCTTTTGAGTTCTTGGAAGGAGTCGGTGTTAACGAGCGTGAAAAAATCTATAGAAAAACTATAATACTTTGTTTGACGTTTTTGGGACCTACATCATAGCAAAAGCGACAAATATAGAGACTCATCGGCATCGACTGTGAGTTAAGGTTGATTTTCGCCCAAAAAAGGCCGACTAAGTTTTGAGCGAGTTTTAGACCTAGTTCAATGGCCAACGAGCCAACGATAAAAACTCATTGCCTTTGGCCATGACATCGGGGTGATTTTTTCAAAAAACGACGTTTAGGCCTACAAAGCACCCTTTTCTAGTTTTTCAAGATAATGCGAGCATGCGGGCTTTTGAGTTCTTGGAAGGGTCGGTGTGAACGAGTGTGAAAAAATCTATATGAAAACGAGTAACCCCTGGTTTGAGGTTTTTCGGACCTACATCATAGCAAAAGCGACAAACATGGAGACTCATCGGCCTCGACTTGTGAGTCGAGGTTGATTTCGCCCAAAAAGGCCGACTAAGTTTTGATCGAGTTTTAGACCTAGCTCGATGGAAAACGAGCCAACGATAAGAACTCATTGCCTATGCCCATGACTTCGGGGTGATTTTTGCAAAAAAATGACATTTAGGCCCGAGAAAATACACTTTTCTAGTTTTTGGGAATAAGGGCTTTCGAGTTCCTCGAACGACGAGTGTGAACAAGCGTGAAAAAATTTATAGAAAAGCTGTAACCCCTGTTTTGAGGTTTTTGGGACCTACATCATAGCAAAAGCGACAAACATGGAGAATTATCGATCTCGACCAGTGAGTCGAGGTTGATTTTTGCCCAAAAAAGGTCGACCAAGTTTTAAGAAGTTTTAGACCTAGTTCGATGGCAAACGAGCCAACGGTAAGAACTCATTGCCTAAGGTAATGACCTCGTGGTGGTTTTTGAAAAAAAACGACATTTAGGCCTAGAAAATACATTTTTTCTAGGTTTTTGAGATGATTCGGGCATGTAGGCTTTCGAGTTCCACATAGGGCCGATGTTAACGAGCGTGAAAAAATATATAGAAAAACTATAATCCCTAGTTTGAGATTTTTGGGACCTACATCATAGCAAAAGTGACAAACATAGAGACTCATCGGCCTCGACTCGTGAGCTAAGGTTGATTTTCATCCAAAAAAAGGCCGACCAAGTTTTAAGCGAGTTTTAGACCTAGTTCGATGGCAAATGAGCCAACGATAAAAATTCATTACCTTTGACCATTATCTAGGGGTTATTTTTGCGGAAAAACGACGTTTTGGCTAAGAAAATACACTTTTCTAGTTTTTCGAGGTGATACGGGCATGTGGTCTTTTGAGTTCCTGGAAAGGGCCGGTGTTAATGAGCATGAAGAAATCTATAGAAAAACAATAATCCCCGGTTTGTGGTTTTTGGGACCTACATCATAGCAAAAACGACAAACATAGAGACTCATCGACCTCGACTGTGAGCTAAGGTTGATTTTCGCCCGAAAAAGGCAAACAAAGTTTTAAGTAGTTTTAGACCTAGTTCGATGGAAAACGAGCCAACGATAAAAACTCATTGCTCGTGGCCATGAGCTCGGGGTGATTTTTGCAAAAAAACGACGTTTATGCCCAAAAAATACACTTTTCTAGTGTTTCGAGATGATGCGGGCATGCGAGCTTTTGAGTTCCTGGAAAGGGCCGGTCTTAACGAATGTGAAAAAATCCGTAGGAAAACTATAACCCCTCGTTTGAGGTTTTTGGGACCTACTTCATAGCAAAAGCGACAAACATAGAGACTAATCGGCCTCGATTGTGAGCTAAGGTTCATTTTCATCCAAAAAAGGCCGACCACGTTTTAAGCGAGTTTTAGTCTTAGTTCTATGCTAGACGAGCCAACGATAAAAAATCATTGCCTTTAGCCAATATCTCGGATTTATTTTTGCAAAAAAATGACATTTAGGCCAAGAAAATACACTTTTCTAGTTTTTTGACATGATGCGCGCATGCGGGCTTTCGAGTTCTTGGAAAGGGATGGTGTTAACAAGTGTGAAAAAATCTATAGGAAAACTATAATCCCTGGTTTGAGGTTTGAGGTTTTTGGGACCTACATCATAGCGAAAGTGACAAACATAGAGACTCATCGACCTCGACTGTGAGCTAAGCTTGATTTTCGACCAAAAAAGAACGACAAAGTTTTAAGCGAGTTTTAGACCTAGTTCAATGGCAAACGAGCCAACGATAAAAACTCATTGCCTTTAGCCATTATCTCGGGGTTATTTTTGCAAAACAAATGACGTTTAGGCTAAGAAAATGCACTTTTCTAGTTTTTCAAGATGATGCGAGCATGCGGGCTTTCGAGTTCTCGGAAAGGCCGGTGTGAACGAGCATGAAAACATATATAGCAAAATTGTAACCCCTGGTTTGAGGTTTTTGGGACCTACATCATAGCAAAAGCGACAAACATAGGGACCCATTGGCCTCGACTCGTGAGCTATGGTTGATTTTCGCCCAAAAACGACCGACCAAGTTTTAAGCGAGTTTTAAACCTAGTTCGATGGCAAAAGAGCCAACGATAAAAAATCATTGCCTTTGGCCATTATCTCGGGGTTATTTTTGCAAAAAAATGACGTTTAGGGAAATAAAATACACTTTTCTAGTTTTTCGAGATGATGCCCACATGCGGGCTTTCGAGTTCTCGGAAAGGGGCGGTGTTAACGAGCGTGAAAAAATCTATAGCAAAACTATAATCCCTAATTTGAGGTTTTTGGGACCCACATCATAGCAAAAGCGACAAATATAGAGACTCATCGGCCTCGATTGTGAGCTAAGGTTGATTTTTGCCCAAAAAAGGCCGACCATGTCTTAAGCGAGTTTTAGACCTAGTTCGATGCCAAACGAGCCAACAATAAAAAATCATTGCCTTTGACCATTATCTCGGAGTTATTTTTGTAAAAACATGACGTTTAGGCAATGAAAATACACTTTTCTAGTTTTTTGAGATGATGCGGGGATGCGGGCTTTCGAGTTCTTGGAAAGGTCGGTGTGAACGAGCGTGAAAAATTCTATAGGAGAAGCTGTAACCCCAAGTTTGAGGTTTTTTTGGCCTACGAGCATAGCAAAAGCGATAAACATAGAGACTCATTAGCCTCGACTGTGAGCTAAGGTTGATTTTTGCCCAAAAACGACCGACCGGGTTTTAAGTAGTTTTAGTCCTAGTTTGATGGAAAACGAGCCAATGATAAAAAATCATAGCCTTTAGCCATTATCTCGGAGTTATTTATGCAAAAAAATGACGTTTAGGCCAAGAATATACACTTTTTTAGTTTTTTGAGATGATGCGCGTATGCGGGCTTTCGAGTTCTCGGAAAGGGCCGATTGTTAACGAGCGTGAAAAATGCTATAGCACAATTGTAACCCCCGGTTTGAGATTTTTGGGATCTACATCATAGCGAAAGCGATAAACATAGAGAGTCATCGGCCTCGGCTGTGAGCTAAGCTTGATTTTCTCCCAAAAAGACCGATCAAGTTTTAAGTAGTTTTAGACCTAGTTCGATGGCAAATGAGCCAACGATAAAAACTCATTGCCTTTGGCCATTATCTCGGGGTTATTTTTGCAAAAAAATGACTTTTAGGGAAATAAAATATACTTTTCTAGTTTTTCAAGATGATGCGGGCATGCGGGCTTTCGAGTTCTGGAAAGGGCCCGTGTTACCGAGCGTGAAAAAATCTATAGGAAAACCGTAACCCCTAGTTTGAGGTTTTTGGGACCTACATCATAGCAAAAGCGACAAACATTGAGACTCATCGGCCTCGATCGTGAGCTAAGGTTGATTTTCACCTCAAAAAGACCGACCAAGTTTTAAGTACTTTTAGACGTAGTTCGATGGCAAACGAGCCAACGATAAAAGCTCATTACCTTTGTCGATTATCTCGGGGTTATTTTTGCAAAAAAATGACGTTTAGGCCAAGAAAATGCACTTTTCTAGTTTTTTGAGATGATACGGGCATGCGGGCTTTCGAGTTCCTAGAAACGATCGATGTGAACGAGCGTGAAAAAATCTATTGGAAAACTATAACCCCCACTTCGATTTTTTTGGGACCTACATCATAGCAAAAGCGACAAACATAGAGACTCATTGGCCTCGACTTGTGAGCTAAGGTTGATTTTCACCCAAAAAAGGCCGACCAAGTTTTAAGCGAGTTTTAGACCTAGTTCGTTCACAAACGAGTCAACGATAAAAACTCATTGCCTTTCGCCGATATCTCGGGGTTATTTTTGAAAACAAATGACGTTTAGGATAAGAAAATACGCTTTTCTAGTTTTTTGAGATGATGCGGGCATGCGGGCTTTCGAGTTCCTGGAAAGTGCCGATGTGAACGAGCGTGAAAAAATCTATAGGAAAAGCTGTAACCCACGGTTCGATGTTTTTGGGACCTACATCATAGCAAAAGCGACAAACATAAGGACTCATTGGCCTCGATCGTGAGCTATGGTTGATTTTCGCCCAAAAAGGTCGACCAAGTTTTAAGCGGTTTTAGACCTAGTTCGATGGCAAACGAGCTAACGATAAAAACTCATTGGCTTTGACCATTATCTCGGGGCTATTTTTGCAAAAAAATGATGTTTAAGCCAAGAAAATACATTTTTCTAGTTTTTCGAGATGATGTGGGCATACGGGCTTTCGAGTTCTGGAAAGGGCCGGTGTTAACGAGCGTGAAAGAATGTATAGGAAAACAATAATTCATGGTTTGAAGTTTTTGGGACCTACATCATAGCAAAAGTGACAAACATAGAGACTCATCGGCCTTGATTGTGAGCTAAGGTTGATTTTCACCCAAAAAAGGCCGACCAAGTTTTAAGCGAGTTTTACACCTAGTTCGGCGGCAAACAACCCAATGATAAAAACTCATTGCATTTGGCAATTATCTCGGTGTTATTTTTGCAAAAAAATGACGTTTAAGCCAAGAAAATACATTTTTCTAGTTTCTTGAGATGATGCGGTCATGTGAGCTTTCGAGTTCTCGGAAATGACCGGTGTTAATGACTCGTGAAAAAAACTATAGGAAAACTCTAGCCCCCTGGTTTGATATTTTTGGGACATACATCATAGCAAAAGCGACAAATATAGAGACTCATTGGCCTCGACTGTGAACTAATGTTGATTTTTGCCCAAAAAGGTTGACCAAGTTTTAAGAAATTTTGGACCTAGTTCGATGGCAAACGAGCCAACGATAAAATCTCGGTTCCTTTGGCCATTATCTAGGGGTTATTTTTGCAAAAAAATGA
Organism: Dovyalis caffra; assembly: GCA_963924115.1. Lineage (NCBI taxonomy): Eukaryota > Viridiplantae > Streptophyta > Magnoliopsida > Malpighiales > Salicaceae > Dovyalis > Dovyalis caffra. The sequence goes on along the minus strand of CAWUPB010001198.1, from coordinate 969,263 downwards.
TGTTTAGGCCAAGAAAATACACTTTTCTAGTTTTTCGAGATAATGCGGGCATGCGGGGTTTCGAGTTCTGGAGAAGCCGGTGTGAATGAGCGTGAAAAAATATATAGAAAAAATGGTAACCCCTGGTTTGAGGTTTTTAGGACCTACATCATAGCAATAGCGACAAACATAGAGACTCATCGGCCTCGACTCGTGAGCTAAGGTTGATTTTCGCCCAAAAAAAGCCGACCAAGTTTAAAGCGAGTTTTAGACCTAGTTCGATGGCAAATGATCCAACGATAAAAACTCATTGCCTTTGACCATTATCTCGGGGTTATTTTTGCAAAAAAATGACGTTTACGCCAAGAAAATACACTTTTCTATTTTTTCGAGATCGTGCGGGCATGCGGGCTTTTGAGTTCCGGGAAAGGGTCGACGTTAACAAGCATGAAAAAATCTATAGGAAAACAATAATCTCCGGTTTGAATAGTTTGGGACCTACATTATAGCAAAAGCAACAAACATAGAGACTCATTGGCCTCGACTGTTAGCTAAGGTTGATTTTCACCCAAAAAAGGTCGACCAAGTTTTAAGCAATTTTAGACCTAGTTCGTTGGTAAATGAGTCAACGATAAAAACACATTGCCTTTGGCCATTATGTCGGTTATTTTTGCAAAAAAATGACGTTTGGGCCAAGAAAATACACTTTTCTAGTTTTTTGAGATAATGCGCGCATGCGGGCTTTCGAGTTCTCGGAAAGGGTCGATGTGAACGAGTGTGAAAAAATCTATAGAAAAGCTGTAACCCCCGGTTCGATGTTTTTGGGACCTACGTTATAGCAAAAGCGAAAAACATAGAGACTCATTGGCCTCGACTGTGAGCTAAGGTTGATTTTTGCCCAAAAAAGGTCGACCAAGTTTTAAGCGAGTTTTAGACCTAGTTCGATGGCAAACGAGCCAACGATAAAAACTCATTGCCTTTGGCCATTATGTCGGGATTATTTTTGAAAAAAAATGACGTTTAGGCCAAGAAAATACACTTTTCTAGTTTTTCGAGATGATGTGGGCATGCGGGCTTCGAGTTCCTGGAAAGTGTCGATGTGAACGAGCGTGAAAAAATCTATAGGAAAACTATAACCCCCGGTTCGATGTTTTTGGGACCTACATCATAGCAAAAGCGACAAACATAGAGACTCATCGTCCTCGACTGTGAGCTAAGGTTGATTTTTGCCCAAAACAAGCCGACAATGTTTTAAGTAGTTTTAGACGTAGTTCGATGGCAAACGAGCCAACGATAAAAGCTCATTACCTTTGGCGATTATCTCGGGGATATCTTTGCAAAAAAATGACGTTTAAGCAAAGAAAATACACTTTTCTAGTTTTTCGAGATGATGCGGGCATGCGGGCTTTCGAGTTCCTAGAAAGGGCCGGTGTTCACGAGCGTGAAAAAATCTATAGGAAAACAATAATTCGTGGTTTGAGGTTTTCGGGACCTACATCATAGCAAAAGTGACAAACATAGAGACTCATCGGCCTCAATTGTAAGCTAAGGTTGATTTTCAGCCAAAAAGGCCGATCAAGTTTTAAGCGAGTTTTACACCTAGTTCGATGGCACACAACCCAACGATAAAAACTCATTGCCTTTGGCGATTATCTCGGTGTTATTTTTGCAAAAAAATGACGCTTAGCCCAAGAAAATACATTTTTCTAGTTTCTCAAGATGATGCGGCCATGCGAGCTTTCAAGTTCTTGGAAATGATCGGCGTTAACGATCGTGAAATAATCTATAGGAAAACTCTAACCCGTGGTTCGATATTTCGGGACCTACATCATAGCACAAGCGACAAATATAGAGACTCATTGGCCTCGGCCGAGCTAATGTTGATTTTTACCCATTCGAGCCGACCCGAGTTTTCAAAAATTTTGGACCTAGTTCGATGGTAAACGAGCCAACGATAAAAAGTCATTGCCTTTGTCCATTATCTCGGGGTTATTTTTGCAAAAAAATGACGTTTAGGCCAAGAAAATACACTTTTCTAGTTTTTTGAGATAATGCGGGCATGCGGGCTTTCGAGTTCCTGGAAAATCCGGTGTGAAAGAGCGTGAAAAAATCTCTAGAAAAAATGGTAACCCCCGGTTTGACATTTTTAGGACCTACATCATAGCAACGGCGACAAACATAGAGACTCATCGGCCTCGACCGTGAGCTAAGGTTGATTTTCGCCCAAAAACGTCGACCAAGTTTAAAGCGAGTTCTAGACCTAGTTCGATGGCAAATGAGCCAACGATAAAAACTCATTTCCTTTGACCATTATCTTGGGGTTATTTTTGCAAAAAAACAACGTTTAGGCCAAGAAAATACACTTTTCTATTTTTTTGAGATCGTGCGGGCATGCGGGCTTTGGAGTTTCGGGAAAGGGACGACGTTAACAAGCGTGAAAAAATCTATAGGAAAACAATAATCTCTGGTTTGAGTAGTTTGGGACATACATCATAGCAAAAGCGACAAACATAGAGACTCATTGGCCTCGACTCGTTAGCTAAGGTTGATTTTCGCCCAAAAAAGACCGACCAAGTTTTAAGCGAGTTTTAGACCTACTTCGTTGGCAAATGAGTCAACAATAAAAACACATTGCCTTTGGCCATTATCTCGGGGTTATTTTTTCAAAAAAATAACGTTTAGGCAAAGAAAATACATTTTTCTAGTTTTTCGAGATGATGCGGGCATGCGGGCTTTCGAGTTCATGGAAAGGGCCCGTGTTAACGAGCATGAAAAATCTATAGGAGAAATGTAACCCCTATTTTGACGTTTTTGGGACCTACATCATAGCAAGAGCGACAAACATAGAGACTCATCGGCCTCGATTGTGAGCTAAGGTTTATTTTTGTCCAAAAAAGCCGACCAAGTTTTAAGCAATTTTAGAGCTAGTTCGATGGCAAACGAGCCAACGATAAAAGCCGATTGCCTTTGGCCATTATCTCGGGGTTATTTTTGCAAAAAAATGATGTTTGTGCCAAGAAAATACACTTTTCTAGTTTTTTGAGATGATGCGCGCATGTGGGCTTTCGAGTTCCTGGAAAGGGTCGATGTGAACGAGTGTGAAAAAATCTATAGCAAAGCCGTAACCCCTATTTCGATGTTTTTGGGACCTACGTTAGAGCAAAAGCGAAAAACATAGAGACTCATTGGCCTCGATCGTGAGCTAACGTCGATTTTCGCCCAAAAACGACCGACCAAGTTTTAAGCGAGTGTTAGACCTAGTTCGATGGAAAACGAGCCAAAAATAAAAACTCATTGCCTTTGGCCATTATCTCGGGGTTATTTTGGAAAAATACTAACGTTTAGGCCAAGAAAATACGTTGTTCTAGTTTTTCAAGATGATGCGGGCATACGGGCTTTCGAGTTCTCGGAAAGTGCCGATGTGAACGAGCGTGAAAAAATCTATAGGAAAAGTATAACTCCCGGTTCGATGTTTTTGGGACCTACATCATAGCAAAAGCCACAAACATAGGGACTCATTGGCCTCGACCGTGAGCTACGGTTGATTTTCGCCCAAAAAAGGCCGATCAAGTTTTAAGCGAGTTTTAGACCTAGTTCGATGGCAAACGAGCCAACGATAAAAACTCATTGCCTTTGGCCATTATCTCGGGGTTATTTTTGCAAAAAAATAACGGTTAGGCCAAGAAAATACACTTTTCTAGTTTTTCGAAATAATGTGGGCATGTGGGCTTTCGAGTTCTCGAAAAGGCCGGTGTGAACGAGCGTGAAAAAATATATAGTAAAACCGTAACCCCTGGTTTGAGGTTTTTGGGACCTACATCATAACAAAAGCGACAAACATGGAGACTCATCGGCCTCGACTCGTGAGCTAAGGTTGATTTTCGCCCAAAAAGGCCGACCAAGTTTTATGCGGTTTTAGACCTAATTCGATGGCAAATAAGCCAATGATAAAAACTCATTTCCTTTGACCATTATCTCGGGGTTATTTTTGAAAAAAATGATGTTAAGGCCAAGAAAACATGCTTTTCTAGTTTTTCGAGATGATACGGGCATGCGGGCTTTCTAGGTCCTGGAAAGTGCCGATGTGAACTAGCGTGAAAAAATGTATAGAAAAGCTGTAACCCATGATTCGATGTTTTTGGGACCTACATCATAGCAAAAGCGACAAACATAGGGACTCATTGGCCTCGACCGTGAGATAAGGTTGATTTTCGCCCAAAAACGACCAACCAAGTTTTAAGCGAGTTTTAGACCTAGTTCGATGGCAAACGAGCCAATGATAAAAAGTCATTGCCTTTAGCCATTATCTCGGGGTTATTTTTGAAAAAAAATGACGTTTAGGCCAAGAAAATACGCTTTTCTAGTTTTTCGAGATGATGCGGGCATGCGGGCTTTCGAGTTGCTAGAAAGGGCCAACGTTAACGAGCGGTGAAAAAATCTATAGGAAAACTCGTAACCCCAGATTTGATGTTTTTGGGACCTACATCATAGCAAAAGCGACAAACATAGAGACTCATCGGCCTCGACCGTGAGCTAAGGTTTATTTTCGCCCATAAAAGGTCGACCAAGTTTAAAGTAGTTTTAGACCTAGTTCGATGGAAAACGAGCCAACGATAAAAACTCATTTCCTTTGACCATTATCTCGGGGTTATTTTCACAAAAAAACGGCGTTTAGGCCAAGAAAATACACTTTTCTAGTTTTTTGAGATAATGCGGGCATGCGGGCATTCGAGTTCCTACAAAGGACCGGCGTTAACAAGCGTTAAAAAATCTATAGGAACACAATAATCCCTAGTTTGAGTAGTTTGGGACCTACATCATAGTAAAAGCGACAAACATAGAGACTCATTGGCCTCGACTCGTGAGCTAAGGTTGATTTTTGCCCAAAAAAGGTCAACCAAGTTTTAAGGAGTTTTAGACCTAGTTCGTTGGCAAATGAGTCAACGATAAAAACACGTTGGCTATAGCCATTATCTCGGGGTTATTTTTTGAAAAAAAATGACGTTTACGCCAAGAAAATACACTTCTCTAGTTTTTCGAGATGATGTGGGCATGCCGGCTTTCGAGTTCTTGGAAAGGGCCGGTGTTAACGAGCATGAAAAAATCTATAGAAAAACCGTAACCCCTAGTTTGAGGTTCTTGGGACCTACATCATACCAAAAGCAACAAACATAGAGACTCATCGGCCTCGACGGTGAGCTAAGGTTGATTTTCCCCCAAAAGGCCCGACCAAGTTTTAAGCAATTTTATAGCTAGTTCGATGGCAAACGAGCCAATGATAAAAGCCGATTGCCTTTGGCCATTATCTCGGGGTTATTTTTTAAAACAAAATGACGTTTGTGCCAAGAAAATACACTTTTCTAGTTTTTTGAGATGATGCGCGCACGTGGGCTTTCGAGTTCCCGGAAAGGGTCGATGTGAACGAGTGTGAAAAAATCTATAGGAAAACTCGTAACCCTCGGTTCGATGTTTTTGGGACCTACATCATAGCAAAAGCGACAAACATAGGGACTCATTGGCCTCGACCGTGAGCTATGGTTGATTTTCGCCCAAAAACGACCGACCAAGTTTTAAGCGAGTTTTAGACCTAGTTCGATGGCAAACGAGCCAACGATAAAAACTCATTGCCTTTGGCCATTATCTCGAGGTTATTTTTGCAAAAAAATGACGTTTAGGCCAAGAAAAACACTTTTCTAGTTTTTCGAGATTATGCGGGCATGCGGGCTTTCGAGTTCCTAGAAAGCGCCGGCGTTAACAAGCGTTAAAAAAATCTATAGGAAAAAAATAATCCCTGGTTTGAGTATTTTGGGACCTACATCATAGCAAAAGCGACAAACATAGAGACTCATCGGTCTTGATCGTGAGCTCGAGTTGATTTTCACCCAAAACGAGCCGACCAAGTTTTAAGTAGTTTTAGACGTAGTTCGATGGTAAACGAGCCAATGATAAAAGCTCATTACCTTTGGCCATTTTCTTGGTGTTATTTTTGCAAAAAAATGATGTTTAGGCCAAGAAAATACACTTTTCTAGTTTTTCGAGATAATGCCGCATGCGGGCTTTCGAGTTCTTGGAAAAGCCGGTGTGAACGAGGGTGAAAAAATCTATAGAAAAAACAAGCAACCCCTGGTTTGAGGTTTTTGGGACCTACACATAGCAAAAGCGACAAACATAGAGACCGATCGGCCTCGATCGCGAGCTAAGGTTGATTTTTGCCCAAAAGAGGTCAACCAATTTTAAAGCATTTTTAGAGCTAGTTCGATGGCAAATGAGCCAACGATAAAAAATCATTGCGTTTAGCAATTTTCTCGAGGTTATTTTCGCATAAAAATGATGTTTAGGCCAAGAAAATACAATTTTCTAGTTTTTCGAGATGATGCGGTCATGCGAGCTTTTGAGTTCTCGGAAAGTGCCGATGTGAACGAGCGTGAAAAAATCTATAGAAAAATTGTAACTCCCGATTCAATGTTTTTGGGACCTACATCATAGCAAAAGCGACAAACATAGAGACTCATCGGCCTCGACTCGTGAACTAAGGTTGATTTTCGCCCAAAAAAGGTCGACCAAGTTTTAAGCAATTTTAGAGCTAGTTCGATGGCAAATGAGCCAATGATAAAAGCCGATTGCCTTTGGCCATTATCTCGGGGTTATTTTTGTAAAAAAATGACGTTTGTGCTAAGAAAATACACTTTTCTAGTTTTTTGAGATGATGCGCGCACGTGGGCTTTCGAGTTCCTAGAAAGGGTCGATGTGAACGAGTGTGAAAAAATCTATAGGAAAACCGTAACCCCGGTTCGATGTTTTTGGGACCTACATCAAAGCAAAAGCGACAAACATAGGGACTCATTGGCCTCGACCGTGAGCTATGGTTGATTTTCGCCTAAAAACGACCGACCAAGTTTTAAGCGAGTTTTAGACCTAGTTCGATGGCAAACGAGCCAACGATAAAAACTCATTGCCTTTGGCCATTATCTCGGGGTTATTTTTGCAAAAAAATGACGTTTAGGCCAAGAAAAACACTTTTCTAGTTTGTTGAGATTATGCGGGCATGCGGGCTTTCGAGTTCCTAGAAAGGGCCGGCGTTAACGAGCATTAAAAAAATCTACGGGAAAACAATAATCCCTGGTTTGAGTATTTTGGGACCTACATCATAGCAAAAACGACAAACATAGAGACTCATCGGCCTTGATCGTGAGCTAAGGTTGATTTTCGCCCAAAACGAGCCGACCAAGTTTTAAGTAGTTTTAGACCTAGTTCGATGGCAAACGAGCCAATGATAAAAGCTCATTACCTTTGGCCATTTTCTCGGTGTTATTTTTGCAAAAAAAATGACGTTTAGGCCAAGAAAATACATTTTTCTAGTTTTTCGAGATAATGCGGGCATGCGGGCTTTCGAGTTCCTAGAAAGGGCCGGCGTCAACAACCGTTAAAAAAATCTATAGGAAAACAATAATCCCCGGTTTGAGTATTTTGGGACCTACATCATAGCAAAAGCGACAAACATAGAGACTCATCGGCCTTGACTCGTGAGCTAAGGTTGATTTTCGCCCAAAACGAGCCGACCAAGTTTTAAGTAGTTTTAGACGTAGTTCGATGGCAAACGAGCCAATGATAAAAGCTCATTACCTTTGGTCATTTTCTCGGTGTTATTTTTGCAAAAAAATGACGTTTAGGCCAAGAAAATACACTTTTCTAGTTTTTTGAGATGATGCTACATGCGGGCTTTCGAGTTCCCGGAAAAGCGGTGTGAACGAGGGTGAAAAAATCTATAGAAAAAACAAGCAACCCCCGGTTTGAGGTTTTTGGGACATACACATAGCAAAAGCGACAAACATAGAGACCGATCGGCCTCGACCGTGAGCTAAGGTTGATTTTCACCCAAAAAAGGTCGACCAATTTTAAAGCATTTTTAGAGCTAGTTCAATGGTAGAGGAGTCAACGATAAAAACTCATTGCATTTAGCCATTTTCTCGTGGTTATTTTCGCATAAAAATGATGTTTAGGCCAAGAAAATACAATTTTCTAGTTTTTCGAGATGATGCGATCATGCGAGCTTTTGAGTTCCTGGAAAGTGCCGATGTGAACGAGCGTGAAAAAATCTATAGAAAAACTCGTAACTCTTGATTCGATGTTTTTGGGACCTACATCATAGCAAAAGCGACAAACATAGAGACTCATCGGCCTCGACCGTGAGCTAAGGTTGATTTTCGCCAAAAAGGCCGACTACGTTTTAAATAGTTTTAGACCTAGTTCTATGAAAAACGAGCTAACAATAAAAACTCATTGCCTTTGGCCACTATCTCGGGGTTATTTTTTTAAAAAAATGACGTTTATCCCAAGAAAATACACTTTTTTAGTTTTTCGAGATGATGCGCGCATGCATGCTTCGAGTTCCCGGGAAGGGTCTATGTTAACAACGTGAAAAAATCTATAGGAAAACTATAATCCCCGGTTTGAGGTTTTTGGGACCTACATCATAGCAACATCAAAAAACATAGAGACTCATTGGCCTCGACTCGTGAGCTAACGTTGATTTTTTCCCAAAAAAGGCCGACCAAGCTTTAAGCGAGGTTTAGACATAGTTCGATGGCAAACGAGCCAACGGTAAATACTCATTACCTTTGGCCACTATCTTGGGGTTATTTTTGAAAAAACAAATGACGTCTAGGCCAAGAAAATATGCTTTTTAGTTTTTCGAGATGATGAGGGCATGCGGGCTTCCGAGTTCCCGGAAAGTGTCGATGTGAACGAGCGTGAAAAAATCTATAGGAAAACCGTAACCCCCGATTTGATGTTTTTGGGACCTACATCATAGCAAAAGCGACAAACATAGAGACTCATCGGCCTCGACTCGTGAGCTAAGTTTTATTTTCGCCCATAAAAGGCCGACCAAGTTTAAAGCGAGTTTTAGACCTAGTTCGATGGAAAACGAGCCAACGATAAAAACTCATTGCCTTTGACCATTATCTCGGGGTTATTTTCACAAAAAAACGACGTTTAGGCAAAGAAAATACACTTTTCTAGTTTTTGGAGATAATGAGGGCATGCGGGCTTTCGAGTTCCTACAAAGGGCGGCGTTAACAAGCGTTAAAAAATCTATAGGAAAATAATAATCCCCGGTTTGAGTAGTTTGGGACCTACATCATAGCAAAAGCGACAAACATAGAGACTCATCGGCCTCGACTGTGAGCTAAGGTTGATTTTCGCCCAAAAAGGTCGACCAAGTTTAAAGCACTTTTAGACCTAGTTCGATGGCAAACGAGCCAACGATAAAAACACATTGCCTTTAGCCATTTTCTCGACGTTATTTTTGCATAAAAATGTCGTTTAGGCCATGAAAATACAATTTTCTAGTTTTCGAGATGATGCGGTCATGCGGGCTTTCGAGTTCCTAGAAAGTGCCGATGTGAACGAGCGTGAAAAATCTATAGAAAAGCTGTAACTCCCGATTCGATGTTTTTGGGACCTACATCATAGCAAAAGCGACAAACATAGAGACTCATCGGCCTCGACCGTGAGCTAAGGTTGATTTTCGCCCAAAAAGGCCGACCGGGTTTTAAATAGTTTTAGACCTAGTTCTATGGCAAACAAGCCAACAATAAAAACTCATTGCATTTGGCCATTATCTCGGGGTTATTTTTGCAAAAAAATGACGTTTAGGCCAAGAAAAAACACTTTTCTAGTTTTTCAAGATTATGCGGGCAAGCGGGCTTTCGAGTTCCTAGAAAGGGCCGGCGTTAACGAGCGTTAAAAAAATCTATAGGAAAACAATAATCCCCGGTTTGAGTATTTTGGGACCTACATCATAGCAAAAGCGATAAACATAGAGACTCATCGGCCTTGATCGTGAGCTAAGGTTTATTGTCGCCCATAAAAGGCCGACCAAGTTTAAAGCGAGTTTTAGACCTAGTTCGATGGAAAACGAGCCAACGATAAAAACTCATTGCCTTTGACCATTATCTCGGGGTTATTTTCACAAAAAAACGACGTTTAGGCCAAGAAAATACACTTTTCTAGTTTTTGGAGATAATGAGGGCATGTGGGCTTTCGAGTTCCTACAAAGGGCCGGTGTTAACAAGCGTTAAAAAATCTATAGGAAAATAATAATCCCCGGTTTGAGTAGTTTGGGACCTACATCATAGCAAAAGCGACAAACATAGAGACTCATCGGCCTCGACCGTGAGCTAAGGTTGATTTTCGCCCGGAAAAGGCTGACCAAGTTTAAAGCACTTTTAGACCTAGTTCGATGGCAAACGAGCCAACGATAAAAACACATTGCCTTTAGCCATTTTCTCGACGTTATTTTCGCATAAAAATGACGTTTCGGCCATGAAAATACAATTTTCTAGTTTTCGAGATGATTCGGTCATGCGGGCTTTCGAGTTCCTAGAAAGTGCCGATGTGAACGAGCGTGAAAAATCTATAGAAAAACTGTAACTCCCGATTCGATGTTTTTAGGACCTACATCATAGCAAAAGCGACAAACGGAGAGACTCATCGGCCTCGACCGTGAGCTAAGGTTGATTTTCGCCCAAAAAGGCCGACCGGGTTTTAAATAGTTTTAGACCTAGTTCTATGGCAAACAAGCCAACAATAAAAACTCATTGCCTTTGGCCATTATCTCGGGGTTAGTTTTGCAAAAAAATGACGTTTAGGCCAAGAAAAAACACTTTTCTAGTTTTTCGAGATTATGCGGGCATGCGGGCTTTCGAGTTCCTAGAAAGGGCCGGCGTTAACGAGTGTTAAAAAAATCTATAGGAAAACAATAATCCCTGGTTTGAGTATTTTGGGACCTACATCATAGCAAAAGCGACAAACATAGAGACTCATCGGCCTTGACTGTGAGCTAAGGTTGATTTTCGCCCAAAACGAGCCGACGAAGTTTTAAGTAGTTTTAGACGTAGTTCGATGGCAAACGAGCCAATGATAAAAGCTCATTACCCTTGGCCTCTATCTCGGGGTTATTTTTGAAAAAATAAATGACGTTTAGGCCAAGAAATTACGCTTTTCTAGTTTTTCGAGATAATGCGGGCATGTGGGATTTCGAGTTCTCGGAATGTGCCGATGTGAACGAGCGTGAAAAAATCTATAAGAGAACCGTAACCCCCGGTTCGATGTTTTTGTGACCTACATCATAGCAAAAGTGACAAACATAGGGACTCATCGGCCTCGACCGTGAGCTAAGGTTGATTTTCGCCCAAAAAGGCCAACCAAGTTTTAAGCGAGTTTTAGACCTAACTCGATGTAAAACGAGCCAACGATAAAAACTCATTGCCTTTGGCCATTATCTCGGGGTTATTTTTGTAAAAAAAGATGTTTAGGCCAAGAAAATACACTTTTCTAGTTTTTCGAGATGATGCGAGCATGCGGGCTTTCGAGTTCCTAGAAAGGGTCGGCGTTAATGAGCGTTAAAAAATCTATAGGAAAACAATAATCCCTGGTTTGAGTATTTTGGGACCTACATCATAGCAAAAGCGATAAACATAGAGACTCATCTCGCCTCGATTGTGAGTTAAGGTTGATTTTCTCCCAAAAATGGCCGACCAAGATTTAAGTAGTTTTAGACGTAGTTCGATGGCAAACGAGCCAACAATAAAAGCTCCTTACCATTGGCCATTTTTTCGGTGTTATTTTTGCAAAAAAATAAAGTTTAGGCCAAGAAAATACACTTTTCTAGTTTTTCGAAATGATGTCGCATGCGGGCTTTCGAGTTCCCGGAAAAGCCGGTGTGAACGAGGGTGAAAAAATCTATAGAAAAAACAGCAACCCCTGGTTTGAGGTTTTTGGGGCCTACACATAGCAAAAGTGACAAACATAGAGACTCATCGGCATCGACGGTGAGCTAAGGTTGATTTTCGCCCAAAAAAGCTCGACCAATTTTAAAGCATTTTTAGACCTAGTTCGATGGCAAACGAGCCAACGATAAAAACTCATTGCCTTTAGCCATTTTCTCATGGTTATTTTCGCATAAAAATTACGTTTAGGCCAAGAAAATACAATTTTCTAGTTTTTCGAGATGATGCGGTCATGCGAGGCTTTCGAGTTTCGGAAAGTGCTGATGTGAACGAGCGTGAAAAAATCTATAGAAAAACCGTAACTCCCGATTCGATGTTTTTGGGACCTACATCATAGCAAAAGCGACAAACATAGAGACTCATCGGCCTCGACCGTGAGCTAAGGTTGATTTTCGTCCAAAAAAGGTCGACCAAGTTTTAAGCGAGTTTTAGACCTAATTCGATGGCAAACGAGCCGACGATAAAAACTCATTGCCTTTGGCCATTATCTCGGGGTTATTTTTGCAAAAAAATAACGGTTAGGCCAAGAAGATACACTTTTCTAGTTTTTCGAAATGATGTGGGCATGCGGGCTTTCGAGTTCCTAGAAAGCCCGTGTGAACGAGCGTGAAAAAATATATAGCAAAACCGTAACCCCCGGTTTGAGGTTTTTGGGACCTATATCATAGCAAAAGCGACCAACATGGAGACTCATCGGCCTCGACCGTGAGCTAAGGTTGATTTTCGCCCAAAAAAGGCCGATCAAGTTTTATGCGGTTTTAGACCTAATTCGATGGCAAACGAGCCAACGATAAAAACTCATTTCCTTTGACCATTATCTCGGGGTTATTTTTGAAAAAAATGACGTTAAGGCTAAGAAAATACGCTTTTCTTGTTTTTCAATATGATACGGGCATGCGGGCTTTTGAGGTCCCGGAAAGTGCCGATGTGAACTAGCGTGAAAAAATGTATAGAAAAGCCGTAACCCATGATTCGATGTTTTTGGGACCTACATCATAGCAAAAGCGACAAACATAGGGACTCATTGGCCTCGACTGTGAGATAAGGTTGATTTTTGCCCAAAAAAGGTCGACCAAGTTTTAAGCGGTTTTAGACCTAGTTCGATGGCAAACGAGCCAACGATAAAAGCCGATTGCCTTTGGCCATTATCTCGGGGTTATTTTTGCAAAAAAATAACGATTAGGCCGAGAAGATACACTTTTCTAGTTTTTCGAAATGATGTGGGCATGCGGGCTTTCGAGTTCCTAGAAAGGCCGGTGTGAACGAGTCGAAAAAATATATAGCAAAACCGTAACCCCTGGTTTGAGGTTTTTGGGACATATATCATAGCAAAAGAGACAAACATGGAGACTCATCGGCCTCGACCGTGAGATAAGGTTGATTTTTGCCCAAAAAGGTCGACCAAGTTTTAAGCGAGTTTTAGACCTAGTTCGATTGCAAACGAGCCAACGATAAAAACTCATTTCCTTTGGCCATTATCTCGGGGTTATTTTTGAAAAAAATGACGTTTAGGCCAAGAAAATATGCTTTTTAGTTTTTCGAGATGATGCGGGCATGCGGGCTTTCGAGTTCCCGGAAAGTGTCGATGTGAACGAGCGTGAAAAAATCTATAGGAAAACCGTAACCCCCGATTTGATGTTTTTAGGACCTACATCATAGCAAAAGCGACAAACATAGAGACTCATCGGCTTCGACTATGAGCTAAGGTTTATTTTCGCCCATAAAAGGCCGACCAAGTTTAAAGCGGTTTTAGACCTAGTTCGATGGAAAACGAGCCAACGATAAAAACTCATTGCCTTTGACCATTATCTCGGGGTTATTTTCACAAAAAAACGACGTTTAGGCCAAGAAAATACACTTTTCTAGTTTTTTTAGATAATGCGGGCATGCGGGCTTTCGAGTTCCTACAAAGGGCGGCGTTAACAAGCGTTAAAAAATCTATAGGAAAACAATAATCCCCGGTTTGAGTAGTTTGGGACCTACATCATAGCAAAAGCGACAAACATAGAGGCTCATTGGCCTCGACCGTGAGCTAAGGTTGATTTTCGCCCAAAAAGGCCGACCAAGGTTTAAGGAGTTTTAGACCTAGTTTGTTGGCAAATGAGTCAACGATAAAAACACGTTGCCTATGGCCATTATCTCGGGGTTAGTTTTTTTTTAAAAAATGACGTTTACGCCAAGAAAATACACTTTTCTAGTTTTTTGAGATCATGTGGGCATGCGAGCTTTCGAGTTCATGGAAAGGGCCGGTGTTAACGAGCATGAAAAAATCTATAGGAAAACCGTAACCCCTAGTTTGAGGTTCTTGGGACCTACATATACCAAAAGCAACAAATATAGAGACTCATCGGCCTCGACCGTGAGCTAAGGTTGATTTTCGCCCAAAAAGGCCGACCAAGTTTTAAGCAATTTTAGAGCTAGTTCGATGGCAAACGAGCCAATGATAAAAACCGATTGCCTTTGGCCATTATCTTAGGATTATTTTTGTAAAAAAATGACATTTGTGCCAAGAAAATACACTTTTCTAGTTTTTTGAGATGATGCGAGCATGTGGGCTTTCGAGTTCCTGGAAATGGTTGATGTGAACGAGTGTGAAAAAATCTATAGGAAAACCGTAACCCCCGAGTTCAATGTTTTTGGGACCTACATCATAGCAAAAGCGATAAACATAGGGACTCATTGGCCTCGACCGTGAGCTATGGTTGATTTTCGCCCAAAAACGACCAACCAAGTTTTAAGCGAGTTTTAGACGTAGTTCAATGGCAAACGAGCCAATGATAAAAACTCATTGCCTTTGGCCATTATCTTGGGGTTATTTTTGTAAAAAAATGACGTTTAGGCCAAGAAAAAACACTTTTCTAGTTTTTCGAGATTATGCGGGCATGCGGGCTTTCGAGTTCCTAGAAAGGGCCGGCATTAACGAGCGTTAAAAAAATCTATAGGAAGACAATAATCCCCGGTTTGAGTATTTTGGGACCTACATCATAGCAAAAGCGACAAACATAGAGACTCATCGGCCTCGACCGTGAGCTAAGGTTTATTTTCGCCCATAAAAGGCCGACCAAGTTTAAAGCGAGTTTTAGACCTAGTTCGATGGAAAACGAGCCAACGATAAAAACTCATTGCCTTTGACCATTATCTCGGGGTTATTTTCACAAAAAAACGACGTTTAGGCAAAGAAAATACACTTTTCTAGTTTTTTGAGATAATGCGGGCATGCGGGCTTTCGCGTTCCTACAAAGGGCCGGCGTTAACAAGCGTTAAAAAATCTATAGGAAAACAATAATCCCTGGTTTAAGTAGTTTGGGACCTACATCATAGCAAAAGCAACAAACATAGAGACTCATTGGCCTCGACCGTGAGCTAAGGTTGATTTTCGCCCAAAAAAGGTCGACCACGTTTTAAGTAGTTTTAGACCTAGTTCTATGGCAAACAAGCCAACAATAAAAAATCATTGCCTTTGGCCATTATCTCGGGGTTATTTTTTTAAAAAAATGACGTTTATCCCAAGAAAATACACTTTTCTAGTTTTTCGAGATCATGTGGGCATGCGAGCTTTCGAGTTCTTGGAAAGAGCCGGTGTTAACGAGCATGAAAAAATCTATAGGAAAACCGTAACCCCTAGTTTGAGGTTCTTGGGACCTACATCATACCAAAAGCGACAAACATAGAGACTCATCGGCCTCGACCGTGAGCTAAGGTTGATTTTTGCCCAAAAAAGGCCGACCAAGTTTTAAGCAATTTTAGAGCTAGTTCGATGGCAAACGAGCCAATGATAAAAACCGATTGCCTTTGGCCATTATCTCGTGGTTATTTTTGTAAAAAAATGACGTTTGTGCCAAGAAAATACACTTTTCTAGTTTTTTGAGATGATGCGCGCATGTGTGCTTTCGAGTTCCCGAAAAGGGTCGATGTGAACGAGTGTGAAAAAATCTATAGGAAAACCGTAACCCCTAGTTTGATGTTTTTGGGACCTACATCATAGCAAAAGCGACAAACATAGCGACTCATTAGCCTCGACTATGAGCTATGGTTGATTTTCTCCCAAAAACGACCGACCAAGTTTTAAGCGAGTTTTAGACCTAGTTCGATGGCAAACGAGCCAACGATAAAAAGTCATTGCCTTTGGCCATTATCTCGGGGTTATTTTTGCAAGAAAATGACGTTTAGGCCAAGAAAAAACACTTTTCTAGTTTTTTGAGATTATGCGGGCATGCGGGCTTTCGAGTTCCTAGAAAGGGCCAGCGTTAACGAGAGTTAAAAAAATCTATAGGAAAACAATAATCCCCGGTTTGAGTATTTTGGGACTCGCATCATAGCTAAAGCGACAAACATAGAGACTCATCGGCCTCGACTATGAGCTAAGGTTTATTTTCGCCCATAAAAGGCCGACCAAGTTTAAAGCGAGTTTTAGACCTAGTTCGATGGAAAACGAGCCAACGATAAAAACTCATTGCCTTTGACCATTATCTCGGGGTTATTTTAAAAAAAAAACGACGTTTAGGCCAAGAAAATACACTTTTCTAGTTTTTTGAGATAATGCGGGCATGCGGGCTTTCGAGTTCCTACAAAGGGCCGGCGTTAACAAGCGTTAAAAAATCTATAGGAAAACAATAATCCCCGGTTTGAGTAGTTTGGGTCCTACATCATAGCAAAAGCGAAAAACATAGAGACTCATTGGCCTCGACTGTGAGCTAAGGTTGATTTTCGCCCAAAAAAGGCCGACCAAGGTTTAAGGAGTTTTAGACCTAGTTTGTTGGCAAATGAGTCAACGATAAAAACACGTTGCCTATGGCCATTATCTCGTGGTTATTTTTTGAAAAAAATGACGTTTAAGCCAAGAAAATACACTTTTCTAGTTTTTCAAGATCATGTGGGCATGCGAGCTTTCTAGTTCTTGGAAAGGGCCGGTGTTAACGAGCATGAAAAAATCTATAGAAAAACCGTAACCCCTAGTTTGAGGTTTTTGGGACCTACATCATACCAAAAGCGACAAACATAGAGACTCATCGACCTCGACCGTGAGCTAAGGTTGATTTTCGCGCAAAAAAGGCCGACCAAGTTTTAAATAGTTTTAGAACTAGTTCTATGGCAAACGAGCCAACAATAAAAACTCATTGCCTTTGGCCATTATCTCGGGGTTATTTTTTTTTTAAAATGACGTTTATCCCAAGGAAATACACTTTTCTAGTTTTTTGAGATGATGCGAACATGTGGGCTTTCGAGTTCTCGGAAAGGGTCGATGTGAACGAGTGTGAAAAATTCTATAGGAAAACCGTAACCCCCGGTTCGATGTTTTTGGGACCTACATCATACCAAAAGCGACAAACATAGACACTCATCGGCCTCGACCGTGAGCTAAGGTTGATTTTTGCCCAAAAAAGGCCGACCAAGTTTTAAGCAATTTTAGAGCTAGTTCGATGGGAAACGAGCCAATGATAAAAACTAATTGCCTTTGGCCATTATCTCGGGGTTATTTTTGTAAAAAAATGACGTTTGTGCCAAGAAAATACACTTTTCTAGTTTTTTGAGATGATGCGCGCATGTGGGCTTTCGAGTTCCCGGAAAGGGTCGA
Organism: Dovyalis caffra; assembly: GCA_963924115.1. Taxonomy (NCBI): domain Eukaryota; kingdom Viridiplantae; phylum Streptophyta; class Magnoliopsida; order Malpighiales; family Salicaceae; genus Dovyalis; species Dovyalis caffra. The sequence goes on along the minus strand of CAWUPB010001198.1, from coordinate 951,917 downwards.
TGCGAACGAGTGTGAAAAAATCTATAGGAAAACCGTAACCCCAAGTTTGATGTTTTTGGGACCTACATCATAGCAAAAGCGACAAACATAGGGACTCATTGGCCTCGACCGTGAGCTATGGTTGATTTTCGCCCAAAAACAACCGACCAAGTTTTAACCGAGTTTTAGACCTAGTTCGATGGAAAACGAGCCAACGATAAAAATTCATTGCCTTTGGCCATTATCTCGGGGTTATTTTTGTAAAAAAATGACGTTTAGGCCAAGAAAAAACACTTTTCTAGTTTTTCGAGATGATGCGGGCATGCGAGCTTTCGAGTTCCTACAAAGGACCGGCGTTAACGAGCGTTAAAAAATCTATAGGAAAACAATAATCCCTGGTTTGAGTATTTTGGGACCTACATTATAGCAAAAGCGACAAACATAGAGACTCATTGGCCTCGACCGTGAGCTAAGGTTGATTTTTGCCCAAAAAAGGCCGACCAAGGTTTAAGGAGTTTTAGACCTAGTTTGTTGGCAAATGAGTCAATGATAAAAACACTTTGCCTATGGCCATTATCTCGGGGTTATTTTTTGAAAAAAAATGACGTTTACGCCAAGAAAATACACTTTTCTAGTTTGTGAGATCATGTGGGCATGTGAGCTTTCGAGTTCTCGGAAAGGGCCGGTGTTAACGAGCATGAAAAAATCTATAGGAAAACCGTAACCCCTAGTTTGAGGTTCTTGGGAACTACATCATACCAAAAGCGACAAACATAGAGATCATCGGCCTCGATCGTGAGCTAAGGTTGATTTTCGCCCAAAAAGGCCGACCAAGTTTTAAGCTATTTTACGGCTAGTTCGATGGCAAACGAGCCAACGATAAAAACCGATTGCCTTTGGCCATTATCTCGGGGTTATTTTTGTAAAACAATGACGTTTGTGCCAAGAAAATACACTTTTCTAGTTTTTTGACATGATGCGCGCATGTGGGCTTTCGAGTTCCCGGAAAGGGTCGATGCGAACGAGTGTAAAAAAATCTATAGGAAAACCGTAACCCCAAGTTTGATGTTTTTGGGACCTACATTATAACAAAAGCGACAAACATAGGGACTCATTGGCCTTGATCGTGAGCTATGGTTGATTTTCGCCCAAAAACGACCGACCAAGTTTTAAGCGAGTTTTAGACCTAGTTCGATGGCAAACGAGCCAATGATAAAAAGTCATTGCCTTTGGCCATTATCTCGGGGTTATTTTTGCAAAAAAATGACGTTTAGGCTAAGAAAAAACACTTTTCTAGTTTTTCGAGATGATGCGGGCATGCGGGCTTTCAAGTTCCTAGAAAGGGCCGGCGTCAACAAGCGTTAAAAAAATCTATAGGAAAACAATAATCCCTGGTTTGAGTATTTTGAGACCTACATCATAGCAAAAGCGACAAACATAGAGACTCATCGGCCTTGACCGTGAGCTAAGGTTGATTTTCGCCCAAAACGAGCCGACCAAGTTTTAAGTAGTTTTAGACGTAGTTCGATGGCAAACGAGCCAATGATAAAAGCTCATTACCTTTGGCCATTTTCTCGGGGTTATTTTTTGAAAAAAATGACGATTAGGCCAAGAAAATACACTTTTTTAGTTTTTCGAGATCATGCGAGCGTGCGGGCTTTCGAGTTCCTGGAAAAGCCGGTGTGAACGAGCATAAAAAAATCTATAGAAAAAACGATAACCCCCGGTTTGAGGTTTTTGGGACCTACATCATAGCCAAAGCGACAAACATAGAGACTCATTGGCCTCGACTCGTGAGCTAAGGTTGATTTTCGCCCAAAAAAGGCCGACCAAGTTTAAAGCGAGTTTTAGACCTTGTTCGATGCAAACGAGCCAACGATAAAAACACATTGCCTTTAGCCATTTTCTCGAGGTTATTTTTGCATAAAAATGACGTTTAGACCATGAAAATACAATTTTCTAGTTTTCGAGATGATGCGGTCATGCGGGCTTTCGAGTTCCCGGAAAGTGCCGATGTGAACGAGCGTGAAAAATCTATAGAAAAACCGTAACTCCCGATTCGATGTTTTTGGGACCTACATCATAGCAAAAGCGACAAACATAGAGACTCATCGGCCTCGACCGTGAGCTAAGGTTGATTTTCGCCCAAAAAAGGCCGACCACGTTTTAAATAGTTTTAGACCTAGTTCTATGGCAAACGAGCCAACAATAAAAACTCATTGCATTTGGCCATTATCTTGGGGTTATTTTTGCAAAAAAATGACGTTTAGGCCAAGAAAATACACTTTTCTACTTTTTCGAGATGATGCGCGCATGCATGCTTTTGAGTTCCCGGGAAGGGTCTATGTTAACAAGCGTGAAAAAATCTATAGGAAAACTATAATCCCCGGCTTGAGGTTTTTGGGACCTACATCATAGCAAAATCGAAAAACATAGAGACTCATTGGCCTCAATCGTGAGCTAATGTTGATTTTCGCCCAAAAAAGGCCGACCGAGGCTTCGAGCGATTTTAGACATAGTTCGATGGCAAACGAGCCAACGATAAAAATTCATTACCTTTGGCCACTATCTCGGGGTTATTTTTGAAAAAAATGACGTTTAGGCCAAGAAAATACGCTTTTCTAGTTTTTCGGGATAATGCGGGCATGTGGGATTTCGAGTTCCCGGAATGTGCCGATGTGAACGAGCATGAAAAAATCTATAGGAGAACCGTAACCCCCGGTTCGATGTTTTTGTGACCTACATCATAGCAAAAGTGACAAACATAGGGACTCATTGGCCTCGACCGTGAGCTAAGGTTGATTTTCATCCAAAAAAGGTCGACCAAGTTTTAAGCGAGTTTTAGACCTAGTTCGATGGCAAATGAGCCAACGATAAAAACTCATTGCCTTTGGCCATTATCTCGGGGTTATTTTTGCAAAAAAGGACGTTTAGGCCAAGAAAATACACTTTTCTAGTTTTTCGAATGATGCGGGCATGCGGGCTTTCGAGTTCCCGGAAAGGTCGATGTGAACGAGCGTGAAAAAATATGTACCAAAATTATAACCCCTGGTTTGAGGTTTTTAGGACCTACATCATAGCAAAAGCGACGAATATAGAGACTCATCGGCCTCGACCGTGAGCTAAGGTTGATTTTCGCCCAAAAAAGGCCCACCAAGTTTAAAGCGAGTTTTAGACCTAGTTCGATGGAAAACGAGCCAACGATAAAAACTCATTGCCTTTGACCAATTTCTCGAGGTTATTTTTGCAAAAAAATGATGTCTAGGCCTAGTAAATACACTTTTCTAGTTTTTTGAAATAATGCGGGCATGCGGGCTTTCGAATTCCTAGAAAGGGCCGGCGTTAACGAGCGTTAAGAAATCTATAGGAAAACAATAATCCCTAGTTTGAGTATTTTGGGACCTACATCATAGCAAAAGCGATAAACATAGAGACTCATCTCGCCTCGATTGTGAGTTAAGGTTGATTTTCGCCCAAAAAAGGCCGACCAAGATTTAAGTAGTTTTAGACGTAGTTCGATGGCAAACGAGCCAACGATAAAAGCTCATTACCATTGGCCATTTTCTCGGTGTTATTTTTGCAAAAAAATGACGTTTAGGCCACAAAAATACACTTTTCTAGTTTTTCGAGATGATGTCGCATGCGGGCTTTCGAGTTCCCGGAAAAACCGATGTGAACGAGGGTGAAAAAATCTATAGAAAAAACAAGCAACCCTCGCTTTGAGGTTTTTGGGACCTACACATAGCAAAAGCGACAAACATAGAGACTCATCGTCCTCGACCGTGAGCTAAGGTTGATTTTTGCCCAAAAAAGGTCGACCAATTTTAAAGCATTTTTAGACCTAGTTCGATGGCAAACGAGCCAACGATAAAAAGACATTGCCTTTAGCCATTTTCTCGGGGTTATTTTCGCATAAAAATGACGTTTAGGCCAAGAAAATACAATTTTCTAGTTTTTCGAGATGATGCGGTCATGCGGGCTTTCAAGTTCTCGGAAAGTGCCGATGTGAACGAGCCTCGAAAAAGTCTATAGAAAAACCGTAACTCTCGATTCGATGTTTTTGGGACCTACATCATAGCCAACACGACAAACATAGAGACTCATCGGCCTCGACCGTGAGCTAAGGTTGATGTTCGCCCAAAAAAGGCCAACCATGTTTTAAATAGTTTTAGACCTAGTTCTATGGCAAACGAGCCAACAATAAAAACTCATTGCCTTTGGCCATTATCTCGGGGTTATTTTTTTTAAAAAAATGACGTTTATCCCAAGAAAATACACTTTTCTAGTTTTTGGAGATGATGCGCGCATGCATGCTTTTGAGTTCCCGGGAAGGGTCTATGTTAACAACGTGAAAAAATCTATAGAAAAACTATAATCCCTGGTTTGAGGTTTTTGGGACCTATATCATAGCAAAATCGAAAAACATAGAGACTCATTGGCCTCGATTGTGAGCTAACATTGATTTTCGCCCAAAAAAGGCCGACCAAGCTTTAAGCGAGTTTTAGACATAGTTCGATGGCGAATGAGCCAACGATAAATACTCATTACCCGTGGCCACTATCTCGGGGTTATTTTTGAAAAAAAAATGACGTTTAGGCCAAGAAATTATGCTTTTCTAGTTTTTGAGATAATGCGGGCATGTGGGATTTCGAGTTCCCGGAATGTGCCGATGTGAACGAGCGTGAAAAATTTTATAGGAGAACCGTAACCCCTAGTTCGATGTTTTTGGGACCTACATCATAGCAAAGCCGACAAACATAGGGACTCATTGCCCTCGACCGTGAGCTAAGGTTGATTTTCGTCCAAAAAAGGTCAACCAAGTTTTAAGCGAGTTTTAGACCTAGTTCGATGGCAAACGAGCCAACGATAAAAACTCATTGCCTTTGGCCATTATCTCGGGGTTATTTTTGTAAAAAAAGGACGTTTAGGCCAAGAAAATACACTTTTCTAGTTTTTCGAGATGATGCGGGCATGGGGGATTTCGAGTTCTCGGAAAGCACCGATGTTAACGAGTGTGAAAAAATCTATTGAAAAACTCTAACCTCTAGTTCGATGTTTTTGGGACCTACATCATAGCAAAAGAAACAAACATAGAGACTCATCGGGGTCAACTGTGAGCTAAGGTTGGTTTTACGCCAAAAAAGACCAAGGAAGTTTTAAGTCTGTTTTAGACCTAATTCGATGGAAAACGAGCCAACGATAAAAACTCATTCCCTTTGGCCATTATCTCGGGGTTATTTTTGCAAAAAAATGACATTTAGGTCAAGAAAATACGAGTTTTCTAGTTTTTCGAGATGATGATGGCATGCGGGCTTTCGAGTTATGGAAAGTGCCGATGTGAACAAGTGTGAAAAAATCTATAGTAAAGCCGTAACCCCTGGTTCGATGTTTTTGGGACCCACATCATAGCAAAAGCGACAAACATAGAGAGTCATTGGCCTCGACCGTGAGCTAAGGTTGATTTTCGCCCAAAAAAGATCGACCAAGTTTTAAGTAGTTATAGACCTAGTTCGATGGCAAACGAGCCAACGATAAAAACTCATTGCCTTTGGCCATTATCTCGGGGTTATTTTTGCAAACAACTAACGTTTAGGTGAAGAAAATACGCTTTTCTAGTTTTTCGAGATGATGCGTGCATGCGGGCTTTCGAGTTCCCGGAAAGAGCCGATGTGAACGAGCATGAAAAAATCTATAGGAAAACTCGTCACCCCTAGTTCGTTGTTTTTGGGACCTACGTAATAGCAAAAGCGAAAAACATAGAGACTCATTGGTCTCGACTGTGAGATAAGGTTGATTTTTTCACAAAAAGGTTGACCAAGTTTTAAGCGAGTTTTAGACCTTGTTCGATGGCAAATGAGCCAACGATAAAAACTCATTGCCTTTGGCGATTCTCTCGGGGTTATTTTTGTAAAAAAATGACATTTAGGCCAAGAAAATACACTTTTCTAGTTTTTTGAGATTATGCTAGCATGCGGGTATTCGAGTTCCGGGAAAGTGTCTATGTGAACGAGCGTGAAAAAATCTAAGGGAAAACAAGTAACCCCTAGTTCTATGTATTTGGGACCTATATCATAGCAAAAGCGACTAACATAGAGACTCATTCGCCTCGACTATGAGCTAAGGTTTATTTTTACCCAAGAAAGGCCGACCAAGTTTTAAGCGAGTTTTAGACCCGGTTCGATGGCAAATGAGCCAACGATAAAAACTCCTTGCCTTTGACCATTATCTCCGGGCTATTTTTACAAAAAGACGACGTTTAGGCCAAGAAAATACACTTTTTAGTTTTTCGAGATGATGCGGGCATGCGAGCTTTCGAGTTCCCGAAAAGGGTCGGTGTTAACGAGCGCTAAAAAATCTATAGGAAAACAATAATCCTTGGTTTGAGGCTTTTTGGGCCTACATCATAGCTAAAGCGACAAACATAGAGACTCATCGACCTCGACCGTGAGCTAAGGTTGATTTTTGCCCGAAAAAGGCCGACCAAGTTTTAAGCGAGTTTTAGACCTAGTTCGTTGGCGAACGAGCCAACGATAAAAACTTATTACCTTTTGCCACTATCTCGGGGTTATTTTTGCAAGAAAATGACGTTTAGGCTAAGAAAATACGAGTTTTCTAGTTTTTCGAGATAATGCGAGCATGCGAGCTTTCGAGTTCTTGGAAAGGCCGGTGTGAATGAGCGTGAAAAAATATATAGGAAACCTATAACCCATGGTTTGAGGTTTTTGGGACCTACATCATGGCAAAAGTGACAAACATAGACTCATTGGCCTCGACCGTGAGTTAAGGTTGATTTTCGCCCAAAAAAGGCCAACTAAGTTTTAAGCGAGTTTTAGACCTAGTTCGATGGCAAACAAGCCAACGATAAAAACTCATTGCCTTTGACTCTTAACTCGAGGTTATTTTTGCAAAAAAATGACGTTTAGGCCAAGAAAATACACTTTTCTAGCTTTTCGAGATGATTCGAGCATGCGGGCTTTCGAGTTCCTAGAAAGGCCCGTGTTAACGAGCGTGAAAAAATCTATAGGAAAACTCGTAACCCCCGGTTTGACGTTTTTGTGACCTACATCATAGCGAAACCGACAAACATAGAGACTCATCGGCCTCGACCGTGAGCGAAGGTTGATTTTTACCCAAAAAAGGCGGACAATGTTTTAAGCGAGTTTTAGACCTAGTTCGATGGCAAAAGAGCCAACGATAAAAATTCATTGCCTTTGACCATTATCTCGGGGTTATTTTTGTAAAAAAAAAATGATGTTTAGTCCAAGAAAATACACTTTTCTAGTTTTTTCGAGATGATGCGGGCATGCGGGCTTCGAGTCTTTGGAAGGGATGGTGTGAAGTAGCGTCAAAAAATCTATAGGAAAACCGTAATCCCCGGTTTTGGGTTTTTGGGACCTACATCATAGCAAAAGCGACAAACATAGTAGACTCATTGGCCTCGACCGCGAGCGAAGGTTGATTTTTACCCAAAAAAGGTCGACAAAATTTGAAGCAGCTTTTAAACCTAGTTCGATGGCAAAAGAGCCAACGATAAATATTCATTGCCTTTGACCATTAACTTGCGGTTATTTTTGCAAAAAAATGACGTTTAAGCGAAGAAAATACACTTTTCTAGTTTTTCGAGATGATGCGGGCATGTGGGCTTTCGAGTCCCCGGAAGGGATGGTGTGAACTAGCATGAAAAAATCTATAGGAAAACCGTAATCCCCGGTTTGAGGGTTTTAGGACCTACATCATAACAAAAGCGACAAACATAGAGACTCATCGGCCTCGACCGTGAGCGAAAGTTGATTTTTGCCCAAAAAAGGCCGACAAAGTTTTAAGCGAGTTTTAGACCTAGTTCGATGGCAAAAGAGCCAACGATAAAAATTCATTGCCTTTGACCATTATCTCGGGGTTATTTTTATAGAAAAAAGACGTTTAGGCCAAGAAAATACACCTTTCTAGTTTTTCCGGAAGATGCGGGTATGCGGCCTTTCGAGTTCCCGGAAAGGGCCGGTGTTAACGAGCGTGAAAAAATCTACAAGAAAACCGTAACCCCGGTTTGAGGTTTTTGGGACCTACATCATAGCGAAAGCGACAAACATAGAGACTCATCTCGCGTCGATTCCGAGTTAAGGTTGTTTTTTGCCCAAAAAAGGCCGACCAAAATTTAAGCGAGTTTTAGACCTAGTTTGATGGCAAACGAGTCAACGATAAAAACTCATTGCCTTTGGCCATTATCTTGGGGTTATTTTTGCATAAAAAATGATGTTCGAGCGAAGAAAATACACTTTTTTAGTTTTTCGAGATGATGCGGGCATGCGGGCTTTTGAGTACTCGAAAAGGCCGCCGTGAACGAGTGTGAAAAAATCAATAGGAAAACTATAACCCCTGGTTTGAGGTTTTTGGGACCTACATCATAGCGAAAGCGACAAATATAGACTCATCGACCTCTATTCCGAGTTAAGGTTGATTTTTGTCCACAAAAGCCCGATAAAAATTTAAGCGAGTTTTAGACCTACTTCGATGGCAAACGAGCCAAGGATAAAAAATCATTGCTTTTGGCCAATATCTTGGGGTTATTTTTGTAAAAAAATGACGTTTAGGCCAAGAAAATACACTTTTCTAGTTTTTCGAGATGATGCGAGCATGTGGGCTTTCGAGTTCCTAGAAAGGGCCGGTGTTAACGAGCGTGAAAAAATCTATAGGAAAACCGTAACCCCTTGTTTGAAGTTTTTGTGACCTATATCATAGCGAAACCGACAAACATAGAGACTCATCGGCCTCGATTGTGAGCTAAGCTTGATTTTCGCCCAAAAAAGGCCGACCAAGGTTTGAGCAATTTTAGACCTATTTCGATGGCAAAAGAGCCAATGATAAAAACTCATTGCCTTTGGCCATTATCTTGGGGTTATTTTTGCATAAAAAATGACGTTTAGGGGAAGAAAATACACTTTTTTAGTTTTTCGAGATGATGCGGGCATGCGGGTTTTCGAGTACCTGGAAAAGGCCGGTGTGAACGGGTGTGAAAAAATCTATAGGAAAACTATAACCCCCGGTTTGAGGTTTTTGGGACCTACATCATAGCGAAAGCGACAAATATAGAGACTCATCGACCTCTATTTTGGGTTAAGGTTGATTTTTGTCCACAAAAGCCCGATAAAAATTTAAGTAGTTTTAGACCTACTTCGATGGCAAACGAGCCAAGGATAAAAACTCATTGCCTTTGGCCATTATCTCGGGGTTAGTTTTGCATAAAAAATGATGTTTAGGCCAAGAAAATACACTTTTCTAGTTTTTCGAGATGATGCGGGCATGCGGGCTTTTGAGTTCTTGAAAAGCCCGGTGTGAACGAGCGTGAAAAAATCTATAGGAAAACTATAACCCCTGGTTTGAGGTTTTTGGGACCTACATCATAGCGAAAGCGACAAATATAGAGACTCATCGGCCTCTATTCCGAGTTAAGGTTGATTTTTGTCAACAAAAGCCCGACAAAAATTTAAGCAATTTTAGACCTACTTCGATGGCAAATGACCCAACGATAAAAACTCATTGCCTTTGGCCATTATCTCGGGGTTATTTTTGCATAAAAAATGACGTTTAGGCCAAGAAAATACACTTTTCTAGTTTTTTGAGATAATGCGAGCATGGGGGCTTTCGAATTCTTGGAAAGGGCCGTTGTTAACGAGCGTGAAAAAATCTATAGGAAAACAAGAATCCTTAGTTTGAGGTTTTCGGGACCTACATCATAGCAAAAGCGACATTCATAGAGACTCATCGGCCTCAATTGTGAGCTAAGGTTTATTTTCGCCCAAAAAAGGCCGACCAATTTTTAAGCGAGTTTTAGACCTAATTCGATGGCAAACGAGCCAAAGATAAAAAATCATTGCCTTTGGCCATTATCTCGGGGTTATTTTTGCAAAAAAATGACGTTTAGGCCAAGAAAATACACTTTTCTAGTTTTTCGAGATGATGCGGGCATGCGGGCTTCCGAGTCCCTTGAAGAGACGGTGTGAACTAGCGTGAAAAAATCTATAGAAAAACCGCAATCCCCGGTTTGAGGTTTTTGGGACCTACATCATAGCAAAAGCGACAAATATAGAGACTCATCGGCCCCGACCGTGAGCTAAGTTTTATTTTCGCCTAAAAAAGGCCGACCAAGTTTTAAAAGGTTTTAGACCTAGTTCGATGCCAAATGAGTGAACGATAAAAACTCATGGCCTTTGGCCATTATCTCGGGGTTATTTTTGCGAAAAAAATCATTTTTAGGCAAAGAAAAAACACTTTTCTAGTTTTTCGAGATGATGCGGGCATGCGGGCTTTCGAGTTCCTAGAAAGGGCCGGTGTTAAGGAGCGTGAAAAAATCTATAGGAAAACTATAACCCCTGGTTTGAGGTTTTTGGGACCTACTCATAGCAAAAGCGACAAACATAGAGATTCATCGGCTTCTATTATGAGTTAAGGTTGATTTTTGTCCACAAAAGGCTTACAAAATTTTAAGCCGTTTTAGACCTACTTTGATGGAAAACGAGCCAAGGATAAAAACTCATTGCCTTTGGCCATTATCTCGGGGTTATTTTTGCATAGTAAATGACATTTAGGCCAAGAAAATACACTTTTCTAGTTTTTTCGAGATTATTCGGGCATGCGGGGTTTTGTGTTCCCGGAAAGGGCCGGTGTTAACAAGCGTGAAAAAATATGGAGGAAAACTATAAGCCATTGTTTGTGGTTTTTGAGACCTACATCATAGCAAAAGCGACAAACATAGAGATTCATTGGCCTCGACCGTGAGCTAAGGTTGATTTTTGCCCAAAAATGACCGACCAAGTTTTAAGCGAGTTTTAGACCTATTTCGATGGCGAACGAGCCAACGATAAAAACTCATTGCCTTTGGCCATTATCTTGGGGTTATTTTTGCAAAAAAAATGACGTTTAGGCCAAGAAAATACACTTTTCAAGTTTTTCGAGATGATACGAGCATACGGGCTTTTGAGTTCCCGGAAGGGTCGGTATGAACGAGCGTGAAAAAATCTATAGGAAAGAAATAATCCCCGGTTTGAGGTTTTTGCGACCTACATCATAGCAAAAGCAACAATAATAGAGACTCATCAACCTCGACTATGACCTAAGGTTGATTTTCGCCCAAAAAGGCCGACCAAGTTTTAAGCGAGTTTTAGACCTAGTTCGATGGCAAAAGAGCCAACAATAAAAATTCATTGCCTTTGGCCATTATCTCGGGGTTATTTTTGCAATAAAATGACGTTTAGGCCAAGAAAATACACTTTTCTAGTTTTTCGAGCCGATGCGGGCATGCGGGCTTCGAAGTCCTTCGAAGAGACGGTGTGAACTAGCGTGCAAAAATCAATAGGAAAACCGTTATCCCCGGTTTGTGGTTTTTGGGACCTACATCATAGCAAAAGTGACAAACATAGAGACTCATCGGCTCCGGTTATGAATTAAGGTTGATTTTCGCCCAAAAAAAGCCGACCAAAATTTAAGCACTTTTAGACCTAGTTCGTGGAAAACGAGCCAACGATCAAAACTCATTGCCTTTAGCCATTATCTCGGGGTTATTTTTGCAAGAAAATGACGTTTAGGCCAAGAAAATATACTTTTCTAGTTTTTCGAGATAATGCGGGCATGTGGGCTTTCGAGTTCTTGGAAAGGACCGGTGTTGACGAGCGTGAAAAAATCTATAGGAAAACTATAATCCCCGGTTTGAGGTTTTTGAGACCTACATCATAGCAAAAGCGACAAACATAGAGACTCATCGGCCTCGATTGTGAGTTAAGGTTGATTTTCCCCCAAGAAAGGCCCACAAAAATTTAAGTAGTTTTAGACCTATTTCGATGGGAAACGAGTCAACAATAAAAACTCATTGCCTTTCACCATTATCGCGGGGTGAAATCCGTAAAAAACGACGTTTAGGCTTAGAAAATGCACTTTTCTAGTTTTTCGATATGATGCGAGCATGTGGGCTTTCGAGTTCCTAGAAAGGGTCGGTGTGAATGAGCATGAAAAAATCTATAGGACAATGATAATCCCCGGTTTGAGGATTTTGGGACCTACATCATAGCAAAAGCGACAAACATAGAGACTAATTAGCCTCGACGGTGAGCTAAGGTTGTTTTTCGCCTAAAAAAGGCCGATCATGTTTAAAGCGAGTTTTAGACCTAGTTCGATGACAAACGAGCCAACGATAAAAACTCATTGCCTTTGACCGTTATCTCGGGGTTATTTTTGCAAAAAAATGACGTTTAGGCCAAGAAAATACACTTTTCTAGTTTTTCGAGATGATGCGGGCATGCGGGCTTTCGAGTTCCCGGAAAGGGTCGTTGTTAACGAGCGTGAAAAAATCTATACGAAAACAATAATCCTTTGGTTTGAGGCTTTCGTAACCTACATCATAGCAAAAGCGACATTCATAGAGACTCATCGGCGTCAACTCGTGAGCTAAGGTTTATTTTTGCCCAAAAAAGGCCGACCAATTTTTAAGCGATTTTAGACCTAGTTCGATGGCAAACGAGCCAACGATAAAAAATCATTAACGTTAGCCATTATCTCGGGGTTATTTTTGCAAAAAAATGACGTTTAGGCCAAGAAAATACACTTTTCTAGTTTTTCGAGATGATACGGGCATACGGGCTTTTGAGTTCCTGGAAGGGTCGGTATGAACGAGCGTGAAAAAATCTATAGGAAAGAAATAATCCCCGGTTTGAGGTTTTTGGGACCTACATCATAGCAAAAGCACCAATAATAGAGACTCATCGACCTCGACTATGAGCTAAGGTTGATTTTCGCCCAAAAAGGCCGACCAAGTTTTAAGCGAGTTTTAGACCTAGTTCGATGGCAAAAGAGCCAACAATAAAAATTCATTGCCTTTGGCCATTATCTCGGGGTTATTTTTGCAATAAAATGACGTTTAGGCCAAGAAAATACACTTTTCTAGTTTTTCGAGCCGATGCGGGCATGCGAGCTTCGAAGTCCTTCGAAGAGACGGTGTGAACTAGTATGCAAAAATCAATAGGAAAACGGTAATCCCCGGTTTGTGGTTTTTGGGACCTACATCATAGCAAAAGTGACAAACATAGAGACTCATCGGCTCCGATTATGAGTTAAGGTTGATTTTCGCCCAAAAAACCCGACCAAAATTTAAGCACTTTTAGACCTAGTTCGTGGCAAACGAGCCAACAATCAAAACTCATTGCCTTTAGCCATTATCTCGTGGTTATTTTTGCAAGAAAATGACGTTTAGGCCAAGAAAATATACTTTTCTAGTTTTTCGAGATAATGCGGGCATGTGGGCTTTCGAGTTCTTGGAAAGGACCAGGTGTTGACGAGCGTGAAAAAATCTATAGGAAAACTATAATCCCCGGTTTGAGGTTTTTGAGACCTACATCATAGCAAAAGCGACAAACATAGAGACTCATCGGCCTCGATTGTGAGTTAAGGTTGATTTTCCCCCAAGAAAGGCCCACAAAAATTTAAGTAGTTTTAGACCTATTCCGATGGGAAACGAGCCAACAATAAAAGCCGATTGCCTTTCACCATTATCTCGGGGTGAAATCTATAAAAAAACGACGTTTAGGCTCGGAAAATGCACTTTTCTAGTTTTTCGATATGATGCGGGCATGTGGGCTTTCGAGTTCCCGGAAAGGGTCGGTGTGAACGAGCATGAAAAAATCTATAGGAAAACGATAATCCCCGGTTTGAGGATTTTGGGACCTACATCATAGCAAAAGCGACAAACATAGAGACTCATCGGCCTCGACCGTGAGCTAAGGTTGATTTTTGCCCAAAAAAGATCGACCAAGTTTTAAGCAATTTTAGACCTAGTTCGATGGCAAAAGTGCCAACGATAAAAATTCATTATCTCGGGGTTATTTTTGTAAAAAAATGACGTTTAGGCTAAGAAAATGCACTTTTCTAGTTTTTTGAGATGATGCGGGCATGCGGGCTTTCGAGTCCCCGGAAGGGATAGTGTGAACTAGCACGAAAAAATCTATAGGAAAACCGTAATCCCCGTTTTGAGGTTTTTGGGACTACATCATAGCAAAAGCGACAAATATAGAGACCCCTCGGCCTCAATCGTGAGCTAAGGTTGATTTTCACACAAGCAAGGCCAACCAAGATTTTAGAAATTTTAGACCTAGTTCGCCGGCAAACGAGCCAAAGATAAAAACTCATTGCCTTTGGTCATTATCTCGGGCTTATTTTTGCGAAAAAATGATTTTTAAGCCAAGAAAATACAGCTTTTCTAGTTTTTCGAGATGATTCGGGCATGCGAGCTTTCGAGTTCCCGGAAAGGGTCGGTGTTAACGAGCGTGAAAAAATCTTTTGGAAAACCGAAACCCATGGTTTGAGGTTTTTGGGACCTACATCATAGCAAAAGCGACAAACATAGAGACTCATCGGCCTCGATTGTGAGTTAAGGTTGATTTTTTCCCATAAAAGGTCGACCAAAATTTAAGCGAGTTTTAGACCTAGTTCGATGGCAAACGAGCCAACGATAAAAACTCATTGCTTTTGGCCATTATCTCGGGGTTATTTTTGCAAAAAAATGACGTTTAGGCCAAGAAAATACACTTTTTTAGTTTTTCGAGATGATGCGGGCATGCGGTCTTTCGAGTTCCTAGAAAGGGCCGGTGTTAACGAGCATGAAAAAATATAAAGGAAAACTATAAGCCCTTATTTGAGGTTTTTGGGACCTACATCATAGCAAAAGCGACAAACATAGACTCATCGGCCTCGACCGTGAGCTAAGGTTGATTTTCGCCCAAAAAAGGTCGACCAAGTTTTAAGCGAGTTTTAGGCCTAGTTCGATGGCAAACGAGCGAACATTAATAACTCATAGCCTTTGGCAATTATCTCGCAGTTATTTTGCAAAAAAATGACGTTTAGGCCAAGAAAATACACTTTTCTAGTTTTTCGAGATGATGCGGGGATGCGGGCTACCGAGTCCCCGGAAGGGACTCGTGTGAACTAGCGTGAAAAAATCTATAGGAAAAATGTAATCCCTAGTTTGAGGTTTTTGGGACCTACATCATAGCAAAAGCGACAAACATACACACTCATCGACCTCGATTGTGTGCTAAGGTTGATTTTTGTCCAAAAAAGGCCGACCAAGAATTAAGAAGTTTTAGACCTACTTCGATGGCAAGTGAGCCAACGATAAAAACCCATTGCCTTTGGTTACTATCTTGAGGTTATTTTTGTAAAAAAATGACGTTTAGGCAAAGAAAAAACACTTTTCTAGTTTTTAGAGATGATGCGGGCATGCGGGCTTCCGAGTTCCCGGCAAGGGCCGGTGTTAACGAGTGTGAAAAAATCTATAGAAAAACTATAATCCCCGGTTTAAGGTTTTTGGGACCTAAATCATAGCAAAAGCAACAAACATACGGACTCATCGGCCTCGACCGCGAGCTAAGGTTGATTTTTGACCAAAAAAGGCCGATCAAGTTTTAAGTAGTTTAAGACCTAGTTCGATGACAAACAAGCCAATGATACGGGCATGCGGGCTTTTGAGTTCCTAGAAGGTCGGTGTGAACGAGCGTGAAAAAATATATAGGAAAACCGTAACCCGTAGTTTGAGGTTTTTTCGACCTACATCATAGCAAAAGCGACAAACATAGAGACTCATCGGCCTCGACCGTGAGCTAAGGTTGTTTTTTCACCCAAAAAAGGCCGACCAAGTTTTAAGCGAGTTTTAGACCGACTTTGATGGTAAACGAGCCAACGATAAAAACTCATTGCCTTTAGCCATTATCTCCGGGTTATTTTTTCAAAAAAATGACGTTTAGGCCAAGAAAATACACTTTTCCGGTTTTTTAAAATGATACGGGCATGCGGGCTTTCGAGTTCCGGGAAAGGGCGGATGTGAATGAGCATGAAAAAATCTATAAGAAAACCGTAACCGCTGGTTCGATATTTTTGGGACCTACATCATAGCAAAAGCGACAAACATAGAGACTCATTGGCCTCGACTCGTGAGCTAAGGTTGATTTTGGCCTAAAAAGGCCGACCAAGTTTTAAGTAGTTTTAGAGCTAGTTCGATGGCCAACGAGCCAAAATTAATAACTCATAGCCTTTGGCCATTATCTCGTGGTTATTTTCTCAAAACAATGATGTTTAGGCCAAGAAAATAAACTTTTCTAGTTTTTCGAGGTGATGCGAGCATGCGGGCATCCGAGTCCCCGGAAGGGACGGTGTGAACTTGCATGAAAAAATCTATAGAAAAACCGTAATCATAGGTTTGAGGTTTTTGGGACCTACATCATAGCAAAAGCGACAAACATAGAGACTCATCGGCCTCGATTGTGAGCTAAGGTTGATTTTCGCCCAAAAAAGGCCGATCAAGAATTAAGAAGTTTTAGACCTACTTCGATGGCAAGTGAGCCAACGATAAAAACCCATTGCCTTTGGTTACTATCTTGAGGTTATTTTTGTAAAAAAATGACGTTTAGGCAAAGAAAAAACACTTTTCTAGTTTTTAGAGATGATGCGGGCATGCGGGCTTCCGGAGTTCCCGGCAAGGGCCGTGTTAACGAGTGTGAAAAAATCTATAGAAAAACTATAATCCCTGGTTTAAGGTTTTTGGGACCTAAATCATAGCAAAAGCAACAAACATACGGACTCATCGGCCTCGATTGCGAGCTAAGGTTGATTTTCGACCAAAAAAGGCCGATCAAGTTTTAAGTAGTTTAAGACCTAGTTCGATGACAAACAAGCCAATGATAAAAACGCATCGCCTTTGGCATTATCTCGGGGATATTTTTGAAAAAAATGACTTTAGGCCACGAAAATACACTTTTTTAGTTTTTTGAGATGGTGCGGGCATATGGGTTTTCAAGGTCCCGGAAAGGCCGGTGTGAGCGAGCGTGAAAGATTTATAAGAAAACCGTAACCCCTGGTTTGAGGTTTTTGGAACCTACATCGTAGCAAAACCGAAAAACTTAGAGACTCATCGACCTCTATCGTGAGCTAAGGTTGATTTTTGCCTAAAAAAGGCCGACCAAGTTTTAAGCGAGTTTTAGACCTAGTTCGATGGCAAACGACCCAACAATAAAAGTTCATTGCCTTTGACCATAATCTCGGGGTTATTTTATCAAAAAAATGACGTTTAGGCAAAGAAAATACACTTTTCTAATTTTTTGAGATTATGCGAGCATGCGGGCTTTCGAGTTCTCGGAAAGGGTCGGTGTTAACGAGCGTGAAAAAATCTATAGGAAAACCGTAACCCCTGGTTTGAGGTTTTTGGGACCTATATCATAGCAAAGCGACAAACATAGAGACTTATCGAGCTCGACCGTAAGCTAAGCTTGATTTTCACCAAAAAAAGGTCGACCAACATTTAAGCGAGCTTTAGACCTAATTTGATGGCAAACGAGCCAACGATAAAAACTCAAATCCTTTGGCCATTATCTCGTGGTTATTTTTGCAAAAAAATAACGTTTAGGCAAAGAAAATATATTTTTCTACTTTTTCGAGATGATGCGGGCATGAGGGCTTTCGAGTTCCTAGAAAGGGCCGGTGTTAACGAGCGTGAAAAAATCTATAGGAAAACTATAACCACCGGTTTGAGGTTTTTGGGACCTACATCGAGCAAAAGCGATAAACATAGAGACTCATCGGCCTCGACCGTGAGCTAAGGTTGATTTTTGCAAAAAAAGGCCGACGAAGTTTGAAGTAGTTTTAGACCTAGTTCGATGAAAAATGAGCCATTATTAATAACTCATAGCCTTTGGCTATTATCTCGGGGTTATTTTTTCAAAAAAACAACATTTAGGCCAAGAAAATACATTTTTCTAGTTTTTCGAGATGATGCGCAATTGCGGGCTTCCGAGTCCCTTGAAGGGACGGTGTGAACTAGCGTGAAAAAATCTATAGGAAAACCGTAATCCCCGGTTTGAGGTTTTGGGACCTACATCATAGCGAAAGCGACAAACATAGGGACTCATCGGCCTCGACCGTGAGCTAAGGTTGATTTTCGCCTAAAAAGGCCGACCAAGTTTTAAGCAATTTTAGACCTAGTTCGATGACAAACGAGCCAACATTAATAACTCATAGGCTTTGCCCATTATCTCGGGGTTATTTTCGTAAAACAACAACGTTTAACACACGAAAATACAATTTTCTTGTTTTTCGAGAGGATTCGGGCATGCGGGCGTCCGAGTCCCTAAAAAGGGCGGTGTGAACTAGCATAAAAAAACCTATAGAAAAACCGTAATCCCCGGTTTGAGCTTTTTGGTACCTACATCATAGCAAAAGGGACAAACATAGAGACTCATCGCCCCGACCGTGAGCTAAAGTTGATTTTCGCCCAAAAAGGCCGACCAAGATTTAAGAAATTTTAGACCTAGTTTGATGGAAAATGAGCCAACAATAAAAACTCATTGCCTTTGGCCATTATCTCGGGGTTATTTTTACGAAAAAATGATTTTTAGGCCAAGAAAATACACTTTTCTAGTTTTTCGAGATGATGCGGCCATGCGGGCTTTCGAGTTCCTAGAAAGGGCCGGTGTTAACGAGCGTGAAAAATTTATAGGAAAACTATAACCCCTGGTTTGAGGTTTTTGGGACCTATATCTTAGCAAAAGCGACAAATATAGAGACTCATTGGCCTCGATTGTGAGTTAAGGTTGATTTTTGACCACAAAAGGCCGACCAAAATTTAAGCGAGTTTTAGACCTAGTTCAATGACAAACGAGCCAACGATAAAAACTCATTGCCTTTGGCCATTATCTCGGGGTTATTTTTGCAAAAAAAATGACGTCTAGGCCAAGAAAATACACTTTTCTAGTTTTTCAAGATGATGCGGGCATGCGGGCTTTCGAGTTCCCGGAAAGGACCAGGTGTTAACGAGTGTGAAAAAATATGGAGGAAAACTATAAGCCCTTGTTTGAGGTTTTTGGGACCTACATCATAGCAAAAGCAACAAACATAGACACTCATTGGCCTCGACCGTGAGCTAAGGTTGATTTTCGCCCAAAAAAGGCCGACGAAGTTTTAAGCGAGTTTTAGACATAGTTCGATGGAAAACGAGCCAAAATTAATAACTCATAGGCTTTGGCCATTATCTCGGGGTTATTTTTGCAAAAAAACGACGTTTAGGTCAAGAAAATACATTTTTTTGGTTTTTCGAGAGGATGCGGGCATACGGGCTTCCGAGTCCCTTGAAGGGGCGGTGTGAACTACCATGAAAGAATCTATAGGAAAACTATAATCCCCGGTTTGAGGTTTTTTGCACCTACATCATAGCAAAAGTGACGGACATGAGACTCATCGGCCTCGACCGTGAGTTAGGTTGATTTTTGCCCAAAAAAGGCCGACCAAGTTTTAAGCGAGTTTTAGACCTAGTTCGATGGCCAACGAGCCAATATTATTAACTCATGGGCTTTGGCCATTATCTCGGGATTATTTTTCTAAAAAAATGACGTTTAGGCCAAGAAAATATATTTTTCCGGTTTTTCGATGTGATGCGTGCATGCGGGCTTTCGAGTCCCCGGAAGGGACGGTGTGAACTAACGTGAAAAAATCTATAGGAAAATTATAATCCCCGGTTTGAGGTTTTTGGGACCTACATCATAGCAAAAGCAACAAACATGGAGACTCATCGACTTGGATTGTGAGCTAAGGTTGATTTTCGCCCAAAAAAGGCCGACCAAGTTTTAAGCGAGTTTTAGACCTAGTTCAATGGAAAACGAGCCAACATTAATAACTCATAGCCTTTGGTAATTATCTCGAGGTTTTTTTTGCAAAAAACGACGTTTAGGCCAAGAAAATACACTTTTCCGGTTTTTCGAGATGATGTGGGGATGCGGGCTGCCGAGTCCCTAGAAGGGACGGCCTCGAACTAGCGTGAAAAAATCTATAGAAAATTGTAATCCCCGGTTTTAGGTTTTTGGGACCTACATCATAGCCAAAGTGACAAACATACACACTCATCGGCCTCGACCGTGAGCTAAGGTTTATTTTTGCCCAAAAAAGGCCGAACAAGTTTTAAGCAATTTTAGACCTAGTTCGGTGGCAAACGAGCCAACATTAATAACTCATAGGCTTTGGCCATTATCTCGGGGTTATTTTTGTAAAAAAATGACGTTTAGGCCAAGAAAATACATTTTTTTGGTTTTTCGAGATGATGCGGGCATGCGGGCTTCCGAGTCCCCGGAAGGGACGGTGTGAACTATTGTGAAAAAATCTTTAGAAAAACCATAATCCCCGGTTTGAGGTTTTTGGGACCTACATCATAGCAAAAGCGACAAACATAGAGACTTATGGGCTTCGACCGTGAGCTAAGGTTGATTTTCGCCCGTAAAAGGCCGAACTCGTTTTAAGCGAGTTTTAGACCTAGTTCGATGGCAAACGAGCCAACAACAAAAACTCATTGCCTTTGGCCATTATCTCGGGGTTATGTTTACAAAAAAATGACGTTTAGGCCAAGAAAATAAACTTTTCTAGTTTTTTGAGATGTTGCGAGCATGCGGGCTTCCGAGTCCCCGGAAGGAACGGTCCGAACTAGCATGAAAAAATCTATAGGAAAAATATAATTCCCGGTTTGAGGTTTTTGGGACCTACATCATAGCAAAAACGACAAACATGGAGACTCATCGGCCTCGACTCGTGAGCTAAGGTTGATTTTCGTCCAAAAAAAGGTCGACCAAGATTTAAGAAGTTTTAGACCTACTTCGATGGCAAACGAGCCAACGATAAAAACTCATTGCCTTTGGCCATTATCTCGTGGTTATTTTTGTAAAAAAATGACGTTTAGGCAAAGGAAATACATTTTTCTACTTTTTCGAGATGATGCGAGCATGCGGGCTTTCGAGTTCCTAGAAAGGGCCGGTGTTAACGAGTGTGAAAAAATCTATAGGAAAACTATAACCGCTGGTTTGAGGTTTTTTGGACCTACATCATAGCTAAAGCGAAAAACGTAGAGACTCATCGGCCTCGATTGTGAGCTAAGGTTGATTTTTACCCACAAAAGGCCGACCAAGTTTTAAGCAATTTTAGACCTAGTTCGATGGCAAACGAGTCAACAATAAAAACTCATTGCCTTTGACCATTATCTCGGGGTGATTTTTACAAAAAAACGACATTTACACCCCGAAAATACACTTTTATAGTTTTTCGAGATGATGTCGGCATGCGGGCTTTTGATTTCTTGAAAGAGCCGATGTGAACGAGCTTGAACAAATCTATAGAAAACCGTAACCCCTGGTTTGAGGTTTTTTGGGACCTACATCATAGTAAAAGCGACAAACATAGAGACTCATCGGCCTCGACCGTGAACTAAGGTTGATTTTCGCCCAAAAAAGGTCGACCAAGTTCTAAGCGAGTTTTAGACATAGTTCGATGGAAAACAAGCCAACGACAAAAACTCATTGCCTTTGGCCATTATCTTGGGGCTATTTTTGCAAAAAAAGACGTTTAGGGTAAGAAAATACACTTTTCTAGTTTTTCGAGATGATTCGAGCATACGGGCTTTCGAGTTCCTAGAAAGGACCGGTGTTAACGAGCGTGAAAAAAGCTATAGGAAAACCGTAACCCCGGTTTAAGGTTTTTGGGACCTACATCATAGCAAAAGCGATAAGCATAGAGACTCATCGGCCTTGATTGTAAGTTAAGGTTGATTTTTGCCCAAAAAAAGCCGACGAAAATTTAAACGAGTTTTAGACCTAGTTCGATGGCAAACGAGCCAACGATCAAAACTCATTGCCTTTGGCCATTATATTGGGATTATTTTTGCAAAAAAATTACGTTTAGACCATGAAAATACACTTTTTCATTTTTTCGAGATGATGCGTGCATGCGGGCTTTCGAGTTCCTAGAAAAGGCTAGTGTTAACGAGCATGAAAAAATCTATAGGAAAACTATAAGCCCTTGTTTGAGGTTTTTGTGACCTACATCATAGCAAAAGCAACAAACATAGAGACTCATTGGCCTCAACTCGTGAGCTAAGGTTGATTTTCCCCCAAAAAAGGTCGACCAAGTTTTAAGCGAGTTTTAGACCTAGTTCGATGGAAAACGAGCCAACGATAAAAATTCATTGCCTTTGGCCATTATCTCGAGGTTAGTTTGCAAAAAAAATGATGTTTGGGCCAAGAAAATACACTTTTTTAGTTTTTCGAGATGATACGGGCATGCGGGCTTTCGAGCTCCTCGAAAGGCCGATGTGAACGAGTGTGAAAAAATCTACAGGAAAACTATAACCCCGGGTTTGAACTTTTTGGGACCTACATCATAGCAAAAGCGACAAACATAGAGACTAATCAACCTTGATCGTGAGCTAAGGTTGATTTTCGCCCAAAAGAGGCCGACGATGTTTTAAGTAGTTTTAGACCTAGTTCGATGGTAAATGAGCCAACAATAAAAAGTCATTGCCTTTGGCCATTATCCCGGGTTATTTTTGCAAAAAAATGACGTTTAAGCCAAGAAAATATACTTTTTTAGTTTTTTGTGATAATACGGGCATGCGGGCTTTTGAGTTCTTGGAACGACCGGTGTGAATGAGAATGAAAAAATCTATAGGAAAAGCCGTAACCCCGGTTTGAGGTTTTTGGAACCTACATCATACCAAAAGCGACAAACATAGAGACTCATTGGCCTCTATCTGTGAGCTAAGGTTTATTTTTGCTCAAAAAAGACCGATCAAGTTTTAAGCAGACTTCGGACCTAGTTTGATGGCAAAGGAGCAAATGATAAAAACTCACTCGCCTTTGGCCATTATCTCGGGGTTATTTTTGCAAAAAAATGACGTTTAGGCCAAGGAAATACACTTTTCTAGTTTTTCAAGACGAAGCGGGCATGCGGACTTTCGAGTTCCTGGAGAAGGCCGATGTTAACGAGCGTGAAAAAATCTATAGGAAAACCATAAGCCCTTGTTTGAGGTTTTTGGGATCTACATCATAGCAAAAGTGACAAACATACGGACTCATCGGCCTCGACCGTGAGATAAGGTTGATTTTCGCACAAAAAAGGCCGATCAAGTTTTAAGCGAGTTTTAGACCTAGTTCAATGGCAAACGAGCCAACGATAAAAACTCATTGCCTTTGGCCATTATCTCGGGGTTATTTTTGTAAAAAAATGATGTTTAGGCCAAGAAAATACACTTTTTTAGTTTTTTAAGACGATGCGGGCATACGGGCTTTTGAGTTCCCGGAAAGGGTCGATGTGAATGAGCATGAAAAAATCCGTAGAAAAACTATGACCCCCGGTTCGATGTTTTTGGGACCTATATCATAGCAAAAGCGACAAACATAGAGACTCATTGGACTCGACTATGAGCTAAGGTTGATTTTCGCCTAAAAAGGTCGACCAAGTTTTAAGCGAGTTTTAGGCCTAGTTCAATGGCAAACAAGCTAACGATAAAAACTCATTGCCTTTGGCCATTATCTCGGGGTTATTTTTGCAAAAAAATGACGTTTAGGCAAAGAAATACACTTTTCTAGTTTTTCGAGATGATGCGGGCATGCGGGCTTTCGAGTTCCCGAAAAGGTCGGTGTGAACGAGTGTGAAAAAATCTATAAGAAAACTTTAACCCCTAGTTTGAGATTTTTGGGACCTACATCATAGCAAAAGCGATAAAAATAGAGACTCATCAACTTCGATCGTGAGCTAAGATTTCTTTTCGCTCAAAAAAGGCCGACCAAGTTTTAAGCGAGTTTTAAACCTATTTCGATGGAAAACGAGCCAACGATAAAAACTCATTGCCTTTGGCCATTATCTCGGGGTTATTTTTAGAAAAAAACGACATTTAGGCCAAGAAAATACACTTTTCTAGTTTTTTGAGATGATGTAGGCATGCGGGCTTTCGAATTCTCGGAAAGGGCCGTTGTTAACGAGTGTGCAAAATCTATAGAAAAACTATAAGCCCTTGTTTGAGGTTTTTGGGATCTACATCATAGCAAAAGCGATAAACATACGACTCATCGGCCTCGACTGTGAGATAAGGTTGATTTTTGATCAAAAAAGGCCGATAAAGTTTCAAGCCGTTTTAGACCTAGTTCGATGGTAAACGAGCCAACGATAAAAACTCATTGCCTCCGGCCATTATGTTGGGGTTATTTTTGTAAAAAAAAATGATGTTTAGGCAAAGAAAATACACTTTTCTAGTTTTTTGAGATGATGCGGGCATGCGGGCTTTCGAGTTCTTGAAAAGGCCGGTGTGAACGATTGTGAAAAAATCTATAGGTAAACCGTAACCCTGGGGTTGAGGTTTTTGGCACCTACTTCATAGCAAAAGCGACAAACATAGAGACTCATTGGCCTCAACTATGAGATAAGGTTGATTTTTGCCCAAAAAAGGTTGACCACGTTTTAAGCAAGTGTAAGGCCTAGTTCGATTGCGTACGAGCCAACGATAAAAACTCATCCCCTATGGCGATTACCTCGGGATGATTTTTGTAAAAAAATGACGTTTATGCCTAGAAAATACACTTTTCTAGTTTTTCGAGATGATGCGGGCATGCGGGCTTTTAAGTTCCCGGAAGGGTCGGTGTGAACGAGCATGAAAAAATCTAGAGAAAAACTATAACCCCCGGTTTGAGGTTTTTGGGACCTACATCATAGCAAAAACGACAAACATAGAGACTCATCGACCTCAACCGTGACCTAAGGTTGTTTTTCGCCCGAAAAGGCCGACCAAGTTTTAAGCGAGTTTTAGACCGAGTTCGATGGCAAATGAGCCAACGATAAAAACTCATTGCCTTTGGCCATTAACTCGGAGTTATTTTTGCAAAAAAAATGACGTTTAGGCCAAGAAAATACACTTTTCTAGTTTTAAAGATGATGCGGGCATGCGAGCTTTTGAATTCTCGGAAAGGGCCAATGTGAATGAACGTGAAAAAATATATAGGAAAACCGTAACCCCCGGTTCGATATATTTGGGACCTACATTATAGCAAAAGCGACAAACATAGACTCATTGTACTCAACTCGTGAGCTAAGGTTGATTTTCGCCCAAAAAAGGTCGACGAAGTTTTAAGCGAGTTTTAGACCTAGTTCGATGCCAAACGAGCCAACATTAATAACTCATAACCTTTGGCCATTATATCGGGGTTATTTTCGTAAAAAAATGACGTTTAGGCCAAGAAAATAAACTTTTTTAGTTTTTTGAGACGATGCGGGCATGCCAACTTCCGAGTCCCCGGAAGGGAAGGTGTGAACTACCATGAAAAAATCTATAGGAAAACCGTAATCCCCGGTTTGAGGTTTTTGGGACCTACATCATAGCAAAAGCGACAAACATAGAGACTCATCGGCCTCGACCGTGAGCTAAGGTTGATTTTCGCCCAAAAAAGGCCGATCAAGATTTAAGAAGTTTTAGACTACTTCGATGGCAAACGAGCCAACGATAAAAACTCATTGCCTTTGACAATTATCTCGGGGTTATTTTTGTAAAAAAATGATGTTTAGGCAAAGAAAATACACTTTTCTCGTTTTTTGGGATGATGCGGGCATGCGGGCTTCGAGTTCATAGAAAGGGCCGGTGTTAACGAGCGTGAAAAAATCTATAAGAAAACCATAATCCCCGGTTTAAGGTTTTTGGGACCTACATAATAGCAAAAGTAACAAACATACGGACTCATCGGCCTCGACCGTGAGCTAAGGTTGACTTTCGACCGAAATAGGTCGATCAAGTTTTAAGTAGTTTAAGACCTAGTTCGATGGTAAACGAGCCAACAATAAAAACGCATCGCCTTTGGCCATTATCTCGGGGTTATTTTTGAAAAAAATGACTTTAGGCCAAGAAAATGCACTTTTTTAGTTTTTCGAGATGATGCGGGCATGTGGGCTTTTGAGTTCCTCGAAAGGCCGATGTGAGCGAGCGTGAAAAATTTATAGGAAAACCGCAACCCCTGGTTTGAGGTTTTTGGAACCTACATCATAGGAAAATCGATAAGCTTAGAGACTCATTAGCCTCGATCGTGAGCTAAGGTTGATTTTTGCCCAAAAAAGGCCAACCAAGTTTTAAGCGAGTTTTAGATCTAGTTCGATGGCAAACAAGCAAATGATAAAAACTCATTGCCTTTGACCATCATCTCGGGGTTATTTTTGTAAAAAAACGACGTTTAAGCCAAGAAAATACACTTATCTAGTTTTTCCGGATGATGCGCGCATGCGAGCTTTCGAGTTCCTGGAAAGGCCGGTGTGAATGAATGTGAAAAAATCTATAGGAAAACCGTAACCCCTGGTTTGAGGTTTTTGGGAACTACATCATAGCAAAAACGACAAACATAGAGACTCATTGGCCTCGACCGTGAGCTAAGGTTGATTTTTGCCCAAAAAAGATCAGCCAAGTTTTAAGCAATTTTAGACCTAGTTCGATGGAAAACAGGCCAACAATAAAAGTTCATTGCCTTTGACCATTATCTTGGGGTTACTTTATCAAAAAAATGACATTTAGGCTAAGAAAATACACTTTTCTAGTTTTTCGAGATTATACGGGCATACGGGCTTTCGAGTTCATGGAAAGGGTCGGTGTTAACGAGCGTGAAAAAATCTATAGGAAAACTATAACCTCCGGTTTGAGGTTTTTGGGACCTACATCATAGCAAAGCGACAAACATAGAGATTTATCGACCTCGACCGTGAGCTAAGCTTGATTTTCACCCAAAACGAGTCGACTAACATTTAAGCGAGTTTTAAACCTAGTTCGATGGCAAACGAGTCAACGATAAAAACTCATTGCCTTTGGCCATTATTTCGAGGTTATTTTTGCAAAAAATTACGTTTAGGCCAAGAAAATACACTTTTTTAGTTTTTTGAGATGATGCGGACATGCGGGCTTTCGAGTTCCTAGAAAGGCCGGTGTGAATGAGCGTGAAAAAATCTATAGGAAAATCGTAACCTTTGGTTTGAGGTTTTTGGGACCTACATCATAGCAAAATCGATAAACTTAGAGACTTATCGGCCTCGACCGTGAGCTAAGGTTGATTTTCGCCCGAAAAAGGCCAACCAAGTTTTAAGCGAGTTTTAGACCTAGTTCGATGGCAAACAAGCCAACAATAAAAACTCATTGCCTTTGACCATTATCTTGGGGTGATTTTTACAAAAAAAAATGACGTTTAGGCTAAGAAAATACACTTTTCTAGTTTTTTGAGATGATGCGGGCATGCGGGCTTTTGAGTTCCTGGAAGGACCGATGTGAACGAGCTTGAAAAAATCTATAGAAAACTCGTAACCCCTAGTTTGAGGTTTTTGAGACCTACATCATAGCAAAAGCGACAAACATAGAGACTCATCGGCCTCAACTCGTGAGCTAAGGTTGATTTTCACCCAAAAACGGTCAACCAAGTACTAAGCGAGTTTTAGACATAGTTCGATGGCAAACGAGCCAACGATAAAAACTCATTGCCTTTAGCCATTATCTCGGGGTTATTTTTGTAAAAAAACAACGTTTAGGTCAAGAAAATACACTTTTTTAGTTTTTTGAGATGATGTGGGCATGTGGGCTTTCGAGTTCCCGGAAAGGGTCGGTGTTAACGAGCATGAAAAAATCTATAGGAAAACAATAATCCCCGGTTTAGGGTTTTTGGGACCAACTTCATAGCAAAAGCGGCAAAAATAGGGACTCATCGGCCTCGACCGTGAGCTAATATTGATTTTTGCCCAAAGAAGGTCGACCAAGATTTAAGAAGTTTTAGACGTAGTTCGATGAAAAACGAGCCAACGTTAAAAACTCATTGCCTTTGGCCATTATCTCGTGGTTATTTTTGCAAAAAAAATGACGTTTAGGCCAAGGAAATACACTTTTCTACTTTTTGAGACAATGCGCGCATGCGAGCATTCGAGTTCCTAGAAAGGCCGATGTGAACGAGCATGAAAAATTCTATAGCAAAACCGTAACCCCTGGTTTGAGGTTTTTGGGACCTACATCATAGCAAAAACGACAAACATAAACTCATCGGCGTCAACTCGTGAGCTAAGGTTGATTTTCGCCCAAAAAAGGCTAACCAAGTTTTAAGCATTTTTAGACATACTTCGATGGCAAACAAGCTAACAATAAAAGTTCATTGCCTTTGACCATTTTCTCGGGGTTATTTTATCAAAAAAATGACGTTTAGGCTAAGAAAATACATTTTTCTAGTTTTGGAGATTATGCATGCATGCGTGCTTTCGAGTTCTTGGAAAGGGTCGGTGTTAACGAGCGTGAAAAATTCTATAGGAAAACCGTAACCCCTGGTTTGAGGCTTTTGGGACCTACATCATAGCAAAGCGACAAACATAGAGACTCATCGGCCTCGACCGTGAGCTAAGGTTCATTTTTGCCCAAAAAAGGCCGACAACATTTAAGAAGTTTTAGACCTAGTTCGATGGAAAATGAGCCAACGATAAAAATTAATTACCTTTGGCTATTATCTCGGGGGTTATTTTTGCAAAAAAATGACGTTTAGGCCAAGAAAATACACTTTCTAGTTTTTCGAAATGATGTGGGCATGCGGGCTTTCGAGTTCCTAGAAAGGCCGGTGTGAACGAGTGTTGAAAAATATATAGGAAAACCGTAACCTCCGGTTTGAGGTTTTTGAGACCTACATCATAGCAAAAATGATAAACTTAGAGACTCATCGACCTCGATCGTGAGCAAAGGTTGATTTTTGCCCAAAAAACCTCGACTTTGAGCTAGGGTTGATTTTTGCCCAAAAAAGGCCAACCATGTTTTAAGCAATTTTAGATCTAGTTCGATGGAAAACGAGCCAACGAAAAAAACTCATTGCCTTTGACCATTATCTCGGGGTTATTTTTGCAAAAAAATGACATTTAGGCCAAGAAAATACACTTTTCTAGTTTTTCGAGATTATGCGCGCATGCGGGCTTTCGAGTTCCCGGAAAGGGCCGATGTTAACGAGCGTGAAAAAATCTTTAGGAAAACAATAATCCCTGGTTTGAGGTTCTTGGAACCTACATCATAGCAAAAGCGACAAACATAAAGACTCATCGGTCTCGACCGTGAGCTAAGGTTGATTTTCGCTTAAAAAAGGCCGACCAAGTTTTAAGCGAGTTTTAGACCTAGTTTGATGGCAAACGAGCCAACGATAAAAACACATTGCCTTTGACCATTATCTCGGGGTTATTTTGGCCAAAAAATGACGTTTAGGCTAAGAAAATACACTTTTCTAGTTTTTCGAGATGATACCGCATGCGGGCTTTCGAGTTCTCGGAAAGAGTCGGTGCTAACGAGCGTGAAACAATCTATAGGAAAAATATAAGCCCTTGTTTGAGGTTTTTGGGATCTACATCATAGCAAAAGCGACAAACATAAAGACTCATTGGCCTCGATTGTGAGCTAAAGTTGATTTTCGCCCAAAAAAGATCGACCAAGTTTTAAGCGAGTTTTAAACCTATTTCGATGGCAAACGAGCCAATGATAAAAACTCATTGGCTTTGGCCATTATCTCGAGGTTACTTTTGCGGAAAAATGATGTTTAGGCCAAGAAAATACACTTTTTTAGTTTTTTGAGATGATACGGGCGAGTGGGCTTTCGAGTTTCTCGAAAAGCCGATGCGAACAAGTGTGAAAAAATCTATTTGAAAACCGTAACCCCGGGTTTGAACTTTTTGGGACCTACATCATAGCAAAAGCGACAAACATAGAGACTAATCGACCTCGACGAGTGAGCTAAGGTTGATTTTCGCCCAAAAAAAGCCGACCATGTTTTAAGCGAGTTTTAGACCTACTTCGATGGCAAACGAGCCAACGATAAAAAGTCATTGCCTTTGACCATTATCTCGGGGTTATTTTTGCAAAAAATGACGTTTAGGCCAAGAAAATAAACTTTTCTAGTTTTTTGAGATGATGTGAGCATGCGGGCTTTTGAGTTCTTGGAATAGTCTGGTGTGAACGAGCATGAAAAAATCTATAGGAAAACCGTAACCCCTGGTTTAAGGTTTTTGGGACCTATATCATAGCAAAAGCGATAACAATAGAGACTCATCGGCCTCCACTCGTGAGCTAAGGTTTATTTTCGCTCAAAAAAGGTCAACCAAGTTTTAAGCGAGTTTTAGACCTAGTTCGATGGCAAACAAGCCAACAATAAAAACTCATTACCTTTCGCCATTATCTTGGTGTTATTTTTGCAAAAAAACGACGTTTAGGCCAAGAAAATACACTTTTTAGTTTTTCTAGATAATGCGGGCATGCGGGCTTTCAAGTTCCCGGAAAAGGGCCGATGTTAACTAGCGTGAAAAAAATATAGGAAAACTATAAGCCCTTGTTTGAGGTTTTTGGGATCTACATCATAGCAAAAAGGACAAACATACGGACTCATCGGCCTCGATCGTGAGAAAAGGTTGATTTTCAATCAAAAAAGGTCAAACAAGTTTTAAGCGAGTTTTAGACGTAGTCCGATGGCAAACGAGCCAACGATAAAAACTCATTGCCTTTGGCCATTATCTCGGGGTTATTTTTGTAAAAAAAATGATGTTTAGGCCAAGAAAATACACTTTTTTAGTTTTTTGAGATGATGCGGGTATGTGGGCTTTCGAGTTCCCGGAAAGGGTGGATGTGAATGACCATGGAAAAATCTATAGAAAAACTATAACCCCCGGTTCGATATTTTTGGGACCTATATCATAGCAAAAGCGATGAACATAGAGACTCAATGGACTCGACTGTGAGCTAAGGTTGATTTTTGCCTAAAAAAGGTCGACCAAGTTTTAAGCAATTTTAGGGCTAGCTTGATGGCAAACGAGCCAACAATAAAAACTCATTGCCTTTGGCCATTATCTTGGGGTTATTTTTGCTAAAAAATGATGTTTAGGCAAAGAAAATACACTTTTCTAGTTTTTCGAGATGATGCGGGCATGCGGGCTTTCGAGTTCCCGAAAAGGCCGGTGTGAACGAGTGTGAAAAAATCTATAAGTAAACCGTAACCCCCGGTTTGAGGTTTTTGGGAGCTACATCATAGCACAAGCGACAAACATTAAGACTCATTGGACTTGACTCGTGAGCTAAGGTTGATTTTCACCAAAAAAAGGCCGACTAAGTTTGAAGCAGCTTTTAGACCTAGTTCGATGGCAAACGAGCCAACGATAAAAAAACATTGCCTTTAGCCATTATCTCGGGGTTATTTTTGCAAAAAAATTACGTTTAGGCCAAGACAATACTCTTTTTTAGTTTTTCGAGATGATGCGTACATACGGGCTTTTGAGTTCTCGGAAGGGCCGGTGTTAACGAGCGTGAAAAAATCTATAGAAAAACCGTAACCCCCGGTTTGAGGTTTTCGTGACCTACATCATAGCACAAGCGACAAACATAGAGACTCATCGGCCTCGACCGTGAGCTAAGGTTGATTTTCGTCCAAAAAAGGCCGATCAAGTTTTAAGAAGTTTTAGACCTAGTTCGATGGAAAACGAGCCAACGATAAAAACTCATTGCCTTTGGCCATTATCTCGAGGTTACTTTTGCAAAAACCGACATTTAGGCCAAGAAAATACACTTTTCTAGTTTTTCGAGATGATGCGGGTATGCTGGCTTTCGAGTTCCTCGAAAGGCCGATGCGAACAAGTGTGAAAAAATCTATAGAAAAGCCGTAACCCCGAGTTTGAAGTTTTTGGGACCTACATCATAGCGAAAGCGACAAACATAGAGACTAACCAGCCTCGACCGTGAGCTAAGGTTGATTTTCGCCCAAAAAAGGCCGACCATGTTTTAAGAAGTTTTAGACCTAGTTCGATGGCAAACGAGCCAACGATAAAAACTCATTGCCTTTGGCCATTATCTCGGCGTTATTTTTGTAAAAAAATGATGTTTAGGCCAAGAAAATACACTTTTCTAGTTTTTCGAGATTATGCGGGCATGTGAGCTTATGAGTTCTTGGAACGGTCGGTGTAAACGAGCATGAAAGAATCTATAGGAAAACTATAACCTCTCGGTTTGAGGTTTTTTAGACCTACATCATAGCAAAAGCAATAACAATAGAGACTCATCGACCTTGAATTTGAGCTAAGCTTGATTTTTGCCTAAAAAAGGCCGACCAAGTTTTAAGCGAGTTTTAGACCTAGTTCGATGGCAAACGAGCCAACGATAAAAACTCATTGCCTTTGGCCATTATCTCGTGGTTATTTTTGCAAAAGAACGACGTTTAGGCCAAGGAAATACACTTTTCTACTTTTTTGAGATGATGCGAGCATACGAGCTTTCGAGTTCTCGGAATGGGTCGGTGTTAACGAGCGTGAAAAAATCTATAGGAAAACTATAAGCTCTTGTTTGAGGTTTTTGGGATCTACATCATAGCAAAAGCGACAAACATAGAGACTCATTGGCCTCGACCGTGAGCTAAGGTTGATTTTCGCCCAAAAAAGGCCGACTAAGTTTTAAGCGAGTTTTAGACCTAGTTCGATGGAAAACAAGCCAACGATAAAAACTCATTGCCTTTGGCCATTATCTCGAGGTTATTTTTACAAAAAAATTACGTTTCGGCCAAGAAAATACACTTTTTTAGTTTTTCGAGATTATGCGTGCATGCGGGTTTTCGAATTCTCGGAAGGGCCGGTGTTAACGAGCATGAAACAATCTATAGGAAAACCGTAAGCCCCGGTTTGAGGTTTTTGTGACCTACATCATAGCACAAGCGACAAACATAGAGACTCATCGACCTTGACTATGAGCTAAGGTTGATGTTCGCCCAAAAAGGTCGACCAACTTTTAAGAAGTTTTAGAACTAGTTCGATGGTAAACGAGCCAACGATAAAAACTCATTGCCTTTGGCCATTTTCTCGAGCTTACTTTTGCAAAAAAATGACGTTTAGGCCAAGAAAATATACTTTTATATTTTTTCGAGATGATGCGAGCATGCCGGCTTTTAAGTTCCTCGAAAGGCCGATGTGAACAAGTGTGAAAAAATCTATAGGAAAACCGTAACCCTAGGTTTGAAGTTTGTGGGACCTACATCATAGAAAAAGCGACAAACATGGAAACTAATCAGCCTCGACCGTGAGCTAAGGTTTATTTTCGCCCAAAAAGGCCAACCATGTTTTAAGCGAGTTTTAGACCTAGTTCGATGGCAAACTAGCCAACGATAAAAACTCATTGCCTTTGGACATTATCTTGGGGTTATTTTTGCAAAAAAATGATGTTTAGGCCAAGAAAATACACTTTTCTAGTTTTTTGAGATGATACGGGCATGTGGGCTTTTGAGTTCTTGGAACGGTCGATGTGACGAGCATGAAAAAATCTATAGGAAAACTATAACCCCTGGTTTGTGATTTTTGGGACCTACATCATAGCAAAAATGATAACAATAGAGACTCATCGGCCTCGATCGTGAGCTAAGCTTGATTTTTGCCGAAAAAAGGTCGACCAAGTTTTAAGCGAGTTTTAGACCTAGTTCGATGGCAAATGAGCCAACGATAAAAGCTCATTGCCTTTGGCCATTATCTCGGGGTTGTATTTGCAAAAAACGATGTTTAGGCCAAGGAAATACACTTTTCTAGTTTTTTGAGATGATGCGGGCATGCGGGCTTTCGAGTTCCCGGAATAGGCCGATGTTAACGAGCGTGAAAAAATCTATAGGAAAACTATAAGCCCTTGTTTAAGGTTTTTGAGACCTACATCATAGCACAAGCGACAAACATAGAGACTCATTGGACTCGACCGTGAGCTAAGGTTTATTTTCGCTCAAAAAAGGCCGACCAAGTTTTAAGAAGTTTTAGACCTAGTTCGATGGCAAACGAGCCAACGATAAAAATTCATTGCCTTTGGACATTATCTCGGGGTTATTTTTGAAAAAAAATGACGTTTAGACCAAGAAAATACACTTTTCTAGTTTTTCGAGATGATGCGGGCATGCGGGCTTTCGAGTTCTAGGAAAGGGTCGATGTGAATGAGAATGAGAAAATCTATAGCAAAGCCGTAACCCCTGGTTTGATGTTTTTGGGACCTACATCATAGCAAAAGCGACAAACATAAAGAGTCCTTGGACTCGACCGTGATCTAAGGTTGATTTTTGCCCAAAAAAGACCGACCAAGTTTTAAGCGAGTTTTAGACCTAGTTCGATGGCAAACGTGCCAACGATAAAAACTCATTGCCTTTGGCTATTATCTTGAGGTTATTTTTGCAAATAAATTACGTTTAGGCCAAGAAAATATACTTTTCTAGTTTTTCGAGATGATGCGTGCATGCGAGCTTTCGAGTTCCCGGAAGGGCCGGTGTTAACGAGCGTGAAAAAATCTTTAGGAAAACTATAACTCGTGGTTTAAGGTTTTTGTGACCTACATCATAGCACACGCAACAAACATAGAGACTCATCGGCCTCGACCGTGAGCTAAGGTTGATTTTCGCCCAAAAAAGACCGACTAAGTTTTAAGAAGTTTTAGACCTAGTTCGATGGCAAATGAGCCAACGATAAAAACTCATTGCCTTTGGCCATTATCTCGAGGTTACTTTTGCAAAAAAGTGACGTTTAGGCCAAGCAAATACACTTTTCTAGTTTTTCGAGATGATACGAGCATGCCGGCTTTTGAGTTCCTCGAAAGGCCGATGTGAACAAGTGTGAAAAAATCTATAGGAAAACTATAACCCCGGGTTTGAAGTTTTTGGGACCTACATCATAGCAAAAGCGACAAACATAGAAACTAATCAGCCTCGATCGTGAGCTAAGGTTGATTTTCGCCCAAAAAAGGCCGACAATGTTTTAAGCGAGTTTTAGACCTAGTTCGATGGAAAACAAGCCAACGAGAAAAACTCATTGCCTTTGGCCATTATCTCGAGGTTATTTTTGAAAAAAATGATGTTTAGGCCAAAAAAATACACTTTTCTAGTTTTTCGAGATAATACGAGCATGTGGGCTTTTGAGTTCTTGGAACGGTCGGTGTGAACGAGCATGAAAAAATCTATAGGAAAACTATAACCCCTGGTTTGAGATTTTTGGGACCTACATCATAGCGAAAGCGATAACAATAGAGACTCATCGGCCTCGATCGTGAGCTAAGCTTGATTTTTGCCCAAAAAAGGCCGACCAAGTTTTAAGCAATTTTAGACCTAGTTCGATGGCAAACGAGCCAACAATAAAAAGTCATTGCCTTTGGCCATTATCTCGGGGTTATTTTTGCAAAAAAATGATGTTTAGGCCAAGGAAATACACTTTTCTAGTTTTTTGAAATGATGCGGGCATGCGGGCTTTCAAGTTCCGGGAAAGGGTCGATGTGAATGAGAATGAGAAAATCTATAGGAAAACCGTAACCCATGGTTTGATGTTTTTGGGACCTACATCATAGCGAAAGCGACAAACATAGAGAGTCCTTGGACTCGACTCGTGATCTAAGGTTGATTTTTGCCCAAAAAAGGTCGACCAACTTTTAAGAAGTTTTAGACCTAGTTCGATGGCAAACGAGCCAACGATAAAAACTCATTGCCTTTGGCCATTATCTCGAGCTTTCTTTTGCAAAAAATGATGTTTAGGCCAAGAAAACACGCTTTTATAGTTTTTCGAGATGATACGAGCATGCCGGCTTTTGAGTTCCTCGAAAGGCCGATGTAAACAAGTGTGAAAAAATCTATAGGAAAACCGTAACCCCGGGTTTGAAGTTTTTGGGACCTACATCATAGCAAAAGCGACAAAC
Organism: Dovyalis caffra; assembly: GCA_963924115.1. Taxonomy (NCBI): domain Eukaryota; kingdom Viridiplantae; phylum Streptophyta; class Magnoliopsida; order Malpighiales; family Salicaceae; genus Dovyalis; species Dovyalis caffra. The sequence continues at coordinate 916,396 of CAWUPB010001198.1, read as the reverse complement.
ATAGAAACTAATCGGCCTCGACTGTGAGCTAAGGTTTATTTTCTTCCAAAAAGGCCGACCAACTTTTAAGAAGTTTTAGACCTAGTTCGATGGCAAACGAGCCAACGATAAAAATTCATTGCCTTTGGACATTATCTCGGAGTTATTTTTGTAAAAAAATGACGTTTAGGCCAAGAAAATACACTTTTCTAGTTTTTCGAGATGATGCGGGCATGCGGGCTTTCGAGTTCTAGGAAAGGGTCGATGTGAATGAGAATGAGAAAATCTATAGGAAAACCGTAACCCCTGGTTTGATGTTTTTGGGACCTACATCATAGCAAAAGCGACAAACATAGAGAGTCCTTGTACTCGATTGTGATCTAAGGTTGATTTTTTCCCAAAAAAGACCGACCAAGTTTTAAGCGAGTTTTAGACCTAGTTCGATGGCAAACGTGCCAACGATAAAAACTCATTGCCTTTGGCTATTATCTTGAGGTTATTTTTGCAAATAAATTACGTTTAGGCCAAGAAAATATACTTTTCTAGTTTTTCGAGATGATGCGTGCATGCGGACTTTCGAGTTCCCGGAAGGGCCGGTGTTAACGAGCGTGAAAAAATCCGTAGGAAAACCGTAACCCGAGGTTTAAGGTTTTTGTGACCTACATCATAGCACACGCGACGGACATAGAGACTCATCGGCCTCGACCGTGAGCTAAGGTTGATTTTCGCACAAAAAAGACCGACCAAGTTTTAAGAAATTTTAGACCTAGTTCGATGGCAAACGAGCCAACGATAAAAACTCATTGCCTTTGGCCATTATCTCGCGGTTACTTTTGCAAAAAAAGTGACGTTTAGGACAAGAAAATACACTTTTCTAGTTTTTCGAGATGATGCGAGCATGCCGACTTTTGAGTTCCTCGAAAGGCCGATGTGAACAAGTGTGAAAAAATCTATAGGAAAACCGTAACCCTGGGTTTGAAGTTTTTGGGACCTACATCATAGCAAAAGCAACAAACATAGAAACTAATCAGCCTCGACCGTAGCTAAGGTTGATTTTCGCCCAAAAAAGGCCGACCATATTTTAAGCGAGTTTTAGACCTAGTTCGAAGGAAAACAAGCCAACGAGAAAAACTCATTGCCTTTGGCCATTATCTCAAGGTTATTTTTGCAAAAAAATGATGTTTAGGCCAAGAAAATACACTTTTCTAGTTTTTCGAGATAATACGAGCATGTGGGCTTTTGAGTTCTTGAAACGGTCGGTATGAACGAGCATGAAAAATCTATAGAAAAACTATAACCCCCGGTTTGAGATTTTTGGGACCTACATCATAGCGAAAGCGATAACAATAGAGACTCATCGGCCTCGACCGTGAGCTAAGCTTGATTTTTGCCCAAAAAAGGCCGACCAAGTTTTAAGCGAGTTTTAGACCTAGTTCGATGGCAAACGAGCCAACAATAAAAACTCATTGCCTTTGGCCATTATCTCGGGGTTATTTTTGTAAAAAAATAATGTTTAGGCCAAGGAAATACACTTTTCTAGTTTTTTGAGATGATGCGGGCATGCGGGCTTCCGAGTTCCGGGAAAGGGTCGATGTGAATGAGAATGAGAAAATCTATAGAAAAACTATGGTTTGATGTTCTTGGGACCTACATCATAGCAAAAGCGACAAACATAGAGAGTCCTTGGACTCGACCGTGATCTAAGGTTGATTTTTGCCCAAAAAAGACCGACCAAGTTTTAAGCGAGTTTTAGATCTAGTTCGATGGCAAACGTGCCAACGATAAAAACTCATTGCCTTTGGCTATTATCTCGAGGTTATTTTTGCAAAGAAATTACATTTAGGCCAAGAAAATACACTTTTTTAGTTTTTCGAGATGATGCGAGCATTCCGGCTTTTGAGTTCCTCGAAAGGCCGATGTGAACAGGTGTGAAAAAATCTATAGGAAAACTATAACCCTAGGTTTGAAGTTTTTGGGACCTACATCATAGCAAAAGCGATAAACATAGAAACTAATCAGCCTCGACTCGTGAGCTAAGGTTGATTTTCGTCCAAAAAAGGCCGACCATATTTTAAGCGAGTTTTAGACCTAGTTCGATGGAAAACAAGCCAACGAGAAAAACTCATTGCCTTTGGCTATTATCTCGAGGTTATTTTTGCAAAAAAATGATGTTTAGGCCAAGAAAATACACTTTTTTAGTTTTTCGAGATAATACGAGCATGTGGGCTTTTGAGTTCTTGAAACGGTCGGTGTGAACGAGCTTGAAAAAATCTATAGAAAAACTATAACCACTGGTTTGAGATTTTTGGGACCTACATCATAGCGAAAGCGATAACAATAGAGACTCATCGGCCTCGACCGTGCACTAAGCTTGATATTTGCCCAAAAAAGGCCAACCAAGCTTTAAGCGAGCTTTAGACCTAGTTTGATGGCAAACGAGCCAACAATAAAAACTCATTGCCTTGGGCCATTATCTCGGGGTTATTTTTGTAAAAAAATGATGTTTAGGCCAAGGAAATACACTTTTCTAGTTTTTTGAGATGATGCGGGCATGCGGGCTTTCAAGTTCCGGGAAAGGGTCGATGTGAATGAGAATGAGAAAATCTATAGGAAAACTATGGTTTGATGTTCTTGGGACCTACATCATAGCAAAAGCGACAAACATAGAGAGTCCTTGGACTCGACCGTGATCTAAGGTTGATTTTTGCCCAAAAAAGACCGACCAAGTTTTAAGCGAGTTTTAGATCTAGTTCGATGGCAAACGTGCCAACGATAAAAACTCATTGCCTTTGGCTATTATCTCGAGGTTATTTTTGCAAATAAATTATGTTTAGGCCAAGAAAATACACTTTTCTAGCTTTTCGAGATGATGCGAGCATTCCAGACTTTTGAGTTCCTCGAAAAGCCGATGTGAACAAGTGTGAAAAAATGTATAGGAAAACTATAACCCCGGGTTTGAAGTTTTTGAGACCTACATCATAGCAAAAGCGACAAACATAGAAACTAATCAGCCTCAATCGTGAGCTAAGGATGATTTTCGCCCAAAAAAAGCCGACCATATTTTAAGCGAGTTTTAGACCTAGTTCGATGGAAAACAAGCCAACGAGAAAAACTCATTGCCTTTGGCCATTATCTCGAGGTTATTTTTGCAAAAAATTAATGTTTAGGCCAAGAAAATACACTTTTCTAGTTTTTCGAGATAATACGAGCATGTGGGCTTTTGAGTTCTTGAAACGGTCGGTGTGAACAAGCATGAAAAAATCTATAGAAAAACTATAACCCTTGGTTTGAGATTTTTGGGACCTACATCATAGCGAAAGCGATAACAATAGAGACTCATCGACCTCGACCGTGAGCTAAGCTTGATTTTTTCCCAAAAAAGGCCGACTAAGTTTTAAGCGAGTTTTAGACCTAATTCGATGGCAAATGAGCCAACAATAAAAACTCATTGCCTTTGGCCATTTTCTCGGGGTTATTTTTGTAAAAAAATGATGTTTAGGCCAAGGAAATACACTTTTCTAGTTTTCCGAGATGATGCGGGCATACGGGCTTCCGAGTTCCGGGAAAGGGTCGATGTGAATGAGAATGAGAAAATCTATAAGAAAACTATGGTTTGATGTTCTTGGGACCTACATCATAGCAAAAGCGACAAACATAGAGAGTCCTTGGACTCGATCGTGATCTAAGGTTGATTTTTGCCCAAAAAAGACCGACCAAGTTTTAAGCGAGTTTTAGATCTAGTTCGATGGCAAACGTGCCAACGATAAAAACTCATTGCCTTTGGCTATTATCTCGAGGTTATTTTTGCAAAGAAATTACATTTAGGCCAAGAAAATACACTTTTCTAGTTTTTCGAGATGATGCGTGCATGCGGGCTTTCGAGTTCCCGGAAGGGCCGGTGTTAACGAGCGTGAAAAAATCTTTAGGAAAAATGTAACCCGTGGTTTAAGGTTTTTGTGACCTCCATCATAGCACACGCGACAAACATAGAGACTCATCGGCCTCGACCGTGAGCTAAGGTTGATTTTCACCCAAAAAAGACCGACCAAGTTTTAAGAAGTTTTAGACCTAGTTCGATGGAAAACGAGCCAACGATAAAAACTCATTGCCTTTGGCTATTATCTCGAGGTTACTTTTGCAAAAAAGTGACGTTTAGGCTAAGAAAATACACTTTTCTAGTTTTTCTAGATGATGCGAGCATGCCGACTTTTAAGTTCCTCGAAAGGCCGATGCGAACAAGTGTGAAAAATTCTATAGGAAAAGCTGTAACCCTAGGTTTGAAGTTTTTGGGACCTACATCATAGCTAAAGCGACAAACATAGAAACTAGTTAGCCTCGACTCGTGAGCTAAGGTTGATTTTCACCCAAAAAAGGCCGACCATGTTTTAAGCGAGTTTTAGACCTAGTTCGATGGAAAACAAGCCAACGAGAAAAACTCATTGCCTTTGGCCATTATCTCGAGGTTATTTTTGTAAAAAAATGATGTTTAGGCCAAGAAAATACACTTTTTTTAGTTTTTCGAGTAATACGAGCATGTGGGCTTTTGAGTTCTTGGAATGATCGGTGTGAACGAGCATGAAAAAATCTATAGGAAAACTATAACCCCCGGTTTGAAATTTTTGGGACCTACATCATAGCAAAAGCGATAAAAATGGAGACTCATCGGCCTCGACTCGTGAGCTAATCTTGATTTTTGCCCAAAAAAGGCCGACCAAGTTTTAAGAAGTTTTAGGCCTAGTTCGATGGCAAACGAGCCAACAATAAAAACTCATTACCTTTGGCCATTATCTCGGGGGTTATTTTTGCAAACAAATGATGTTTAGGCCAAGGAAATACACTTTTCTAGTTTTATACATCTAGGTTTGATAACCTAACTGGAATAAATGGGTATTAGTAGTCCGAGTACTCTAGGTCGTGTGCCTGCACTATTAGACGATGGATTTCCGCTAATAGTAGTTACAACGAGGGATAATTCCGTTGTAGCGAGAAGATGATCCGAGGATCATCCGGATGAAATCAAGCCGTGTGCTTGCCATCGTTAGACGATGGATTCCGTTAACGGTAGTTACAACGAGGGATAATTCCGTTGTAACGGAAGGTGATCGGCGGACCACCGGATGATAAATAGAGTAGATTGGCTAATACCCATGGTACTCGAGATTAAAATTTATGAGTATGGTGGAAAGTCAAAATAACATTGCATATCACGTGCATCACCCTATTTACCGAGCTTTGGCTCACCCTATTGTTATTTTTTTATGTCTTGACGGAAAAAGGACAAGTTGGTACGGACGCGGCTGGCTCCTCCTAACCGGCTCATGTGAGGAACCATATATTAGTTTTTATTTTGTCACGTAAATTTGAGGTATGGAGTTCGTGAGAAATTGAATATTGCTCGTAATATTTTATTAATGTATTTAATTATGTTATGTAAATTTTATCTTAAGGAATTATATACGTAATATACTATTAAAGTTCTAAGAATATCATAAGAAAACTACTTAGAGTTTAGGGTATGTCGGCGTAACGCACTTCGTCCAGTACCCTACTTGGGTAGTAGAAATATGACTAGGGCGGGGGAGTTACATATATCATAGCGAAGCGACAAACATAGAGACTCATCGACCTTGATCGTGAGTTAAGGTTGATTTTCACCCAAAAAAGGTCAACCAAGTTTTAAACGAGTTTTAGACCTAATTCGATGGCAAACGAGCCAATATAAATAACTCATAGCCTTTGGCCATTATCTAGGGGTTATTTTTGCTAAAACATGACATTTAGGCCAAAAAAATACACTTTTCTATTTTTTCGAGATGATGCAAGCATGCGAGCTTTCGAGTCCTTGGAAGGGACGGTGTGAACTAGCGTGAAAAAATCTATAGGAAAACCGTAATCCCCGGCTTGAGGTTTTTGAGACCTATATCATAGCAAAAGCGACAAACATAGAGACTCATTGGTCTCGACTCGTGAGCTAAGGTTGATTTTCGCCCAAAGAAGGCCGACCAAGTTTTAAGCGAGTTTTAGACCTAGTTCGATGGCAAACGACTCAACGATAAAAACTCATTTCCTATGGCCATTATCTCGGGGTTATTTTTGCAAAAAAATGACGTCTAGGTCTAAAAAATACACTTTTTTAGTTTTTCGAGATGATGCGGGCATGTGGGCTTTCGAGTTCCTGGAAAAGCCAATGTGAACGATCGTGAAAAAATATATAGGAAAACTATAACCCCTGGTTTGAAGTTTTTGGGACCTACATCATAGCAAAAGCGACAAACATAGAGACTTATCGGTCTCGGCCGGGAGCTAAGGTTGATTTTCGCCCAAGAAAGACCGACCAAGATTTAAGCGACTTTAGACCTAGTTCGATGGCAAACAAGTCAATGATAAAAACTCATTGCCTTTGGCCATTATCTCGGGGTTATTTTTGCAAGAAAATGACATCTAGGCTAAGAAAATACACTTTTCTAGTTTTTCGAGATGATGCGGGCATACGGGCTTTCGAGTTCTTGGAAAGGGCCGGTGTTAACGTGCGTGAAAAAATCTATAGAAAAACTATAACCCCTCATTTGAGGTTTTTGGGACCTACATCATAGCAAAAGCGACAAATATAGAGACTCATTGGCCTCGACTCGTAAGCTAAGCTTGATTTTTGCCCAAAAAAGGCCGACTAAGTTTTAAGCGAGTTTTAGACCTAGTTTGATGGAAAATCGATCAACGATAAAAACTCATTGCCTTTGGCCATTATCTCGGGGTTATTTTGCAAAAAAATGACGTCTAGGCCAAGAAAATACACTTTTCTAGTTTTTTGAGATGATGCGGGCATGCGGGCTTTCGCGTTCTTGGAAAAGCATGTGTGAACGAGCGTGAAAAAATCCGTAGGAAAACTATAACCCCCGGTTTGAAGTTTTTTGGACCTACATCATAGAAAAAGCGACAAACATAGAGTCTTATCGGTCTCGACTGTGAGCTAAGGTTGATTTTCACCCAAAAAAGGCCGACCATGATTTAAGTAGTTTTAGACCTAGTTCGATGGCAAACGAGCCAACGATAAAAACTCATTGCCTTTGGCCACTATCTCGGAGTTATTTTTGTAAAAAAATGTTGTTAAGGCCAAGATAATGCACTTTTTTAGTTTTTCGAGATGATGCGAGCATGCGTGCTTTTAAGTTCCTGGAAAAGGTCGATGTTAACGAGCGTGAAAAAATCTATAGGAAAATTGTAACCCCTGGTTTGAGGTTTTTGGGGCCTACATCATAGAGAAAGCGACATACATAGAGACTCATCGGCCTCGACCGTGAGCTAAGGTTGATTTTCGCCCAAAAGAGGCCAACCAAGATTTAAGCGAGTTTTAGACCTAGTTCGATGACAAACAAGCCAATGATAAAAACTCATTTCCTTTGGCCATTATCTTAGCGTTATTTTTTTTAAAAAAATGACGTTTAGGCCAAGAAAATACACTTTTCTAGTTTTTCGAGATTATGCGGCCATGCGAGCTCTCGAGTTCTCGGAAAGGGCCGGTGTTAACGAGCGTGAAAAAATCTATAGGAAAACTATAACCCCTCGTTTGAGGTTTTTGGGACCTACATCATAGCAAAAGCGACAAACATAGAGACTCATTAGCCTCGACTTTGAGCTACGGTTGATTTTCGCCCAAAAAAGGCCGACCAAGTTTTAAGTAGTTTTAGACCTAGTTCGATGTCAAACGAGTCAACGATAAAAACACATTGCCTTTGGCCATTATCTTGGGGTTATTTTTGTAAAAAAATGATGTCTAGGCCAAGAAAATACACTTTTCTAGTTTTTCAAGATTATGCGGGCATGCGAGCTTTCGAGTTCCTGTAAAGGCCGGTGTGAACGAGCGTGAAAAAATCTATAGGAAAACTGTAAACCCCGGTTTGAAGTTTTTGGACCTACATCATAGAAAAAGCAACAAACATAGAGAAGCATCGGTCTCGACTGTGAGCTAAGGTTGATTTTCGCGCAAAAAGGCCGACCAAGATTTAAGCGAGTTTTAGACCTAGTTCGATGGCAACCGAGCCAACGATAAAAGCTCATTGCCTTTGGCCATTATCTCGGGGTTATTTTTGTAAAAAAATGTTGTTAAGACCAAGATAATGCACATTTTAGGTTTTCGAGATGATCCGGCATGCGGGCTTTTGAGTTCTCGGAAAGGGCCGATGTTAACGAGTGTGAAAAAATCTATAGGAAAACTCTAACCCCTGGTTTGAGGTTTTTAGGGCCTACATCAAAGCGAAAGCGATATACATAGAGACTCATCGGCCTCGACTGTGAGCTAAGGTTGATTTTCGTCCAAAAAAGACCGACCAAGATTTAAGCGAGTTTTAGACCTAGTTCGATGGCAAACGATTCAATTATAAAAACTCATTGCCTTTGGCCATTATCTCGGGGTTATTTTTGCAAAGAAATGACTTTAGGCCGAGAAAATACACTTTTCTAGTTTTTCGAGAAAATGTGGCATACGGGCTTTCGAGTTCCTGGAAAGGGTCGGTGTTAACGAGCGTGAAAAAATCCATTGGAAAACTATAACCCCTGGTTTGAGGTTTTTTGGGACCAACGTCATAGCAAAAGCGACAAACATAAAGACCGATTGACCTCGACTATGAGCTAAGATTGATTTTCGCCCAAAAAAGGCCGATCAAGTTTTAAGCGAGTTTTAGACCGGTTCGATGGAAAACGAGTCAATGATAAAAAATCTTTTCCTTTGGCCATTTTCTCGGGGTTATTTTTGCAAAAAAATGACGGCTAGGCCAAGAAGATACACTTTTCTAGTTTTTCGAGATGATGCGGGCATGCGGGCTTTCGAGTTCTCGGAAAGGCCGATGTGAACGAGCGTGAAAAAATCTATAAGAAAATTGTAACCACTTGTTTGAAGTTTTTTGGACGTACATCATAGAAAAAGCAACAAACATAGAGCCTCATCGGTCTCAACTGTGAGCTAAGGTTGATTTCAACCCAAAAAAGGCCGACCAAGATTTAAGCGAGTTTTAGACCTAGTTCGATGGCAAATTAGCCAACGATAAAAAATCATTGCTTTTGGCCATTATCGGGGGGTTATTTTTGTAAAAAAATGATGTTTAGGCCAAGATAATACACTTTTTTATTTTTTCGAGATGATGCGGGCATGCGGGCTTTCAAGTTCCTGGAAAGTGTCGATGTCAACGAGCGTGAGAAAATCTATAGGAAAACAACAATCCCCGGTTTTAGCTTTTTCGGACCTATATCATAGCGAAGCGACAAACATAGAGACTCATCGGCCTCGACCGTGAGCTAAGGTTGATTTTCACCCAAAAAAGGATGATCAAGATTTAAGCGAGTTTAAGACCTAGTGCAATGGCAAATGAGCCAACGATAAAACTCATTGCCTTTGGCCATTATCTCGGGTTATTTATGCAAAAAAATGACGTTTAGGCCAAGAAAATACACTTTTTTAGTTTTTGGAGATGATGCGGGCATGTGGGCTTTCGAGTCCCTAGAAGGGACCTACATCATAGCTAAAACGACAAACATAGCGACTCATCGGCCTCGACTATGAGCTAAGGTTGATTTTTACCCGTAAATGGACGACCAAGATTAAATCAGTTTTAGACCCGGTGCGATGGAAAACGAGCCAACGCTAAAAACTCATTGCCTTTGGCGATTGTCTCGGGGTTATTTCGCAAAAAAATGATGTTTAGGCCTAGAAAATACACTTTTATAGTTTTTCGAGATGATGCGGGCATGCGGGCTTTCGAGTTCCCGGAAAGGGTCGATGTGAATGAGCATGAAAAAATCTACAGGAAAACCGTAACTCCCGGTTTAAGGTTTTTGGGACCTACATCATAGCACAAGCGACAAACATAGAAACTCATTGGACTCGACTGTGAGCTAAGGTTTATTTTCGCTCAAAAAAGACCGACCAAGTTTTGAAAAGTTTTAGACCTAGTTCGATGGCAAATGAGCCAACGATAAAAACTCATTGCCTTTGGACATTATCTCGGCGTTATTTTTGTAAAAAAATGACATGTAGGCCAAGAAAATACACTTTTCTAGTTTTTCGAGATGATGCGAGCATGTGGGCTTTCGAGTTCCGGGAAAGGGTCGATGTGAATGAGAATGAAAAAATCTATAGGAAAAAAATAATCCTTAGTTTAAGGTTTTTGGGACGAACATTATAGCAAAAGCGACAAACATAGAGACTCATCGACCTCGACCGTGAGCTAAGCTTGATTTTCGCCCAAAAAAGGCCGACCAAGTTTTAAGCGAGTTTTAGACCTAGTTCGATGGCAAACCAGCCAACAATAGAAACTCATTGCCTTTGACCATTATCTCGGGGTTATTTTTCCAAAAAAATGATGTTTAGGCCAAGAAAATACATTTTTCTAGTTTTTTAAGATGATGCGGGCATGCGGGCTTTTGAGTTCCCGGAAAGGACCGATGTTAATGAGTGTGAGAAAATCTATAGGAAAACAACAATCCCCGGTTTTAGGTTTTTGGGATCTATATCATAGCGAAGCGACAAACATAGAGACTCATCGGCCTCGACCGTGAGCTAAGGTTGATTTTCACCCAAAAAAGGCCAACCAAGTTTCAAATAGTTCTAGACCTAATTCGATGGCAAACGAGCCAATATTAATAACTCATTGCCTTTGGACATTATTTAAGGGTTATTTTTGTAAAAAAAGACATTTAGGCCAATGAAATACACTTTTCTACTTTTTGAGATGATGCGGGCATGCGGGTTTTTGAGTTCCCGGAATGGGCCGGTGTTAACGAGCATGAAAAAGTCTATAGGAAAACTATAAGCTCTTGTTTGAGGTTTTTGGGATCTACATCATAGCAAAAGCGACAAATATAGAGACTCATTAGCCTCGACCGTGAGCTAATCTTGATTTTCGTCCAAAAAAGGTCGACCAAGTTTTAGGAAGTTTTAGACCTAGTTTGATGGCAAATGAGCCAACGATAAAAACTCATTGCCTTTGGCCATTATCTCGAGGTTATTTTTGTAAAAAATGACGTTTAGGCCAAGAAAATACACTTTTCTAGTTTTTCGAGATGATGTGGGCATGCGGGCTTTCGAGTTCCCGTAAAGGCCGGTGTGAATGAGCGTGAAAAAATCTATAGGAAAACTATAAACCCCGGTTTGAATTTTTTGGACCTACATCATAGAAAAGCAACAAACATAGAGAAGCATCGGTCTCGACCGTGAGCTAAGGTTGATTTTCGCGCAAAAAAGGCCGACCAAGATTTAAGCGAGTTTTAGACCTAGTTCGATGGCAAATGAGCCAACGATAACAACTCATTGCCTTTGACCATTATCTCGGGGTTATTTTTGTAAAAAAATGTTGTTAAGACCAAGATAATGCACTTTTTTAGTTTTTCGAGATGATGCGGGCATACGGGCTTTCGAGTTCTCGGAAAGGGCCAATGTTAACGAGCGTGAAAAAATCTATAGGAAAACCGTAACCCCCGGGTTGAGGTTTTTGGGGCCTACATCAAAGCAAAAGCGACATATATAGAGACTCATCGGCCTCGACCGTGAGCTAAGGTTGATTTTCGCCCAAAAAAGGCCGACCAAGATTTATGCGGTTCTAGACCTAGTTCGATGACAAACGAGCCAACGATAAAAACTCATTGCCTTTGGCCATTATCTTGGGGTTATTTTTGTAAAAGAATGACGTTTAGGCCAATAAAATATACTTTTTTAGTTTTCCGAGATGATGCGGGCATGCGAGCTTTCGAGTTCTCGGAAAGGGTTGGTGTTAACGAGCGTGAAAAAATCTATAGGAAAACTATAACCCCCGGTTTGAAGTTTTTGGGAGCTACATCATAGCAAAAAGGACAAACATAGAGACTCATCGGTTTCGACCGAGAGCTAAGGTTTATTTTCGCCGAAAAAAGACCGACCAAGATTTAAGTAGTTTTAGCCCTAGTTCGATGGCAAACGATTCAACGATAAAAACTCATTGCCTTTGGTCATTATCTCGGGGTTATTTTTGCAAAAAAATGACGTCTAGGCCAAGAAAATACAATTTTCTAGTTTTTCGAGATTATGTGGGCATCCGGCTTTCGATTTCCTGGAAAGGCCGGTGTAAACGAGCGTGAAAAAATGTATAGGAAAACCGTAACCCCTGGTTTGAAGTTTTTGGACCTACGTCATAGAAAAAGTGACAAACATAGAGACTTATCGGTCTCGACCGTGAGCTAAGGTTGATTTTCACCAAAAAAAGGCCGACCATGATTTAAGTAGTTTTAGACCTAGTTCGATGGCAAATGAGCCAACGATAAAGACTCATTGCCTTTGGCGATTATCTCGAGGTTATTTTTGTAAAAAAATGACGTTCGGGAAAAGAAAATACACTTTTCTAGTTTTTCGAGATGACGCGGGCATGCGGGCTTCCGAGTTCCTAGAAAGGGTCGGTGTTAACGAGCATGAAAAAATCTATAGGAAAACCGTAACCCCGGTTTGAGGTTTTTGGGACCTACATCATAGCAAAAGTGACAAACATACGGACTCATCGGCCTCGACCGTGAGCTAAGGTTGATTTTCGACCGTAAAAGCCCGATCAAGTTTTAAGCGGTTTAAGACCTAGTTCGATGGCAAACGAGCCAATGATAAAAACTCATTGCCTTTGGCCATTATCTCGGTCTTATTTTTGCAAAAAAAATGTTTTTTAGGCCAAGAAAATACACTTTTCTAGTTTTTCGAGATGATGCGGGCATGCACGCTTTCGAGTTCCCGGAAAGGGTTAGTGTTAACGAGCGTGAAAAAGTCTATAGGAAAACTATAACCCCGGTTTGATGTTTTTGGGACCTACATCATAGCAAAAGCGACAAACATAGAGACTCATCGGTCTCGACCGGGAGCTAAGGTTTATTTTCGCTCAAAAAAGATCGACCAAGATTTAAGCGAGTTTTAGACTTAGTTTTATGGCAAACGATTCAACGATAAAAACTCATTGCCTTTGGCCATTATCTTGAGGTTATTTTTGCAAAAAAATGATGTCTAGGCCAAGAAAATACACTTTTCTAGTTTTTCGAGATGATGTGGGCATGCGGGCTTTCGAGTTCCTAGAAAGGCCGATGTGAACGAGCGTGAAAAAATCTATAGGAAAACTCGTAACCCCTAGTTTGATGTTTTTTGGACCTACATCATAGAAAAAGCGACAAACATAGAGACTCATCGGTCTCGACCGTGAGCTAAGGTTGATTTTCACCCAAAAAAGGCCGACAATGATTTAAGCGAGTTTTAGACCTAGTTTGATGGCAAACGAGCCAACGATAAAAACTTATTGCCTTTGGCCATTATCTCGGGGTTATTTTTGTAAAAAAATGTTGTTAAGGCCAAGATAATGCACTTTTTTAGTTTTTCGAGATGATCCGAGCATCCGGGCTTTTGAGTTCCCGGAAAGGGCCGATGTTAACAAGTGTGAAAAAATCTATAGGAAAACCGTAACTCCCGGTTTGAGGTTTTTGGGGCCTATATCATGGTGAAAGCGACATACATAGAGACTCATCGACCTCGACCGTAAGCTAAGGTTGATTTTTGCCCAAAAAAGGCCGACCAAGATTTAAGCGAGTTTTAGACCTAGTTCGATGACAAACGAGCCAATGATAAAAACTCATTGCCTTTGTCCATTATCTTGGGGTTATTTTTGTAAGAAACCGACGTTTAGGCAAAGAAAATACACTTTTCTAGTTTTTCGAGATGATGCGGGCATGCGGGGTTTCGAGTTCCCGGAAAGGGCCGGTGTTAACGAGCGTGAAAAAATCTATAGGAAAACTATAACCCCTCGTTTGAGGTTATTGGGGCCTACATCATAGCAAAAGCGACAAACATAGAGACTTATTGGCCTCGACAATAAGCTAAGGTTGATTTTTGCCCAAAAAAGGCCGACCGGGTTTTAAGCGAGTTTTAGACATAGTTCAATGGCAAACGAGTCAATGATAAAAACTCATTGGCTTTGGCCATTATCTCGGGGTTATTTTTGCAAAAAAATGACGTCTAGGCCAAGAAAATACACTTTTCTAGTTTTTTGAGATGATGTGGGCATGCGGGCTTTCGAGTTCCCGGAAAGGCTGGTGTGAACAAGCGTGAAAAAATCGTAGGAAAACCGTAACCCCTGGTTTGAAGGCTTTTGGACCTACATCATAGAAAAAGCGACAAACATAGAGACCCATCGGCCTCGACTGTGAGCTAAGGTTGATTTTCGACCGGAAAAGGCCGATCAAGTTTTAAGCGAGTGTAAGACCTAGTTTGATGGCAAACGAGCCAACGATAAAACTCATTGCCTTTGGCCATTATCTCGGGGTTATTTTTTCAAAAAAAATGTTGTTTAGGCCAAGAAAATACACTTTTTTAGTTTTTCGAAATGATGCGGGCATGTGGGCTTCCGAGTCCCCGGAAGGGACGGTGTGAAGTAGCGTGAAAAAATCTATAGGAAAACCGAAATCCCCGGTTTGAGGTTTTGGGACCTACCTCATAGAAAAAGCGACAAACATAGTGACTCATCGGCCTCGACATTGAGCTAAGGTTGATTTTTGCCCAATAATGGACGACCAAGATTTAACCAATTTTAGACTTGGTGCGATGGAAAACGAGCAAACCCTAAAAACTCATTGCCTTTGGCCATTATCTCGAGGTTATTTTTGCAAAAAAATGACGTTTAGGCAAGGAAAATACACTTTTCTAATTTTTTGAGAAAATGTGGCATACGGGCTTTCGAGTTTCGGAAAGGCCGATGTGAACGAGCGTGAAAAAATCTATAGCAAAGCTCGTAAGCCTTGGTTTAAGGTTTTTGGGACCTACCCGATAGCAAAAGCAACAAACATAGAGACTCATCGGCCTCAACTATGAGCTAAGCTTAATTTTTGCCCAAAAATGGACGACCAAGATTTAAACGACTTTAGACCCGGTGCGATGGAAAACGAGCCAACGGTAAAAACTCATTGCCTTTGGCCATTATCTTGGGGTTATTTTTGCAAAAAAATGACGTTTAGGCCAGGAAAATACACTTTTCTAATTTTTCGAGAAAATGTGGCATATGGGCTTTCGAGTTCCTGGAAAGGGCCGGTGTTAACGAGCGTGAAAAAATCAATTGGAAAACTATAACCCCTGGTTTAAGGTTTTTGGGACCAACGTCATAGCAAAAGCGACAAACATAAAGACTCATTGACCTCGACTATGAGCTAAGGTTGATTTTCGCTCAAAAAGGCCGATCAAGTTTTAAGTAGTTTTAGACCGGTTCGATGGCAAACGAGTCAATGATAAAAAATCTTTTCCTTTGGCCATTTTCTCGGGGTTAATTTTGCAAAAAAATGACGGCTAGGCCAAGAAGATACACTTTTCTAGTTTTTCGAGATGATGCGAGCATGCGGGCTTTCAAGTTCCTAGAAAGGGGCGGTGTCAACGAGCGTGAAAAAATCTATAGGAAAACCGTAACCCCCGGTTTGAGAATTTTGGAGCCTATATCATAGAGAAGGGACAAACATAGCGACTCATCGGGCTCGACCGTGAGCTAACCCGGATTTTTGCCTAAAAAAGGCCGACCAACATTTAAGCGTATTCGGACCTAGTTCGATGGCAACCGAGCCAATGATAAAACTCATATCCTTTGGCCATTATCTCGGGGTGATTTTTGCAAAAAAAAAAATAACGTTTAGGCCAGGAAAATACATTTTTCTACTTTTTTAGATGATACGGGCATGCGAGCTTTCGAGTTCCTGGAAAGGGCCGGTGTTAACGAGCGTGAAAAAATCTATAGGATAACTATAACCCCTCGTTTGAGGTTTTTGGAACCTACATCATAGCAAAAACGACAAACATAGAGACTCATTGGCCTCAACTATGAGCTAAGGTTGATTTTCGCCCAAAAAAGGCCGACCAAGTATTAAGCGAGTTTTAGACCTAGTTCGATGGCAAACGAGTGAACGATAAATACTCATTGCCTTTGGCCATTATCTTGGGGTTATTTTTGTAAAAAAAATGACGTCTACGCCAAGAAAATACACTTTTCTAGTTTTTCGAGATGATGCGGGCATGCGGGCTTTCGAGTTCCCGGAAAGGCCGATGTGAACGAGTGTGAAAAAATCTATAGGAAAACCGTAACCCTTGGTTTGAATTTTTTGGGACCTACATCATAGCAAAAGTGACAAACATAGAGACTCATCGGTCTCGACCGTGAGCTAAGTTTGATTTTCACCCAAAAAAGGCCGACCAAGATTTAAGCGAGCTTTAGGCCTAGTTCGATGGCAAACGAGTCAACGATCAAAACTCATTGCCTTTGGCCATTATCTCAAGGTTATTTTTGTAAAAAAATGACGTCTAGGCCTAGAAAATACACTTTTCTAGTTTTTTGAGATGATGTCTGGCTGCGGGCTTTCGAGTTCTCGGAAAGGCCGGTGTGAATGAGCGTGAAAAAATCTATAGGAAAATTATAACCCCCGGTTTGAAGTTTTTTGGCCCTACATCATAGAAAAAGCGACAAACATAGAGACTCATCGAGTCTCGATTGTGAGCTAAGGTTGATTTTCACCCAAAAAAGGTCGACCAAGATTTAAGCGAGTTTTAGACGTAATTCGATTGCAAACGAGCCAACAATAAAAACTCATTGCCTTTGGCCATTATCTCGGGGTTATTTTTGTAAAAAAATGATGTTTAGGCCAAGATAATACACTTTTTTATTTTTTCGAGATGATGCGGGCATGTGGGCTTTCAAGTTCCTGGAAAGTGCCGATGTTAACGAGCGTGAGAAAATCTATGGGAAAAGCTGTAACCCTTGGTTTGAGGATTTTGGGACCTACATCATAGCAAGAGCGAAAAACATAGAGACTCATTGGCCTCGACCGTGAGCTAAGGTTGATTTTTGCCCAAAAAAGGATGACCAAGATTTAAGCGAGTTTTCGACCTAGTGCGTGGCAAATGAGCCAACGATAAAAACTCATTGCCTTTGGCCATTATCTCGGTTTATTTTTGTAAAAAAAAAATTATGTTTAGGGCAAGAAAATACACTTTTTTAGTTTTTCGAGATAATGCGGGCATGTGGGCTTCCGGTCCTCGGAAGGGACGAGTGTGAACTAGCGTGAAAAAATCTATAGGAAAATTGTAATACCTGGTTTGAGGTTTTTGGGACTTACCTCATAGCAAAAGCGACAAACATAGCGACTCATCGGCCTCGACCGTGAGCTAAGGTTGATTTTCGCCCAAAAATGGACGACCAAGATTTAACCGAGCTTTAGACTCGGTGTGATGGAAAACGAGCCAACACTAAAAACTCATTGCCTTTTAAGTTCCTTGAAGGGGCGGTGTGAATGAGCATAAAAAAATCTATAGAAAAACTATAATGTCCGGTTTAAGGTTTTTGGGACCTACATCATAGCAAAAACGATAAACATAGAGACTCATCGGCCTCGACTATGAGCCGAGGTTGATTTTTACCCAAAAAAGGCCAACCAAGTTTTGAGCGACTTTAGACCTAGTTCGATGCCAAACAAGCCAACGATAAAAACTCATTGCTTATGGCAATGACCTCGGGGTGATTTTTGCAAAAAAAGGACGTTTAGGCTTATAAAATACGTTTTTCTAGTTTTTCGAGATGATGCGAGCATGCGGGCTTTCGATTTTCAAGAAGGATGGGTGTAAACGAGAGTGAAAAAATCTATAGGAAAACTATAATCCCTAGTTTAAGGTCTTTGGGACCTACATTATAGCAAAAGCGATAAACATAGAGGCTCATCGGCCTCGACCGTGAGTTGAGGTTGATTTTTTCCCAAAAAAGGCCGACTAAGTTTTTAGTAGTTTTAGACCTAGTTCGATGGCAAGCGAGCCAACGATAAAAACTCATGGCCTATGGCCATGACCTCGTGGTGATTTTTGTTAAAAAGACGTTTAGGCATAAAAAATACACTTTTCTAGTTTTTCAAGATCATACGGGCATGCGGGCTATTGTTTTCCCGGAAGGGCTACCGTGAACGAGCATGAAACATTCTAAAGAAAAACTATAATCTCGAGTTTAAGATTTTTGAGACGTATATCATAGCAAAATCGACAAACATAGAGACTCATCGGCCTCGATTGTGAGCTAAGGTTGATTTTTGCCCAAAAATGGCCTACTAAGTTTTGAGAAGTTTTAGACCTAGTTCGATAGCAAACAAGCCAACGATAAAAACTCATTGCTTATGGCCATGACCTCGGGGTGATTTTTGCAAAAAAAACGATGTTTAGGCCTAGAAAATACACTTTTCTACTTTTTCGAGATGATGCGAGCATACGGGCTTTCGAGTTTCGGGAAGGACGAGTGTAAACGAGCATGAAAAAATTTATAGAAAAGCCGTAATCCCCGGTTTGAGGTTTTTGGGACCTATATCATAGCAAAAGTGACAAACATAGAGGCTAATCGGTCTCGACCGTGAGTCGAGGTTGAATTTTGCCCAAAAAAGGCCAACCACATTTTGAGCGAGTTTTAGACCTAGTTCAATGGCAAATGAGCCAACGATAAAAACTTATTGCCTTTGGCCATGACCTCCGAGTGATTTTTGCATAAAAACGATGTTTAGGCCCGTAAAATACAATTTTCTAGTTTTTGGAGATGATGCAAGCTTTCGAGTTTCGGGAAGGATCGATGTGAACGAGTGTGAAAAAATCTATAGGAAAACCGTAATCCCCGGTTTGAGTTTTTTGAGACCTAAATCATAGCAAAAACGACAAACATAGAGGCTCATCGAACTCGACCGTAAGTCGAGGTTGATTTTCGCCCAAAAAAGACCGACCAAGTTTTGAGCAATTTTAGACATAGTTCGATGGCAAACGAGCCAACGATAAAAACTCATCGCCAATGGCCATGACCTCGAGCTGATTTTTGCAAACAAATGACATTTAGGCCCGTAAAATACACTTTTTTAGTTTTTCGAGATGATGCGGGCGTTCATGCTTTCGAGTTTTGAGAAGGGTCGGGGTGAACGAGTGTGAAAAAATGTATAAAAAAGCCGTATTCCCCGGTTTGAGGTTTTTGGGACCTACATTATAGCAAAAACGACAAACATAGAGACTCATCGGGCTCGATTGTGAGCCGAGGTTGATTTTTGCGTAAAGAAGGCCGACCAAGTTTTGAGAATTTTTAAACCAAGTTCGATGGCAAACGAGCTAACGTAAAAAACTCATCGCCTATGGCCATGATCTCCGGTGATTTTTGCAAAAAAACAACGTTTAGGCCTAGAAAATACACTTTTGTAGTTTCTCGAGATGATGTGAGCATGCGGGTTTTCGAGTTTCGAGAAGGATTGGTGTGAACAAGCATGAAAAAATCTATAGAAAAACTATAATCCCCGGTTTGAGGTTTTTGGGACCTACATCGTATCAAAAGTGACAAACATAGAGGCTAATTGGCTTCGACCGTGAGCTCGGAGTTGATTTTCGCCTAAAAAAGGCCGACCAAGTTTTGAGCAGATTTAGACCTAGTTCGATGGCAAACGAGCTAACATTAAAAACTCATCGCCTATGGGCATGATCTCGGGGTGATTTTTGCAAAAAAACAACGTTTAGGCCTAGAAAATACACTTTTCTAGTTTCTCGAGATGATTCGAGCATGCGGGTTTTCGAGTTTCGGGAAGGATCGTTGTGAACGAGCGTGAAAAAATATATAGAAAAGCTGTTATCCCTAGTTTGAGGTATTTGCGACCTACATCATAGCAAAACCGACAAACATAGAGGCTTATCGGCCTCGACCGTGAGCTAAGGTTGATTTTTGCCCACAAAATGCCGAACAAGTTTTAAGAAGTTTTAGACCTAGTTCGATAGCAAATGAGCCAACGATAAAAACTCATTGCCTTTATCTAAGACCTCGGTGTGATTTTTGCCAAAAAATGACGTTTAGGCCCAAAAAATGCACTTTTGTAGTTTTTTCGGATAATGAGCATGCGAGGCTTTCGAGTTTCGGGAAAGACCGATGTGAATGATCGTGAAAAAATCTACGAAAAACTGTAATCCTAGGTTTGATATTTTTGGGACCTACATCATAGCAAAACCAATAAACATAGACACTTATCTCGCCTCGACTATGAGCTAAGGTTGATTTTCACCCAAAAAAGACCAACTAAGTTTTGAGTAGTTTTAGACCTAGTTCAATGATAAATGAGCAAACGATAAAAAGTCATTGCCTTTTGCCATGACCTCGGGGTGATTTTTGCAAAAAAAATGATGTGTAGGCTCGGAAAAAACACTTTTCTTGTTTTTCGTGATGATACGAGCATGCGGGCTTTTGATTTCCTTGAAGGGCCGTTGTGAACGGGCATGAAAAAATCTATATAAAAACTTTAATCTCCGGTTTAAGGTTTTTGAAACCTACATCATAGCAAAATCGACAAATATAGAGACTCATCGGCCTCGACCGTGAGTCGAAGTTGATTTTCGCCCAAAAAAGGCCAACCATATTTTGAGCGAGTTTTAGACCTAGTTCAATGGAAAACGAGCCAATAATAAAAACTCATTGCCTTTGGCCATGACCTCGAAGTGATTTTTGCATAAAAACGATGTTTAGGCCTAGAAAATTCAATTTTCCGAGTTTTTCGAGATAATGCGGGCTTTCGAGTTTTGGGAAGGACCGATGTGAACGAGCATGAAAAAATCTATAGGAAAAGCCGTAATCCCTGGTTTGAGTTTTTTGAGACCTAAATCATAGCAAAAGCGACAAACATAGAGGCTCATCGGACTCGAATGTGAGTCGAGGTTGATTTTCGCCCAAAAAAGGTCGACCAAGTTTTGAGCAATTTTAGACCTAGTTCGATGGCAAACGAGCCAATGATAAAAACTCATTGCTTATGGCCATGACCTCGGGTGGATTTTTGAAAAAAAATGACATTTAGGTCTAGAAAATACACTTTTCTAGTTTTTCGAGACGATGCGGGCATACGAGCTTTCGAGTTTCGGGAAGGACGGTGTAAACGAGCATCAAAAAATCTATAGGAAAAGCCGTAATGTCCGGTTTGAGGTTTTTGGGACCTACATCATAGCAAAAGTAACAAACATAGAGGCTCATCGGCCTCGGCCGTATGCTCGAGGTTGATTTTCGCCCAAAAAAGGCCGACCAAGTTTTGAGTAGTTTTAGACCTAGTTCGATGGAAAACGAGGCAACGATAAAAAATCCTTGCCCGTGGTCATGCTCTTAGGGTGATTTTTGCAAAAAAACAACGTTTAGGCCCGGAAAATACACTTTTTTAGTTTTTCGAGATGATGTAGACATGCGAGCTTTCAAGTTTTGGGAAGGACCGATGTGAACGAGCGCAAAAAAATCTATAGAAAAACTATTATCACTAGTTTGAGGCTTTTCGGATCTACATCCGGCAAAAGCGACAAACATAAAAGTTTGAGGCTAATCGGCCTCGACCGTGAGCTAAAGTTGATTTTCGTCCAAAAAATGCCGAACAAGTTTTGAGCGAGTTTTAGACCTAGTTCGATGGGAAACGAGCCAACTATAAAAACTCATTGCCTTTAGCCATGACCTCGGTGTGATTTTTTCCAAAACAATGATGTTTAGGCCCAAAAAATGCACTTTTGTAGTTTTTTGAAATGATGCAAGCATGCGAGCTTTCGAGTTTCGGAAAGGAACGATGTGAACGATCGTGAAAAATTCTATAGGAAAATTGTAATCCCCGATTTGATGTTTTTGGGACCTACATCATAGCAAAATCGACAAACATAGACACTCATTGGCCTCGACCGTGAGCTAAGGTTGATTTTTTCCCAAAAAGTCCGACTAAGTTTTGAGCGAGTTTTAGACCTAGTTCAATGATAAACGAGCAAATGATAAAAACTCATTGCCTTTTGCCATGACCTCGGGGTGATTTTTGCAAAAAAAATGACGTGTAGGCCTAGAAAATACACTTTTCTTGTTTTTCGAGATTATACGGGCATGCGGGCTTTTGAGTTCCTTGAAAGGCCGATGTGAACGAGCATGAAAGAATCTATAGAAAAACTATAATCTCCGGTTTAAGGTTTTTGGGACCTACATGATAGCAAAAGCGATAAACATAAAGGCTCATCGGCCTCGACTGTGAGTTGAGGTTGATTTTTTCCCAAAAAAGGCCGACTAAGTTTTGAGCGAGTTTTAGACCTAGTTCGATGGCAAGCGAGCCAACGATAAGAACTCATGGCCTATGGCCATGACCTCGGGATGATTTTTGCAAAAAAAGACGTTTCGACCCAAAAAATACACTTTTCTAGTTTTTCAAGATCATACGGGCATGCGAGGCTTTCGTTTTCCTGGAAGGGCTGCTGTGAACAAGCATGAAACATTCTATAGAAAAACTCTAATCCCGGGTTTAAGATTTTTGGGACGTACATCATAGCAAAAGTGAAAAACATAGAGACTCATCGGCCTCGACGGTGAGCCGAGGTTGATTTTCACCTAAAAATGGCCTACCAAGTTTTGAGAAGTTTTAGAGCGGTTCGATGGCAAAAAAGCCAACGATAAAAAATCATTGCTTATGGCCATGACCTCGGGGTGATTTTTGCAAAAAAAAAATGACGTTTAGGCCTAGAAAATACACTTTTCTAGTTTTTCGAGATGATGCGGGCATGCGGGCTTTCGAGTTTCGGGAAGGACGAGTGTAAACGAGCATGAAAAAATCTATAAGAAAACTGTAATCCCTAGTTTGAGGTTTTTGGGACCTACATCATAGCAAAAGGGACAAACATAGAGGCTCATCGGCCTCGACCGTGAGTTGAGGTTGAATTTCTCCCAAAGAAGGCCAACCACATTTTGAGCGATTTTAGACCTAGTTCAATGGAAAACGAGCCAACAATAAAAACTCATTGCCTTTGGCCATGACCTCGGAGTGATTTTTGCATAAAAACGACGTTTAGGCTTAGAAAATAGAATTTTCTAGTTTTCCGAGATGATGCGAGCTTTCGAGTTTCGGGAAGGACCAATGTGAACGAGAGTGAAAAAATCTATAGTAAAGCTGTAATCCCCGGTTTGAGTTTTTTGAGACCTACATCATAGCAAAAGCGACAAACATAGAGGCTCATCGGACTCGACCGTGAGCCGAGGTTGATTTTCTCCCAAAAAAGGCCGATCGAGTTTTAAGTAGTTTTAGACCTAGTTCGATGGCAAATGAGCCAACGATAAAAACTCATGGCCTATGGCCATGACCTCGGGGTGATTTTTGTAAACAAATGACGTTTAGGCCCAAAAATACACTTTTCTAGTTTTTGGAGATGATTCGGGCATGTGGGCTTTCGAGTTCTTGGAAGGGCCGGTGTGAATGACTCGTGAAAAAATCTATAGGAAAACTATAATCCCCGGTTTGAGGTTTTTGGGACCTACATCATAGCGAAAGCGACAAACATAGCATCTCATCGGCCTCGACCGTGAGCTAAGGTTGATTTTCGTCCAAAAAAGGTCGATCGTGTTTTGAGTAGTTTTAGACCTAGTTCGATGGCAAACAAGCTAACGATAGAAACTCATTGCTTATGGCCATGACCTCGAGGTGATTTTCACAAAAAAACGACATTTAGGCCTAAAAAATACACCTTTCTAGTTTTTCGAGATGACACGAGCATGTGGGCTTTTGAGTTCTTAGAAGAGCCGGTGTGAATGAGCATGAAAAAATCTATTGGAAAACTATAATCCTTGGTTTGAGGTTTTTGGGACCTACATCATAGCAAAAGCGACAAACATAGCGGCTCATCGGCCTCGACCGTGAGCCGAGGTTGATTTTTGCCCAAAAAAGCCGACCAATTTTTGAGCGAGTTTTAGACCTAGTTCGATGGAAAAGAAGCCAACGATAAAAACACCGGCCTATGGCCATGACCTTGGTGTGATTTTTGCAAAAACACGATGTTTAAGCCCGGAAAATACACCTTTCTAGTTTTTCGAGATGATACGGGCATGCGAGCTTTCGAGTTTTTAGAAGGGCCGATGTGAACGAGTGTGAAAAAATCTATAGAAAAACTATAATCCCCGGTTTGAGGTTTTTGGGACCTACATCATAGCAAAAGCGACAAACGTAGAGGCTCATCGGCCTCGACCGTGAGCTGCGGTTGATTTTCGCCCAAAAAAGGTTGACGAAGTTTTGAGGAATTTTAGACCTAGTTCGATGGTAAACGAGCCAACAATAGAAACTCATGGCCTAGTTCCATGACGTCATGGTGATTTTTGCAAAAAAATGATGTTTAGGCCCAAAAATACACTTTTCTAATTTTTCGAGATGATATGGGCATGCGGGCTTTCGAGTTCTCGGAAGGTCCGGTGTGAAAAAAATCTATAGGAAAAATATAATCCCCGGTTTAAGGTTTTTGGGACCTACGTCATAGCAAAAGCGACAAAAATAGCGGCTCATCGGCCTCGACTATGAGCCGAGGTTGATTTTTTCCAAAAAAGGCCGACCAAGTTTTGAGAAGTTTTAGATCTAGTTCAATGGCAAACAAGCAAATGATAGAAACTCGTTGCTTATGGCCATGACCTCGGGGTGATTTTTTTTTAAAAAATGACATTTAGGCCCGTAAAATACACCTTTCTAGTTTTTCGAGATGATACGGGCATGCAAGCTTTTGAGTGCTCGGAAGGGACGAGTGTGAACGAGCATGAAAAAATCTATAGGAAAAGCTGTAACTCCTGGTTTGAGGTTTTTGGGACCTACATCATAGCAAAAGCGACAAACATAGAAGCTCATTGGCTCGGACTATGAGTTGAGGTTGATTTTCGCCCAAACGAGTCAACCAAGTTTTTAGCGAGTTTTAGACCTAGTTCGATGGCCAATGAGCCAACAATAAAAACTCATCGCCTATGGCCATGACCTCGAGCTAATTTTTGCAAAAAAACGACGTTTAGGATCGGAAAATACACATTTCTAGTTTTTAGAGTGATACGGGCATGTGGGGTTTCGTGTTTCAAGAAGGGCCGGTGAGAACAAGCCTAAAAAAATCTATGGGAAAACTATAATCCCCGGTTTGAGATTTTTGGGACCTACATCATAGAAAAGCGACAAACATAGAGGCTCATCGGCCTTGATCGTGAGTCGAGGTTGATTTTCGCCCAAAAAAGGATGACCAAGTTTTGAGCGAGTTTTAGACCTAATTCGATGGCAAAAAAGCCAATGATAGAAACTCATCGCTTATGGCCATGACCTCGGGGTGGTTTTTATAAAAAAATGAAGTTTAGGCCACGAAAATACACTTTTCTTGTTTTTCATATGATACGAGCATGCGGGCTTTCGAGTTCCTAGAAGGGCCGATGTGAACGAGCGTGAAAAAATCTATAGGAAAGCTATAATCACTCGGTTTGAGGTTTTTGGGACTCGCATCATAGCAAAAGCGAAAAACATAATGGCTTATCGGCCTCGACTATGAGCCGAGGTTGAATTTCGCCCAAAAGAGGCCGACCAAGTTTTGAGCACTTTTAGACCTAGTTCGTTGGCAAGCGTGCCTAGGATAAAAACTCATTGCCTTTTGGCATAATCTCGGGGTGATTTTTGAAAAAAAACAACGTTTAGGCCTAGAAAATACACTTTTCTAGTTTTTCCGAGATGATGCGGGCATGCGGGCTTTCGAGTTTCGGGAAAGGCCGGTGTGAACGAGCGTGGAAAATCTATAGGAAAATTGTAATCCCTAGTTTGTGGTTTTTGGGACCTACATCATAGCAAAAGCGAGAAACATAGAGGCTTATCGGCTTTGACTATGAGTCGAGGTTGATTTTCGCCCAAAAAAGGCCGACCAAGTTTTGAGCGAGTTTTATACCTAGTTCGATGGCATACGAGCCAACGATAAAACTCATTGCCTCCGGCCATGACCTCGGGCTGATTTTTGCAAAAAAAATGACGTTTAGGCCCGGAAAATACACTTTTCTAGTTTTTCGAGATGATGCGGGCATGTGGGCTTTCGATTTTAGGGAAGGGCCGGTGTGAACGAGCGTGAAAAAATCTATAGGAAAACCGTAATCTCCGGTTTCGGGTTTTGGGACCTACATCATAGTAAAAGCGACAAACATAGAGGCTCATCGGCCTCGGTCGTGAGTTGAGGTTGATTTTTGACCAAAAAGGCCGACCAAGTTTTGAACATTTTTATACCTACTTCGATGGAAAACGAGCCAACGATAAAAACTCATCGCCTATGGCCATGACCTTGGGCTGATTTTTGTAACAAAACGACGTTTATGCCCAAAAAATACACTTTTTAGTTTTTCGACATGATACGGGCATGCAAGCTTTCGAGTTCTTGGAAGGGCCGATATGAACAAGCGTAAAAAAATCTATAAAAAAACTATAATCATGGTTTAAGATTTTTGGGACCTATATCATATCAAAAGCGACAAACATAGAGACTCATCGACCTCGACCGTGAGCCGAGGTTTATTTTAGCCCAAAAAGGCCGGCCAAGTTTTAAGCGAGTTTTAGACCTAGTTCGATGGTAAACGAGCCAACGATAAAACTCATTGCCTCCGGCCATGACCTTGGACTGATTTTTGCAAAAAAAATGACGTTTAGGCCTAGAAAATACACTTTTCTACTTTCTTGAGATATTGCGGGCATGTGGGCTTTCGATTTTAGGGAAGGGCCGGAGTGAACGAGAGTGAAAAAATCTATAGGAAAATTGTAATCCCCGGTTTCGGATTTTTGAGACCTACATCATATCAAAAGCGACAAACATAGAGACTTATCGACCTCGACTATGAGCCGAGGTTGCTTTTCGACCAAAAAACACCGACCAAGTTTTAAGCGAGTTTTAGACCTAATTCGATGGCAAACGAGCCAACGATAAAAACTCATCGCCTTTGGCCATGACCTCGGGGTGATTTTTTCAAGAAAACAACGTTTAGGCCTAAAAAATACGCGTTTTTAGTTTTTCGAGATAATGTAGGCATCCGAGCTTTTGAGTTTCTAGAAGGATCGGGGTGAACGAGCATGAAAAAATCTATAGAAAAACCGTAATCCTTAGTTTGAGGTTTTTGGGACCTACATCATAGCAAAAGTGACAAACATAGAGATTGATCGGCCTCGACCGTGAGTCGAGGTTGATTTTTGCCGAAAAAAGGTCAACAAAGTATTAAGTAGTTTTAGACCTAGTTCGATGGAAAACGAGCCAACGATATAAACTCATCACCTAAGGCCATGACCTCGGGGTGAGTTTTTCAAAAAAACGACGTTTAGGCCTAGAAAATACACTTTTCTAGTTTTTCGAGATGATACTGGCATGCGGGCTTTCGAGTTCTTGGAAGGGCCGGTGTGAACGAGCATAAAAAAATATATAGGAAAACCGTAATCCTTGTTCTAAGGCTTTTGGGACGTACATCATAGCAAAATCGACAAACATAAAGGCTCATTGGCCTCAACTATGAGCCGAGGTTCATTTTTGCCCAAAAAAGGCCGACGAAGTTTTGAGAAGTTTTAGACCTAGTTCGATAGCAAATGAGCCTATGATAAAAACTCATTACCTTCAAGCATGACCTCGGGGTGATTTTTGCAAAAAAAAACAACGTTTAGGCCTAGAAAATACACTTTTTTAGTTTTTTGAGATGATGTGGGCATGCGTGCTTTCGAGTTTCCGGAAGGACTCGGGTGAACGAGCATGAAAAAATCTATATGAAAATGTAATCCCCGCTTTTAGGTTTTTGAGACCTACATTATAGCAAAAGCGACAAACATAGAGACTAATCGACCTCGATTATGAGTCGAGGTTGATTTTCGCCTAAAAAAGGCCAACCAAGTTTTGAGCGAGTTTTAGACCTAGTTCGATGGCAAACCAGCCGGCGATAAAAACTTATTGCCTATGACCATGCCCTCGGGTTGATTTTTGCAAAAAAATGACGTTTAGGCCTAGAAAATACACTTTTTAAGTTTTTCGAGATGATATGAGCATGCCGGCTTTCGAGTTTCGGGAAGGATCGGTGTGAACGAGCGTGAAAAAATCTATAGGAAAACTATAATCCTTGGTTTGAGGTTTTTGGGACCTATATCATAGCAAAAGCGACAAACATAGAGGCTCATCGGCCTCGACCGTGAGCCGAGGTTGATTTTTTCCCAAAAAAGGCCGATCAAGTTTTTAGAAGTTTTAGACCCGGTTCGATGGCAAACGAGCCAATGACAACAACTCATTGCCTATTGCCATGACTTTGGGGTGATTTTTGCAAAACAAATCGTATAGGCCTAGAAAATACACTTTTCTAGTTTTTCAAGATGATACGGGCATGTGGGCCTTCAAGTTTTTAGAAGGGTCGGTGTGAACGAGTATGGAAAATCTATAGGAAAACTCGTAATCCCTAGTTTGAGGTTTTTGGGACCTACATCATAGCAAAAGCGACAAACATAGAGACTCATCGACCTCGACCGTGAGCCGAGGTTGTTTTTTGCCTAAAAAAGGCCGACCAAGTTTTAAGTAGTTTTAGACTTAGTTCGATGGAAAACGAGCCAACGATAAAAACTCATTGCCTATGAACATGACCTCGGGTTGATTTTTGTAAAAAAATGACATTTAGGCCTAGAAAATACACTTTTCTAGTTTTTCGAGATGATGCGGACATGTGGGCTTTAGATTTTCGGGAAGGACCGATGTGAACGAGCATGAAAAAATCTCTAGGAAAAGCCGTAATCCCCGGTTTGAGGTTTTTGGGACCTACATCATTGCAAAAGCGACAAACATAGAGACTCATCGGCCTCGACCGTGAGCTAAGCTTGATTTTTGCACAAAAAAGGTCGACCAAGTTTTGAGTAGTTTTTGACCTAGTTCGATGGAAAATGAACCAATGATAAAAGCCGATTGGCTTTGGCCATGACCTCGGGGTGAATTTTGGAAGAAAATGACGTTTAGGCCCGAGAAAATACACTTTTCTAGTTTTTCGAGATGATACGGGCATGCGATCCGTCGAGTTCCTAGAAAAGCCGATGTGAATTAGCGTGAAAAAATCTATAGGAAAATTGTAATCCCCGGTTTGAGGTTTTTAGGACATACATCATAGCAAAAGCGAAAAACATAGAGACTCATTGACCTCGATTGTGAGCCGAGGTTGATTTCGTCCGTAAAGGGTCAACAAAATGTTGAGCGAGTTTTAGTTGTAGTTCGATGGGAAACGAGCCAACAATAAAAACTCATCGCCTAAGGCCATGACCTTGGGGTTATTTTTATAAAAAAATGACATTTAGGCCCAAAAAATACTCTTTTCGAGTTTTGGGAAGGGCCGATGTGAACAAGCATGAAAAAATCTATAGGAAAACTATAATCTCCGGTTTGAGGTTTTTGAGACCTACACATAGCAAAAGCGACAAACATAGAGACTCATCGACCTCGACTATGAGCCGAGGTTAATTTTCGCCCGTAAAAGGCCGACAAAGTGTTGAGCGAGTTTTAGACATAGTTCGATGGGAAACAAGCCAACAATAAAAACTCAACACCTAAGGCCATGACCTCGGGGTTATTTTTTCAAAAAAACAACATTTAGGCCCAAAAAATACTCTTGCAAAAGCAATAAACATAGATACTCATCGGCCCTAATCTGCGAGTCGATGTTGATTTTCGCCCAAAAAGGCCGACCAAGTTTTTAGCGAGTTTTAGACCTAGTTCGATGGCAAACGAGCTAACAAAAAACTCATCGCCTATGGCCATGACCTCGAGGTGACTTTTGCAAAAAAATAAAGTTTAGGCCCGTAAATTACACTTTTTTAGTTTTTCGAGATGATGTCGGCATGGGGGCTTTCGAGTTCTCGGAAGGGCCGGTGTGAACGAGCGTGAAAAAATCTATAGGAAAAATGTAATCCCCGGTTTAAGATTTTTGGGACCTACATCATACCAAAAGCAACAAACATAGAGACTTATCGACCTTAACTATGAGTCGAGGTTGACTTTCACCCAAAAAAGGCCGATAAAGTGTTGAGTAGTTTTAGACGTAGTTCGATGGGAAACAAGCCAACGATAAAAACTAATCGCTAAGGCCATGACCTCCGGCTGATTTTTGCAAAAAAATGACGTTTAGGCCTAGAAAATACTCTTTTCTAGTTTTTAGAGATTATACGGGCATGTAGGCTTTCGAGTTTCGGGACGGGCCGGTGTGAACGAGCGTGAAAAAATCTATAGAAAAACTATAATCCCCGGTTTAAGATTTTTGGGACCTACATCATAGCAAAAGCGAAAATCATAGAGACTCATCGGCTTCGATTGTGAGTCGAGGTTGATTTTTGCCCAAAAAAGGTCAACCAACTTTTGAGCGAGTTTTCGACCTAGCTCGATGGAAAACGAACCAACGATAAAAACTCATTGCTTATGCCCATGAACTCGGTGTGATTTTTGTAAAAAAATGACGTTTAGGCCTAGATAATACATTTTTCTACTTTTTTGATATGACACGAGAATGCGGGCCTTTGAGTTTCGAGAAGGACTTGAGTGAACGAGCATGAAAAAACCTATAGGAAAATTGTAATCCCTAGTTTGAGATTTTTGGGACTCGCATCATAGCAAAAGCGACAAACATAGAGAGTCATCGGCCTCGATTGTGAGCTAAGGCTGATTTTCACCCAAAAAAGGACGATAAAGTTTTGAGTAGTTTTGACCTAGTTCGATGGAAAATAAACCAACAATAAAAATTCATTGCTTATGGGCATGACCCGGGGTGAATTTTGCAAAAAAACGACATTTAGGCCGAGAAAATACACTTTTCTAGTTTTTCGAGATGATACGAGCATGCGATCTTTCGAGTTCTTAGAAGAACCGGTGTGAACGAGCGTGAAAAAGTCTATAGCAAAATGATAATCCCGGGTTTGAGGTTTTTAGGACCTACATCATAGCAAAAGCGACAAACATACGGACTCGTCGGCCTCGACTATGAGCTAAGGTTGATTTTCGCAAAAAAAGGCCGACCAAGTTTTTAGAAATTTTAAACCTAGTTCGATGGAAAACGAGCCAACGATAAAAACTCATCGCCTATGGCCATGACCTCGGGCTGATTTTTGCAAAAAAATGACATTTAGGCCTAGAAAATACACTTTTTTATTTTTTCGAGATGATACGGGCATACAAGCTTTCGAGTTTCGGGAAGGGTCGGTCCGAACAAGCGTGAAAAAATCTATAGAAAAACCGTAATCCCCGGTCTAAGATTTTTGGGACCTACATCATAGCAAAAGCGACAAACATAGAGACTCATCGGCTTCTATGGTGAGTCGAGGTTGATTTTCGCCCAAAAAGGTCGACCGAGTTTTGAGAATTTTTTGACCTACTTCGATGGAAAATAAACCAACGATAAAAAGTCATTGCTTATGGGCATGACCCCGAGGTGAATTTTGCAAAAAAACGACATTTAGGCCGAGAAAATACACTTTTCTAGTTTTTCGAGATGATACGAGCATGCGATCTTTCGAGTTCTTAGAAGAGTCGGTGTGAACGAGCATGAAAAAGTCTATAGCAAAATGATAATCCTAGGTTTGTGGTTTTTGGGACCTACATCATAGCAAAAGCGACAAACATACGGACTCATCGGCCTCGACTATGAGCTAAGGTTGATTTTCGCCAAAAAAAGGTCGACCAAGTTTTTAGAAATTTTAGACCTAGTTCAATGGCAAACGAGCCAACGATAAAAACTCATCGCCTATGGCCATGACCTCGGGCTGATTTTTGCAAAAAAATGACATTTAGGCCTAGAAAATACACTTTTTTAGTTTTTCGAGATGATACGGGCATACAAGCTTTCGAGTTTCGGGAAGGGCCGGTTCGAACAAGCGTGAAAAAATCTATAGAAAAACCGTAATCCCCGGTCTAAGATTTTTGCGACCTACATCATAGCAAAAGCGACAAACATAGAGACTCATTGGCTTCTATGGTGAGTCGAGGTTGATTTTCGCCCAAAAAGGTCGACCGGGTTTTGAAACTTTTTTTGACCTAGTTCGATGGAAAATAAACCAACGATAAAAAGTCATTGCTTATGGGCATGACCCGGGGTGAATTTTGCAAAAAAACGACATTTAGGTCGAGAAAATACACTTTTCTAGTTTTCGAGAATAATACGAGCATGCGATCTTTCGAGTTCTTAGAAGAGCGGTGTGAACGAGCATGAAAAAGTCTATAGCAAAATGATAATCCCGGGTTTGTGGTTTTTGGGACCTACATCATAGCAAAACCGACAAACATACGGACTCATCGGCCTCGACTATGAGCTAAGGTTGATTTTCGCCAAAAAAAGGCCGACCAAGTTTTTAGAAATTTTAGACCTAATTCGATGGAAAACGAGCCAACGATAAAAACTCATCGCCTATGGCCATGACCTCCGGCTGATTTTTGCAAAAAAATGACATTTAGGCCTAGAAAATACACTTTTTTAGTTTTTCGAGATGATATGGGATATGAGCTTTCGAGTTTCGGGAAGGGCCGGTCTAAACAAGCGTGAAAAAATCTATAGAAAAATTGTAATCCCCGGTCTAAGATTTTTGGGACCTACATCATAGCAAAAGCGACAAACATAGAGACTCATTGGCTTCTATGGTGAGCTAAGGTTGATTTTCGCCCAAAAAAGGTCGACCGGGTTTTGAGAATTTTTTGACCTAGCTCGATGGAAAAAGAATTAATGATAAAAACTCATTGCTTATGGCCATGACCTCGGGGTGATTTTTGTAAAAAAACGACGTTTAGGCCTAGAAAATACATTTTTCTTTTTCGGATGACATGAGAATGCGAGGCTTTCGAGTTTCGAGAAGGATCGGGGTGAACGAGCATGAAAAAACCTATAGGAAAATTATAATCCCTAGTTTGAGGTTTTTGGGACCTACATCATAGCAAAAGCGACAAACATGAAGACTCATCGACCTCGATTATGAGTCGAGGTTGATTTTTGCTCAAAAAAGGACGACCAAGTTTTGAGTAGTTTTTGACCTAGTTCGATGGAAAATGAACCAACGATAAAAACTCATCGCCTAAGGCCATGACCTCGGGCTGATTTTTGCAAAAAAATGACGTTTAGGCGTAGAAAATACTCTTTTCTAGTTTTTTGAGATGATAAGGGCATGCGATCTTTCGAGTTCTTAGAAGAGCGGTGTGAACGAGCGTGAAAACATTTATAGCAAAACAATAATCCGGGTTTGAGGTTTTTGGGACCTACATCATAGCAAAAGCGACAAACATATAGACTCATCGGCCTCGACTGTGAGCTAAGGTTGATTTTCGCCCGAAAAGGCCGACCAAGTTTTTAGCAGTTTTAGACCTAGTTTGATGGCAAACGAGCCAACAATAAAACTCATCACCTATGGCCATGACCTCGGGCTGATTTTTGCAAAAAAATGACATTTAAGGCCGTAGAAAATACACTTTTATAGTTTTTCGAGATGATACGGGCATGCGGGCTTTCGAGTTTTGGGAAGGGCCGGTGTGAACAAGCATGAAAAAATCTATAGGAAAACTGTAATCCCCGGTCTAAGATTTTTCGGACCTACATCATAGCGAAAGCGCCAAACATAGAGACTCACCGGCTTCTATGGTGAGCTGAATTTGATTTTCGCCCGAAAAAGGTCGACCAAATTTTGAGCGAGTTTTCAACCTAGCTCGATGAAAAACGAACCAATGATAAAAACTCATTGCTTATGGCCATGAACTCGGGGTGATTTTTGTAAAAAAATGTCGTTTGGGCTTAGAAAATGCATTTTTCTACTTTTTTGAGATGATACGAGAATGCAAGCTTTCGAGTTTCGTGAAGGACTCGGGGTGAACGAGCATGAAATAACCTATAGGAAAATTGTAATCCATAGTTTGAGGTTTTTGGGACCTACACCATAGCAAAAGCGACAAACATAGAGACTCATCGACCTCGATTGTGAGTCGAGGTTGATTTTCGCCCAAAAAAGGATGATAAAGTTTTGATAGTTTCGACCTAGTTCGATGGAAAACAAACCAACGATAAAAAGGCATTGCTTATGGGCATGACGCGGGGTGAATTTTGCAAGAAAATGACGTTTAGGCCCGTAAAATACACTTTTCTAGTTTTTCGAGATGATACGGGCATGCGATCTTTCGAGTTCTTAGAAGAGCCGGTGTGAACGAGCGTGAAAAAATCCATAGCAAAACGATAATCCCGGGTTTGAGGTTTTTGGGACCTACATCATACCGAAAACGACAAACATATAGACTCATCGGCCTCGACTATGAGCCGAGGTTGATTTTCGCCCGTAAAAGGCCAACCAAGTTCATAGAAGTTTTAGACCTATTTCGATGGCAAACGAGCCAACGATAAAAACTCATCGCCTATGTCCATGACCTCGGGGCTGATTTTTGCGAAAAAATGACATTTATACCCGTAAATTACACTTTTTTAGTTTTTCGAGATGATACGAGCATGCGAGCTTTCGAGTTTCGAGAAGGGCCTATGTGAAGAAGCGTGAAAAAAACTATAGGAAAGTCGTAATCCACGGGCTAAGATTTTTGGGACCTACATCATAGCAAAAGCGACAAACATAGAGACTCATCGGCATCTATGGTGAGTCGAGGTTAATTTTCGACCAAAAAAGGTCGACTAGGTTTTGAGATGTTTTTGACCTAGCTCGATGGAAAACGAACCAATGATAAAAACTCATTGCTTATGGCCATGACGTCGGGGTGATTTACGTAAAAAAACAACGTTTAGGCCTAGAAAATACACTTTTCTACTTTTTCGATACGATACGGGCATGCGGGCTTTCGAGTTTCGAGAAAGGTCGGGGTGAACGAGCATGAAAAAACCTATAGGGAAACTATAATCCCTAGTTTGAGGTTTTTGGGACCTAAATCATAGCAAAAGCGACAAACATGAAGACTCATCGACCTCGATTATGAGCCGAGGTTGATTTTTGCCCAAAAAAGGATGACAAAGTTTTGAGTAGTTTCGACCTAGTTCGATGGAAAAAAAACCAACAATAAAAATTCATTGCTTATGGGCATGACCCGGGGTGAATTTTGCAAAAAAAATGACTTTTAGGCACAGAACATACACTTTTCTAGTTTTTCGAGATGATACGGGCATGCGATCTTTCAAGTTCTTAGAAGAGCCGGTGTGAACGAGCGTGAAAAAATCCATATCAAAACGATAATCCCGGGTTTGAGGTTTTCGGGACCTACATCATAGCAAAAGCGACAAACATATAGACTCATCGGCCTCGACTATGAGCCGAGGTTGATTTTCGCCCGAAAAAGACCGACCAAGTTTTAGCAGTTTTAGACCTAATTCAATGGCAAACGAGCCAACAATAAAACTCATCGCCTATGGCCATGACCTCGGGCTGATTTTTGCAAAAAAATGACATTTATGCCTAGAAAATACACTCGTTTTAGTTTTTCAAGATGATACGAGCATGTGGGCTTTCGAGTTTCGGGAAGGGCCGGTGTGAACGATCATGAAAAAATCTATAGGAAAACCGTAATCCCCGGTTAAGATTTTTGGGACCTACATCATAGCAAAAGCGACAAACATAGAGACTCATCGGCTTCTATGGTGAGTCGAGGTTGATTTTCGCCCAAAAAAGATCGATCGGGTTTTGAGCGATTTTCGACCTAGCTCGATGGAAAACGAACCAATGATAAAAACTCATTGCTTATTGCCATGACCTCGGGGTGATTTACGTAAAAAAATATCGTTGAGGCTTAGAAAATACATTTTTTTGCTTTTTTGACATGATATGAGAATGCGAGGCTTTTGAGTTTCGGGAAGGACTCGGGGTGAACAAGCATGAAAAAACCTATAGGAAAATTGTAATCCCTAGTTTGAGGTTTTTAGGACCTACATCATAGCAAAAGCGACAAACATAGAGACTCATCTCGCCTCGATTGTGAGCCGAGGTTGATTTTCGTCCAAAAAGGACGACAAAGTTTTGATAGTTTCGACCTAGTTCGATGAAAAACAAACCAACGATAAAAAGGCATTGCTTATGGGCATGACGCCGGGGTGAATTTTGCAAAAAAATGACGTTTAGGCCCGTGAAAATACACTTTTCTAGTTTTTCGAGATGATACGGGCATGCGATCTTTCGAGTTCTTAGAAGAGCCGGTGTGAACGAGCTTGAAAAAATCCATAGTAAAACGATAATCCCGGGTTTGAGGTTTTTGGGACCTATATCATACCAAAAACGACAAACATATAGACTCATCGACCTCGACTATGAGCCGAGGTTGATTTTTGCCCGTAAATGGCCGACCAAGTTCTTAGCAGCTTTAGACCTAGTTCGATGGCAAACGAGCCAACAATAAAAACTCATCGCCTATGACCATGACCTCGGGCTGATTTTTGCAAAAAAATGACATTTATGCCCGTGAAAATACACTTTTTTAGTTTTTCGAGATGATACGAGCATGCGAGCTTTCGAGTTTCGGGAAGGGCCGGTGTGAACAACCGTGAAAAAATCTATAGGAAAACCGTAATCCCCGGCCTAAGATTTTTGGGCCCTACATCATAGCAAAAGCGACAAACATAGAGACTCATCGGCTTCTATGGTGAGGCCGAGGTTGATTTTCGTCCAAAAAAGGTCGACCGGGTTTTGAGATGTTTTTGACCTAGCTCTATGAAAAACGAACCAATGATAAAAACTCATTGCTTATGGCCATGACCTCGGGGTGATTTCGTAAAAAAAACAACATTTAGGCCTAGAAAATACACTTTTCTACTTTTTCGATACGATACGTTCATGCGGGCTTTCGAGTTTCGAGAAAGGTCGGGGTGAACGAGCATGAAAAAACCTATAGGGAAACTATAATCCCTAGTTTGAGGTTTTTGGGACCTAAATCATAGCAAAAGCGACAAACATGAAGACTCATCGGCCTCGATTATGAGCCGAGGTTGATTTTTGCCCAAAAAAGGACGACCAAGTTTTGAGTAGTTTTTGACCTAGTTCGATGGAAAATGAACCAACGATAAAAACTCATCACCTAAGGCCATGACCTCGGCTGATTTTTGTAAAAAAATGATGTTTAGGCGTAGAAAATACTCTTTTCTAGTTTTTCGAGATTATACGGGCATGCGAGCTTTCGAGTTTCGGGACGGGTCGGTGTGAACGAGCGTGAAAAAATCTATAGGAAAACTATAATCCCCGGTTTAAGATTTTTGGGACCTACATCATAGCAAAAGCAAAAATCATAGAGACTCATCGGCTTCGATTGTGAGCTAAGGTTGATTTTTCCCAAAAAAGGTCGACCAACTTTTGACCAGCTTTTCGACCTAGCTCGATTAAAAACGAACCAACGATAAAAACTCATTGCTTATGGCCATGAACTCGGGGTGATTTTTGTAAAAAAAATGTCGTTGAGGCCTAGAAAATACATTTTTTTGCTTTTTTGACATGATATGACAATGCGAGGCTTTTGAGTTTCGGGAAGGATCGGGGTGAAGAGCATGAAAAAACCTATAGGAAAATTGTAATCCCTAGTTTGAGGTTTTTAGGACCTACATCATAGCAAAAGCGACAAACATAAAGACTCATCGACCTCGATTGTGAGGTGAGGTTGATTTTCACCCAAAAAAGGATGACAAAGTTTTGAGTAGTTTCGACCTAGTTCGATGGAAAAAAAACCAACAATAAAAATTCATTGCTTATGGGCATGACCCGGGGTGAATTTTGCAAAAAAAATGACTTTTAGGCCCGTAACATACACTTTTCTAGTTTTTCGAGATGATACGGGCATGCGATCTTTCAAGTTCTTAGAAGAGCCGGTGTGAACGAGCGTGAAAAAATCCATATCAAAACGATAATCCCGGGTTTGAGGTTTTTGGGACCTACATCATAGCAAAAGCGACAAACATATAGACTCATCGGCCTCGACTATGAGCCGAGGTTGATTTTCGCCGAGAAAAGACCGACCAAGTTTTAGCAGCTTTTAGACCTAATTCGATGGCAAACGAGCCAACAATAAAACTCATCGCCTATGGCCATGACCTCGGGCTGATTTTTCCAAAAAAATGACATTTATGCCTAGAAAATACACTCGTTTTAGTTTTTCAAGATGATACGAGCATGTGGGCTTTCGAGTTTCGAGAAGGGCCGGTGTGAACCATCATGAAAAAATCTATAGGAAAACCGTAATCCCCGGTTAAGATTTTTGGGACCTACATCATAGCAAAAGCAACAAACATAGAGACTCATCGGCTTCTATGGTGAGCCGAGGTTGATTTTCGCCCAAAAAAGGTCGACCGAGTTTTGAGCAGTTTTCGACCTAGCTCGATGGAAAACGAACCAATGATAAAAACTCATTGCTTATGGCCATGACCTCGGGGTGATTTACGTAAAAAAATATCGTTGAGGCTTAGAAAATACATTTTTTTGCTTTTTTGACATGATATGAGAATGCGAGGCTTTTGAGTTTCGGGAAGGATCTGGGGTGAACGAGCATGAAAAAACCTATAGGAAAATTGTAATCCCTAGTTTGAGGTTTTTAGGACCTACATCATAGCAAAAGCGACAAACATAGAGACTCATCTCGCCTCGATTGTGAGATGAGGTTGATTTTCGTCCAAAAAAGGACGATAAAGTTTTGATAGTTTCGACCTAGTTCGATGAAAAACAAACCAACGATAAAAAGGCATTGCTTATGGGCATGACGCCGGGGTGAATTTTGCAAAAAAATGACGTTTAGGCCCGTAAAATACACTTTTCTAGTTTTTCGAGATGATACGGGCATGCGATCTTTCGAGTTCTTAGAAGAGCCGGTGTGAACGAGCGTGAAAAAATCCATAGCAAAACGATAATCCCGGGTTTGAGGTTTTTGGGACCTATATCATACCAAAAACGACAAACATATAGACTCATCGACCTCGACTATGAGCCGAGGTTGATTTTTGCCCGAAATGGCCGACCAAGTTCTTAGCGAGTTTTAGACCTAGTTCGATGGCAAACGAGCCAACAATAAAAACTCATCGCCTATGGCCATGACCTCGGGCTGATTTTTGCAAAAAAATGACATTTATGCCCGGAAAATACACTTTTTTAGTTTTTCGAGATGATACGGGCATGCGAGCTTTCGAGTTTCGGGAAGGGCCGGTGTGAACAACCGTGAAAAAATCTATAGGAAAACCGTAATCCCCGGCCTAAGATTTTTGGGACCTACATCATAGCAAAAACGATAAACATAGAGACTCATCGGCTTCTATAGTGAGTCGAGGTTGATTTTCGCCCAAAAAGGTCGACCGGGTTTTGAGATGTTTTTGACCTAGCTCTATGAAAAACGAACCAATGATAAAAACTCATTGCTTATGGCCATGACCTCGGGGTGATTTACGTAAAAAAAAACAACGTTTAGGCCTAGAAAATACACTTTTCTACTTTTTCAATACGATACGTTCATGCGGGCTTTCGATTTTCGAGAAAGGTCGGGGTGAACGAGCATGAAAAAACCAATAGGGAAACTATAATCCCTAGTTTGAGGTTTTTGGGACCTAAATCATAGCAAAAGCGACAAACATGAAGACTCATCGGCCTCGATTATGAGCCGAGGTTGATTTTTGCCCAAAAAAGGACGACCAAGTTTTGAGTAGTTTTTGACCTAGTTCGATGGAAAATGAACCAACGATAAAAACTCATCGCCTAAGGCCATGACCTCCGGCTGATTTTTGTAAAAAAATGACGTCTAGGCGTAGAAAATACTCTTTTCTAGTTTTTCGAGATTATACGGGCATGCGAGCTTTCGAGTTTCGGGACGGGTCGGTGTGAACGAGCGTGAAAAAATCTATAGGAAAACTATAATCCCCGGTTTAAGATTTTTGGGACCTACATCATAGCAAAAGCAAAAATCATAGAGACTCATCGGCTTCGATTGTGAGCTAAGGTTGATTTTTCCCAAAAAAGGTCGACCAACTTTTGACCCGTTTTCGACCTAGCTCGATTAAAAACGAACCAACGATAAAAACTCATTGCTTATGGCCATGAACTCGGGGTGATTTTTGTAAAAACAAATGTCGTTGAGGCCTAGAAAATACATTTTTTTGCTTTTTTGACATGATATGACAATGCAGGCTTTTGAGTTTCGGGAAGGACTCGGGGTGAAGAGCATGAAAAAACCTATAGGAAAATTGTAATCCCTAGTTTGAGGTTGTTAGGACCTACATCATAGCAAAAGCGACAAACATAAAGACTCATCAGCCTCGATTGTGAGGTGAGGTTGATTTTCACCCAAAAAAGGATGACAAAGTTTTGAGTAGTTTCGACCTAGTTCGATGGAAAAAAAACCAACAATAAAAATTCATTGCTTATAGGCATGACCCCGGGGTGAATTTTGCAAAAAAAATGACTTTTAGGCCCGTAACATACACTTTTCTAGTTTTTCGAGATGATACGGGCATGCGATCTTTCAAGTTCTTAGAAGAGCCGGTGTGAAGGAGCGTGAAAAAATCCATATCAAAACGATAATCCCGGGTTTGAGGATTTTGGGACCTACATCATAGCAAAAGCGACAAACATATAGACTCATCGGCCTCGACTATGAGCCGAGGTTGATTTTCGCCCGGAAAAGACCGACCAAGTTTTAGCGAGTTTTAGACCTAATTCGATGGCAAACGAGCCAACAATAAAACTCATCGCCTATGGCCATGACCTCGGGCTGATTTTTGCAAAAAAATGACATTTATGCCTAGAAAATACACCGTTTTAGTTTTTCAAGATGATACGAGCATGTGGGCTTTCGAGTTTCGAGAAGGGCCAGTGTGAACCATCATGAAAAAATCTATAGGAAAAGCCGTAATCCCCGGTTAAGATTTTTGGGACCTACATCATAGCAAAAGCGACAAACATAGAGACTCATCGGCTTCTATGGTGAGCCGAGGTTGATTTTCACCCAAAAAAGGTCGACCGGGTTTTGAGCGATTTTCGACCTAGCTCGATGGAAAACGAACCAATGATAAAAACTCATTGCTTATGGCCATGACCTCGGGGTGATTTACGTAAAAAAATATAGTTGAGGCTTAGAAAATACATTTTTTTGCTTTTTTGACATGATATGAGAATGCGAGGCTTTTGAGTTTCGGGAAGGATCGGGGTGAACGAGCCTAAAAAAACCTATAGGAAAATTGTAATCCCTAGTTTGAGGTTTTTAGGACCTACATCATAGCAAAAGCGACAAACATAAAGACTCATCGGCCTCGATTGTGAGGTGAGGTTGATTTTCACCCAAAAAAGGATGACAAAGTTTTGAGTAGTTTCGACCTAGTTCGATGGAAAAAAACCAACAATAAAAATTCATTGCTTATGGGCATGACCCGGGGTGAATTTTGCAAAAAAATGACTTTTAGGCCCGTAACATACACTTTTCTAGTTTTTCGAGATGATACGGGCATGCGAGCTTTCAAGTTCTTAGAAGAGCCGGTGTGAACGAGCGTGAAAAAATCAATATCAAAACGATAATCCCGGGTTTGAGGTTTTTGGGACCTACATCATAGCAAAAGCGACAAACATATAGACTCATCGGCCTCGACTATGAGCCGAGGTTGATTTTCGCCCGAAAAGACCGACCAAGTTTTAGCGAGTTTTAGACCTAATTCGATGGAAAACGAGCCAACAATAAAACTCATCGCCTATGGCCATGACCTCGGGCTGATTTTTGCAAAAAAATGACATTTATGCCTAGAAAATACACTCGTTTTAGTTTTTCAAGATTATACGAGCATGTGGGCTTTGGAGTTTCGGGAAGGGCCGGTGTGAACCATCATGAAAAAATCTATAGGAAAACCGTAATCCCCGGTTAAGATTTTTGGGACCTACATCATAGCAAAAGCGACAAACATAGAGACTCATCGGCTTCTATGGTGAGCCGAGGTTGATTTTCGCCCAAAAAAGGTCGACCGGGTTTTGAGCGATTTTCGACCTAGCTCGATGGAAAACGAACCAATGATAAAAACTCATTGCTTATGGCCGGACCTCGGGGTGATTTACGTAAAAAAATATTGTTGAGGCTTAGAAAATACATTTTTTTGCTTTTTTGACATGATATGAGAATGCGAGGCTTTTGAGTTTCGGGAAGGATCGGGGTGAACGAGCATGAAAAAACCTATAGGAAAATTGTAATCCCTAGTTTGAGGTTTTTAGGACCTACATCATAGCAAAAGCGACA
Source organism: Dovyalis caffra (assembly GCA_963924115.1). Classification (NCBI taxonomy): domain Eukaryota; kingdom Viridiplantae; phylum Streptophyta; class Magnoliopsida; order Malpighiales; family Salicaceae; genus Dovyalis; species Dovyalis caffra. The sequence continues at coordinate 874,404 of CAWUPB010001198.1, read as the reverse complement.
AACATAGAGACTCATCTCGCCTCGATTGTGAGCCGAGGTTGATTTTCGTCCAAAAAAGGACGATAAAGTTTTGATAGTTTCGACCTAGTTCGATGAAAAACAAACCAACGATAAAAAGGCATTGCTTATGGGCATGACGCCGGGGTGAATTTTGCAAAAAAATGACGTTTAGGCCCGTAAAATACACTTTTCTAGTTTTTCGAGATGATACGGGCATGCGATCTTTCGAGTTCTTAGAAGAGCCGGTGTGAACGAGCGTGAAAAAATCCATAGCAAAACGATAATCCCGGGTTTGAGGTTTTTGGGACCTATATCATACCAAAAACGACAAACATATAGACTCATCGACCTCGACTATGAGCCGAGGTTGATTTTTGCCCGTAAATGGCCGACCAAGTTCTTAGCGAGTTTTAGACCTAGTTCGATGGCAAACGAGCCAACAATAAAAACTCATCGCCTATGGCCATGACCTCGGGCTGATTTTTGCAAAAAAATGACATTTATGCCCGTAAAATACACTTTTTTAGTTTTTCGAGATGATACGGGCATGCGAGCTTTTGAGTTTCGGGAAGGGCCGGTGTGAACAACCGTGAAAAAATCTATAGGAAAACCGTAATCCCCGGCCTAAGATTTTTGGGACCTACATCATAGCAAAAACGACAAACATAGAGACTCATCGGCTTCTATAGTGAGCCGAGGTTGATTTTCGCCCAAAAAAGGTCGACCGGGTTTTGAGATGTTTTTGACCTAGCTCTATGAAAAACGAACCAATGATAAAAACTCATTGCTTATGGCCATGACCTCGGGGTGATTTCGTAAAAAAACAACGTTTAGGCCTAGAAAATACACTTTTCTACTTTTTCGATACGATACGTTCATGCGGGCTTCCGAGTTTTGAGAAAGGTCGGGGTGAACGAGCATGAAAAAACCTATAGGGAAACTATAATCCCTAGTTTGAGGTTTTTGGGACCTAAATCATAGCAAAAGCGACAAACATGAAGACTCATCGGCCTCGATTATGAAGTCGAGGTTGATTTTTGCCCAAAAAAGGACGACCAAGTTTTGAGTAGTTTTTGACCTAGTTCGATGGAAAATGAACCAACGATAAAAACTCATCACCTAAGGCCATGACCTCGAGCTGATTTTTGTAAAAAAATGATGTTTAGGCGTAGAAAATACTCTTTTCTAGTTTTTCGAGATTATACGGGCATGCGAGCTTTCGAGTTTCGGGACGGGTCGGTGTGAACGAGCGTGAAAAAATCTATAGGAAAACTATAATCCCCGGTTTAAGATTTTTGGGACCTACATCATAGCAAAAGCAAAAATCATAGAGACTCATCGGCTTCGATTGTGAGCTAAGGTTGATTTTTCCCAAAAAAGGTCGACTAACTTTTGACCGAGTTTTCGACCTAGCTCGATTAAAAACGAACCAACGATAAAAACTCATTGCTTATGGCCATGAACTCGGGGTGATTTTTGTAAAAAAAATGTCGTTGAGGCCTAGAAAATACATTTTTTTGCTTTTTTGACATGATATGACAATGCGAGGCTTTTGAGTTTCGGGAAGGACTCGGGGTGAAGAGCATGAAAAAACCTATAGGAAAATTGTAATCCCTAGTTTGAGGTTTTTAGGACCTACATCATAGCAAAAGCGACAAACATAAAGACTCATCAGCCTCGATTGTGAGGTGAGGTTGATTTTCACCCAAAAAAGGATGACAAAGTTTTGAGTAGTTTCGACCTAGTTCGATGGAAAAAAACCAACAATAAAAATTCATTGCTTATGGGCATGACCCCGGGGTGAATTTTGCAAAAAAAATGACTTTTAGGCCCGTAACATACACTTTTCTAGTTTTTCGAGATGATACGGGCATGCGAGCTTTCAAGTTCTTAGAAGAGCCGGTGTGAACGAGCGTGAAAAAATCAATATCAAAACGATAATCCCGGGTTTGAGGTTTTTGGGACCTACATCATAGCAAAAGCGACAAACATATAGACTCATCGGCCTCGACTATGAGCCGAGGTTGATTTTCGCCCGGAAAAGACCGACCAAGTTTTAGCGATTTTAGACCTAATTCGATGGAAAACGAGCCAACAATAAAACTCATCGCCTATGGCCATGACCTCGGGCTGATTTTTGCAAAAAAACGACATTTATGCCTAGAAAATACACTCGTTTTAGTTTTTCAAGATTATACGAGCATGTGGGCTTTGGAGTTTCGGGAAGGGCCGGTGTGAACCATCATGAAAAAATCTATAGGAAAACCGTAATCCCCGGTTAAGATTTTTGGGACCTACATCATAGCAAAAGCGACAAACATAGAGACTCATCGGCTTCATGGTGAGCCGAGGTTGATTTTCGCCCAAAAAAGGTCGACCGGGTTTTGAGCGATTTTCGACCTAGCTCGATGGAAAACGAACCAATGATAAAAACTCATTGCTTATGGCCGTGACCTCGGGGTGATTTCCGTAAAAAAATATTGTTGAGGCTTAGAAAATACATTTTTTTGCTTTTTTGACATGATATGAGAATGCGAGGCTTTTGAGTTTCGGGAAGGACTCGGGGTGAACGAGCATGAAAAAACCTATAGGAAAATTGTAATCCCTAGTTTGAGGTTTTTAGGACCTACATCATAGCAAAAGCGACAAACATAGAGACTCATCTCGCCTCGATTGTGAGCCGAGGTTGATTTTCGTCCAAAAAAGGACGATAAAGTTTTGATAGTTTCGACCTAGTTCGATGAAAAACAAACCAACGATAAAAAGGCATTGCTTATGGGCATGACGCCGGGGTGAATTTTGCAAAAAAATGACGTTTAGGCCCGGAAAATACACTTTTCTAGTTTTTCGAGATGATACGGGCATGCGATCTTTCGAGTTCTTAGAAGAGCGGTGTGAACGAGCGTGAAAAAATCCATAGCAAAACGATAATCCCGGGTTTGAGGTTTTTGGGACCTATATCATACCAAAAACGACAAACATATAGACTCATCGACCTCGACTATGAGCCGAGGTTGATTTTTGCCCGTAAATGGCCGACCAAGTTCTTAGCGAGTTTTAGACCTAGTTCGATGGCAAACGAGCCAACAATAAAAACTCATCGCCTATGGCCATGACCTCGGGCTGATTTTTGCAAAAAAATGACATTTATGCCCGTAAAATACACTTTTTTAGTTTTTCGAGATGATACGGGCATGCGAGCTTTTGAGTTTCGGGAAGGGCCGGTGTGAACAACCGTGAAAAAATCTATAGGAAAACCGTAATCCCCGGCCTAAGATTTTTGGGACCTACATCATAGCAAAAACGACAAACATAGAGACTCATCGGCTTCATAGTGAGTCGAGGTTGATTTTCGCCCAAAAAAGGTCGACCGGGTTTTGAGATGTTTTTGACCTAGCTCTATGAAAAACGAACCAATGATAAAAACTCATTGCTTATGGCCATGACCTCGGGGTGATTTACGTAAAAAAAAACAACGTTTAGGCCTAGAAAATACACTTTTCTACTTTTTCGATACGATACGTTCATGCGGGCTTCCGAGTTTTGAGAAAGGTCGGGGTGAACGAGCATGAAAAAACCTATAGGGAAACTATAATCCCTAGTTTGAGGTTTTTGGGACCTAAATCATAGCAAAAGCGACAAACATGAAGACTCATCAGCCTCGATTATGAGCCGAGGTTGATTTTTGCCCAAAAAAGGACGACCAAGTTTTGAGTAGTTTTTGACCTAGTTCGATGGAAAATGAACCAACGATAAAAACTCATCACCTAAGGCCATGACCTCGAGCTGATTTTTGTAAAAAAATGATGTTTAGGCGTAGAAAATACTCTTTTCTAGTTTTTCGAGATTATACGGGCATGCGAGCTTTCGAGTTTCGGGACGGGTCGGTGTGAACGAGCGTGAAAAAATCTATAGGAAAACTATAATCCCCGGTTTAAGATTTTTGGGACCTACATCATAGCAAAAGCAAAAATCATAGAGACTCATCGGCTTCGATTGTGAGCTAAGGTTGATTTTTCCCAAAAAGGTCGACTAACTTTTGACCAGTTTTCGACCTAGCTCGATTAAAAACGAACCAACGATAAAAACTCATTGCTTATGGCCATGAACTCGGGGTGATTTTTGTAAAAAAAATGTCGTTGAGGCCTAGAAAATACATTTTTTTGCTTTTTTGACATGATATGACAATGCGAGCTTTTGAGTTTCGGGAAGGACTCGGGGTGAAGAGCATGAAAAAACCTATAGGAAAATTGTAATCCCTAGTTTGAGGTTTTTAGGACCTACATCATAGCAAAAGCGACAAACATAAAGACTCATCGACCTCGATTGTGAGGTGAGGTTGATTTTCACCCAAAAAAGGATGACAAAGTTTTGAGTAGTTTCGACCTAGTTCGATGGAAAAAAACCAACAATAAAAATTCATTGCTTATGGGCATGACCCGGGGTGAATTTTGCAAAAAAATGACTTTTAGGCCCGTAACATACACTTTTCTAGTTTTTCGAGATGATACGGGCATGCGAGCTTTCAAGTTCTTAGAAGAGCCGGTGTGAACGAGCGTGAAAAAATCAATATCAAAACGATAATCCCGGGTTTGAGGTTTTTGGGACCTACATCATAGCAAAAGCGACAAACATATAGACTCATCGGCCTCGACTATGAGCCGAGGTTGATTTTCGCCGTGAAAAGACCGACCAAGTTTTAGCAGCTTTTAGACCTAATTCGATGGAAAACGAGCCAACAATAAAACTCATCGCCTATGGCCATGACCTCGGGCTGATTTTTGCAAAAAAATGACATTTATGCCTAGAAAATACACTCGTTTTAGTTTTTCAAGATTATACGAGCATGTGGGCTTTGGAGTTTCGGGAAGGGCCGATGTGAACCATCATGAAAAAATCTATAGGAAAACCGTAATCCCCGGTTAAGATTTTTGGGACCTACATCATAGCAAAAGCGACAAACATAGAGACTCATCGGCTTCATGGTGAGCCGAGGTTGATTTTCGCCCAAAAAAGGTCGACCGAGTTTTGAGCGATTTCGACCTAGCTCGATGGAAAACGAACCAATGATAAAAACTCATTGCTTATGGCCGTGACCTCGGGGTGATTTACGTAAAAAAATATTGTTGAGGCTTAGAAAATACATTTTTTTGCTTTTTTGACATGATATGAGAATGCGAGGCTTTTGAGTTTCGGGAAGGACTCGGGGTGAACGAGCATGAAAAAACCTATAGGAAAATTGTAATCCCTAGTTTGAGGTTTTTAGGACCTACATCATAGCAAAAGCGACAAACATAGAGACTCATCTCGCCTCGATTGTGAGTCGAGGTTGATTTTCGTCCAAAAAAGGACGATAAAGTTTTGATAGTTTCGACCTAGTTCGATGAAAAACAAACCAACGATAAAAAGGCATTGCTTATGGGCATGACGCCGGGGTGAATTTTGCAAAAAAATGACGTTTAGGCCCGGAAAATACACTTTTCTAGTTTTTCGAGATGATACGGGCATGCGCGATCTTTCGAGTTCTTAGAAGAGCGGTGTGAACGAGCGTGAAAAAATCCATAGCAAAACGATAATCCCGGGTTTGAGGTTTTTGGGACCTATATCATACCAAAAACGACAAACATATAGACTCATCGACCTCGACTATGAGCCGAGGTTGATTTTTGCCCGTAAATGGCCGACCAAGTTCTTAGCGAGTTTTAGACCTAGTTCGATGGCAAACGAGCCAACAATAAAAACTCATCGCCTATGGCCATGACCTCGGGCTGATTTTTGCAAAAAAATGACATTTATGCCCGGAAAATACACTTTTTTAGTTTTTCGAGATGATACGGGCATGCGAGCTTTCGAGTTTCGGGAAGGGCCGGTGTGAACAACCGTGAAAAAATCTATAGGAAAACCGTAATCCCCGGCCTAAGATTTTTGGGACCTACATCATAGCAAAAGCGACAAACATAGAGACTCATCGGCTTCTATGGTGAGTCGAGGTTGATTTTCGCCCAAAAAAGGTCGACCGGGTTTTGAGATGTTTTTGACCTAGCTCTATGAAAAACGAACCAATGATAAAAACTCATTGCTTATGGCCATGACCTCGGGTGATTTACGTAAAAAAAACAACGTTTAGGCCTAGAAAATACACTTTTCTACTTTTTCGATACGATACATTCATTCGGGCTTTCGAGTTTCGAGAAAGGTCGGGGTGAACGAGCATGAAAAAACCTATAGGGAAACTATAATCCCTAGTTTGAGGTTTTTGGGACCTAAATCATAGCAAAAGCGACAAACATGAAGACTCATCGGCCTCGATTATGAGCCGAGGTTGATTTTTGCCCAAAAAAGGACCACCAAGTTTTGAGTAGTTTTTGACCTAGTTCGATGGAAAATGAACCAACGATAAAAACTCATCACCTAAGGCCATGACCTCGGGCTGATTTTTGTAAAAAAATGATGTTTAGGCGTAGAAAATACTCTTTTCTAGTTTTTCGAGATTATACGGGCATGCGAGCTTTCGAGTTTCGGGACGGGTCGGTGTGAACGAGCGTGAAAAAATCTATAGGGAAACTATAATCCCTGGTTTAAGATTTTTGGGACCTACATCATAGCAAAAGCAAAAATCATAGAGACTCATCGGCTTCGATTGTGAGCTAAGGTTGATTTTTCCCAAAAAAGGTCGACCAACTTTTGACCAGTTTTCGACCTAGCTCGATTAAAAACGAACCAACGATAAAAACTCATTGCTTATGGCCATGAACTCGGGGTGATTTTTGTAAAAAAAATGTCGTTGAGGCCTAGAAAATACATTTTTTTGCTTTTTTGACATGATATGACAATGCGAGCTTTTGAGTTTCGGGAAGGACTCGGGGTGAAGAGCATGAAAAAACCTATAGGAAAATTGTAATCCCTAGTTTGAGGTTTTTAGGACCTACATCATAGCAAAAGCGACAAACATAAAGACTCATCGACCTCGATTGTGAGGTGAGGTTGATTTTCACCCAAAAAAGGATGACAAAGTTTTGAGTAGTTTCGACCTAGTTCGATGGAAAAAAAACCAACAATAAAAATTCATTGCTTATGGGCATGACCCCGGGGTGAATTTTGCAAAAAAATGACTTTTAGGCCCGTAACATACACTTTTCTAGTTTTTCGAGATGATACGGGCATGCGATCTTTCAAGTTCTTAGAAGAGGCGGTGTGAACGAGCTTGAAAAAATCCATATCAAAACGATAATCCCGGGTTTGAGGTTTTTGGGACCTACATCATAGCAAAAGCGACAAACATATAGACTCATCGGCCTCGACTATGAGCCGAGGTTGATTTTCGCCCGAAAAGACCGACCAAGTTTTAGCAGCTTTTAGACCTAATTCGATGGCAAACGAGCCAACAATAAAACTCATCGCCTATGGCCATGACCTCGGGCTGATTTTTGCAAAAAAATGACATTTATGCCTAGAAAATACACTCGTTTTAGTTTTTCAAGATGATACGAGCATGTGGGCTTTCGAGTTTCGGGAAGGGCCGGTGTGAACGATCATGAAAAAATCTATAGGAATTCGTAATCCCGGTTAAGATTTTTGGGACCTACATCATAGCAAAAGCGACAAACATAGAGACTCATCGGCTTCATGGTGAGTCGAGGTTGATTTTCGCCCAAAAAAGGTCGACCGGGTTTTGAGCGATTTTCGACCTAGCTCGATGGAAAACGAACCAATGATAAAAACTCATTGCTTATGGCCATGACCTCGGGGTGATTTACGTAAAAAAATATCGTTGAGGCTTAGAAAATACATTTTTTTGCTTTTTTGACATGATATGAGAATGCGAGGCTTTTGAGTTTTGGGAAGGACCGGGGTGAACGAGCATGAAAAAACCTATAGGAAAACTATAATCCCTAGTTTGAGGTTTTTGGGACCTAAATCATAGCAAAAGCGACAAACATGAAGACTCATCGACCTCGATTATGAGCCGAGGTTGATTTTTTCCCAAAAAAGGATGACCAAGTTTTGAGTAGTTTTTGACCTAGTTCGATGGAAAATGAACCAACGATAAAAACTCATGGCCGAAGGCCATGACCTCGAGCTGATTTTTGCAAAAAAATGACGTTTAGGCATAGAAAATACTCTTTTCTAGTTTTTCGAGATTATACGGGCATGCCGGCTTTCGAGTTTCGGGACGCGTCGGTGTGAACGAGCATGAAAAAATCTATAGGAAAACTATAATCCTTGGTTTAACATTTTTGGGACCTACATCATAGCAAAAGCGAAAATCATAGAGACTCATCGGCTTCGATTGTGAGCTTAGGTTTATTTTTCCCAAAAAAGGTCGACCAACTTTTGACCGGTTTTTGACCTAGCTCGATGAAAAACGAACCAACGATAAAAACTCATTGCTTATGGCCATGAACTCGGGGTGATTTTTGTAAACAAATGTCGTTTAGGCCTAGAAAATACATTTTTTTACTTTTTTGACATGATATGAGAATGCGAGGCTTTTAAGTTTCGGGAAGGACTCGGGGTGAACGAGCAAGAAAAAACCTATAGGGAAATTGTAATCCCTAGTTTGAGATTTTTAGGACCTACATCGGAGGAAAAGCGACAAACATAAAGACTCATCGACCTCGATTGTGAGGTGAGGTTGATTTTCACCCAAAAAAGGATGACAAAGTTTTGAGTAGTTACAACCTAGTTCGATGGAAAAAAAACCAACAATAAAAATTCATTGCTTATGGGCATGACCCCGGGGTGAATTTTGCAAAAAAATGACTTTTAGGCCCGGAACATACACTTTTCTAGTTTTTCGAGATGATATGGGCATGCGATCTTTCAAGTTCTTAGAAGAGCCGGTGTGAAGGAGCGTGAAAAAATCCATATCAAAACGATAATCCCGGGTTTGAGGTTTTCGGGACCTACATCATAGCAAAAGCGACAAACATATAGACTCATCGGCCTCGACTATGAGCCGAGGTTGATTTTCGCCCGAAAAGACCGACCAAGTTTTAGCAGCTTTTAGACCTAATTCGATGGCAAACGAGCCAACAATAAAACTCATCGCCTATGGCCATGACCTCGGGCTGATTTTTGCAAAAAAATGACATTTATGCCTAGAAAATACACTCGTTTTAGTTTTTCCGGATGATACGAGCATGTGGGCTTTCGCGTTTCGGGAAGGGCCGGTGTGAACGATCATGAAAAAATCTATAGGAAAACCGTAATCCCCGGTTAAGATTTTTTGGACCTACATCATAGCAAAAGCGACAAACATAGAGACTCATCGGCTTCTATGGTGAGCCGAGGTTGATTTTCGCTCAAAAAAGGTCGATCGGGTTTTGAGCGAGTTTTCGACCTAGCTCGATGGAAAACGAACCAATGATAAAGACTCATTGCTTATGGCCATGACCTCGGGGTGATTTCGTAAAAAAATATCGTTGAGGCTTAGAAAATACATTTTTTTGCTTTTTTGACATGATATGAGAATGCGGGCTTTTGAGTTTTGGGAAGGACTCGGGGTGAACGAGCATGAAAAAACCTATAGGAAAATTGTAATCCCTAGTTTGAGGTTTTTAGGACCTACATCATAGCAAAAGCGACAAACATAGAGACTCATCTCGCCTCGATTGTGAGCCGAGGTTGATTTTCGTCAAAAAAAGGACGACAAAGTTTTGATAGTTTCGACCTAGTTCGATGAAAAACAAACCAACGATAAAAAGGCATTGCTTATGGGCATGACGCCGGGTGAATTTTGCAAAAAAATGACGTTTAGGCCCGGAAAATACACTTTTCTAGTTTTTCGAGATGATACGGGCATGCGATCTTTCGAGTTCTTAGAAGAGCCGGTGTGAACGAGCGTGAAAAAATCCATAGCAAAACGATAATCTCCGGTTTGAGGTTTTTGGGACCCACATCATACCAAAAACGACAAACATATAGACTCATCGACCTCGACTATGAGCCGAGGTTGATTTTTGCCCGAAATGGCCGACCAAGTTCTTAGCAGCTTTAGACCTAGTTCGATGGCAAACGAGCCAACAATAAAAACTCATCGCCTATGGCCATGACCTCGGGCTGATTTTTGTAAAAAAATAACATTTATGCCCGTAAAATACACTTTTTTAGTTTTTCGAGATGATACGGGCATGCGAGCTTTCGAGTTTCGGGAAGGGCCGGTGTGAACAACCGTGAAAAAATCTATAGGAAAACCGTAATCCCCGGCCTAAGATTTTTGGGACCTACATCATAGCAAAAGCGACAAACATAGAGACTCATCGGCTTCTATGGTGAGCCGAGGTTGATTTTCGCCCAAAAAAGGTCGACCAGGTTTTGAGATGTCTTTGACCTAGCTCTATGGAAAACGAACCAATGATAAAAACTCATTGCTTATGGCCATGACCGCGGGGTGATTTCCGTAAAAAAACAACGTTTAGGCCTAGAAAATACACTTTTCTACTTTTTCGATACGATACGTGCATGCGGGCTTTCGAGTTTCGAGAAAGGTCGGGGTGAACGAGCATGAAAAAACCTATAGGGAAACTATAATCTCTAGTTTGAGGTTTTTGGGACCTAAATCATAGCAAAAGCGACAAACATGAAGACTCATCAGCCTCGATTATGAGCCGAGGTTGATTTTTGCCCAAAAAAGGACCACCAAGTTTTGAGTAGTTTTTGACCTAGTTCGATGGAAAATGAACCAACGATAAAAACTCATCGCCTAAGGCCATGACCTCGGGCTGATTTTTGTAAAAAAATGACGTTTAGGCGTAGAAAATACTCTTTTCTAGTTTTTCAAGATTATACGGGCATGCGAGCTTTCGAGTTTCGGGACGGGTCGGTGTGAACGAGCGTGAAAAAATCTATAGGAAAACTATAATCCATGGTTTAAGATTTTTGGGACCTACATCATAGCAAAAGCGAAAATCATAGAGACTCATCGGCTTCGATTGTGAGCTAAGGTTGATTTTTCCCAAAAACGGTCGACCAACTTTTGACCGGTTTTCGACCTAGTTCGATTAAAAATGAACCAACGATAAAAACTCATTGCTTATGGCCATGAACTCGAGGTGATTTTTGTAAAAAAATGTCGTTGAGGCCTAGAAAATACATTTTTTTGCTTTTTTGACATGATATGACAATGCGAGCTTTTGAGTTTCGGGAAGGACTCGGGGTGAACGAGCATGAAAAAACCTATAGGAAAATTGTAATCCCTAGTTTGAGGTTTTTAGGACCTACATCATAGCAAAAGCGACAAACATAGAGACTCATCTCGCCTCGATTGTGAGCCGAGGTTGATTTTCGTCCAAAAAAGGACGACAAAGTTTTGATAGTTTCGACCTAGTTCGATGGAAAACAAACCAACGATAAAAAGGCATTGCTTATGGGCATGACGCCGGGTGAATTTTGCAAAAAAATGACGTTTAGGCCCGTAAAATACACTTTTCTAGTTTTTCGAGATGATACGGGCATGCGATCTTTCGAGTTCTTAGAAGAGCCGGTGTGAACGAGCGTGAAAAAATCCATAGCAAAACGATAATCCCGGGTTTGAGGTTTTTGGGACCTACATCATACAAAAAACGACAAACATATAGACTCATCGACCTCGACTATGAGCCGAGGTTGATTTTTGCCCGTAAATGGCCGACCAAGTTCTTAGCGAGCTTTAGACCTAGTTCGATGGAAAACGAGCCAACAATAAAAACTCATCGCCTATGGCCATGACCTTGGGCTGATTTTTGCAAAAAAATGACATTTATGCCCGTAAAATACACTTTTTTAATTTTTCGAGATGATACGGGCATGCGAGCTTTCGAGTTTCGGGAAGGGCCGGTGTGAACAACCGTGAAAAAATCTATAGGAAAACCGTAATCCCCGGCCTAAGATTTTTGGGACCTACATCATAGCAAAAGCGACAAACATAGAGACTCATCGGCTTCTATGGTGAGCCGAGGTTGATTTTCGCCCAAAAAAGGTCCACCGAGGTTTTGAGATGTTTTTGACCTAGCTCTATGGAAAACGAACCAATGATAAAAACTCATTGCTTATGGCCATGACCTCGGGGTGATTTCGTCAAAAAAACAACGTTTAGGCCTAGAAAATACACTTTTCTACTTTTTCGATACGATACGTGCATGCGGCTTTCGAGTTTCGAGAATGGTCGGGGTGAACGAGCATGAAAAAACCTATAGGGAAACTATAATCCCTAGTTTGAGGTTTTTGGGACCTAAATCATAGCAAAAGCGACAAACATGAAACTCATCGGCCTCGATTATGAGCCGAGGTTGATTTTTGCCCAAAAAGGACGACCATGTTTTAAGTAGTTTTTGACCTAGTTCGATGGAAAATGAACCAACGATAAAAACTCATCGCCTAAGGCCATGACCTCGGGCTGATTTTTGTAAAAAAATGACGTTTAGGCGTAGAAAATACTCTTTTCTAGTTTTTCAAGATTATACGGGCATGCGAGCTTTCGAGTTTCGGGACGGGTCGGTGTGAACGAGCGTGAAAAAATCTATAGGAAAACTATAATCCCCGGTTTAAGATTTTTGGGACCTACATCATAGCAAAAGCAAAAATCATAGAGACTCATCGGCTTCGATTGTGAGCTAAGGTTGATTTTTCCCAAAAAAGGTCGACCAACTTTTGACCAGCTTTCGACCTAGCTCGATTAAAAACGAAGCAACGATAAAAACTCATTGCTTATGGCCATGAACTCGGGGTGATTTTTGTAAAAAAAATGTCGTCGAGGCCTAGAAAATACATTTTTTTGCTTTTTTGACATGATATGACAATGCGAGGCTTTTGAGTTTCGGGAAGGACTGGGGTGAAAGAGCATGAAAAAACCTATAGGAAAATTGTAATCCCTAGTTTGAGGTTTTTAGGACCTACATCATAGCAAAATCGACAAACATAGAGACTTATCTCGCCTCGATTGTGAGCCGAGGTTGATTTTCGCCCAAAAAAGGACGACAGAGTTTTGATACTTTCGACCTAGTTCGATGGAAAACAAACCAACGATAAAAAGGCATTGCTTATGGGCATGATACCGGGGTGAATTTTGTAAAAAAAATGACGTTTAGGCCCGTAAAATACACTTTTCTATTTTTTTGAGATGATACGGGCATGCGATCTTTCGAGTTCTTAGAAAAGCCGGTGTGAACGAGCGTAAAAAATTCTATAGCAAAACGATAATCCCGGGTTTGAGGTTTTTGGGACCTACATCATAGCAAAAGCGACAAACATATAGACTCATCGGCCTCGACTATGAGCCGAGATTGATTTTTGCCCGTAAAAGACCGACCAAGTTCTTAGCAGCTTTAGGCCTAGTTCGATGGCAAATGAGCCAACGATAAAAACTCATCGCCTATGGCCATGACCTCGGGCTGATTTTTGCAAAAAAATGACATTTATGCCCGTAAAATACACTTTTGTAGTTTTTTGCGATGATACGAGCATGCGAGCTTTCGAGTTTCGGGAAAGGCTAGTGTGAACAACCTTGAAAAAATCTATAGGAAAACCGTAATCCCCGGCCAAAGATTTTTGGGACCTACATCATAGCAAAAGTGACAAACATAGAGACTCATCGGCTTCTATGGTGAGCCGAGGTTGATTTTCGCCCAAAAAAGGTCGACCGGGTTTTGAGATGTTTTTGACCTAGCTCTATGAAAAACGAACCAATGATAAAAACTCATTGCTTATGGCCATGACCTCGGGGTGATTTCCGTAAAAAAAACAACGTTTAGGCCTAGAAAATACACTTTTCTACTTTTTCGATACGATACGTGCATGCGGGCTTTCGAGTTTCGAGAATGGTCGGGGTGAACGAGCATGAAAAAACCTATAGGGAAACTATAATCCCTAGTTTGAGGTTTTTGGGACCTAAATCATAGCAAAAGCGACAAACATGAAGACTCATCAGCCTCGATTATGAGCCGAGGTTGATTTTTGCCCAAAAAAGGACCACCAAGTTTTGAGTAGTTTTTGACCTAGTTCGATGGAAAATGAACCAACGATAAAAACTCATCGCCTAAGGCCATGACCTCGGGCTGATTTTTATAAAAAAATGACATTTAGGCGTAGAAAATACTCTTTTCTAGTTTTTCAAGATTATACGGGCATGCGAGCTTTCGAGTTTCGGGACGGGTCGGTGTGAACGAGCGTGAAAAAATCTATAGGAAAACTATAATCCATGGTTTAAGATTTTTGGGACCTACATCATAGCAAAAGCGAAAATCATAGAGACTCATCGGCTTCGATTGTGAGCTAAGGTTGATTTTTCCCAAAAACGGTCGACCAACTTTTGACCGAGTTTTCGACCTAGTTCGATTAAAAACGAACCAACGATAAAAACTCATTGCTTATGGCCATGAACTCAAGGTGATTTTTGTAAAAAAATGTCGTTGAGGCCTAGAAAATACATTTTTTTGCTTTTTTGACATGATATGACAATGCGAGCTTTTGAGTTTCGGGAAGGACCGGGGTGAACGAGCATGAAAAAACCTATAGGAAAATTGTAATCCCTAGTTTGAGGTTTTTAGGACCTACATCATAGCAAAAGCGACAAACATAGAGACTCATCTCGCCTCGATTGTGAGCCGAGGTTGATTTTCGTCCAAAAAAGGACGACAAAGTTTTGATAGTTTCGACCTAGTTCGATGGAAAACAAACCAACGATAAAAAGGCATTGCTTATGGGCATGACGCCGGGTGAATTTTGCAAAAAAATGACGTTTAGGCCCGTAAAATACACTTTTCTAGTTTTTCGAGATGATACGGGCATGCGATCTTTCGAGTTCTTAGAAGAGCCGGTGTGAACGAGCGTGAAAAAATCCATAGCAAAACGATAATCCCGGTTTGAGGTTTTTGGGACCTACATCATACCAAAAACGACAAACATATAGACTCATCGACCTCGACTATGAGCCGAGGTTGATTTTTGCCCGTAAATGGCCGACCAAGTTCTTAGCGAGCTTTAGACCTAGTTCGATGGCAAACGAGCCAACAATAAAAACTCATCGCCTATGGCCATGACCTTGGGCTGATTTTTGCAAAAAAATGACATTTATGCCCGTAAAATACACTTTTTTAATTTTTCGAGATGATACGGGCATGCGAGCTTTCGAGTTTCGGGAAGGGCCGGTGTGAACAACCGTGAAAAAATCTATAGGAAAACCGTAATCCCCGGCCTAAGATTTTTGGGACCTACATCATAGCAAAAGCGACAAACATAGAGACTCATCGGCTTCTATGGTGAGCCGAGGTTGATTTTCGCCCAAAAAAGGTCCACCGGGTTTTGAGATGTTTTTGACCTAGCTCTATGGAAAACGAACCAATGATAAAAACTCATTGCTTATGGCCATGACCTCGGGGTGATTTCCGTAAAAAAAACAACGTTTAGGCCTAGAAAATACACTTTTCTACTTTTTCGATACGATACGTGCATGCGGGCTTTCGAGTTTCGAGAATGGTCGGGGTGAACGAGCATGAAAAAACCTATAGGGAAACTATAATCCCTAGTTTGAGGTTTTTGGGACCTAAATCATAGCAAAAGCGACAAACATGAAACTCATCAGCCTCGATTATGAGCCGAGGTTGATTTTCGCCCAAAAAAGGTCGATCGTGTTTTGAGCAGTTTTCGACCTAGCTCGATGGAAAACGAACCAATGATAAAGACTCATTGCTTATGGCCATGACCTCGGGGTGATTTCCGTAAAACAATATCGTTGAGGCTTAGAAAATACATTTTTTTGCTTTTTTGACATGATATGAGAATGCGAGGCTTTTGAGTTTTGGGAAGGACTCGGGGTGAACGAGCATGAAAAAACCTATAGGAAAATTGTAATCCCTAGTTTGAGGTTTTTAGGACCTACATCATAGCAAAAGCGACAAACATAGAGACTCATCTCGCCTCGATTGTGAGCCGAGGTTGATTTTCGTCAAAAAAAGGACGACAAAGTTTTGATAGTTTCGACCTAGTTCGATGAAAAACAAACCAACGATAAAAAGGCATTGCTTATGGGCATGACGCCGGGTGAATTTTGCAAAAAAATGACGTTTAGGCCCGTAAAATACACTTTTCTAGTTTTTCGAGATGATACGGGCATGCGATCTTTCGAGTTCTTAGAAGAGCCGGTGTGAACGAGCGTGAAAAAATCCATAGCAAAACGATAATCTCCGGTTTGAGGTTTTTGGGACCCACATCATACCAAAAACGACAAACATATAGACTCATCGACCTCGACTATGAGCCGAGGTTGATTTTTGCCCGTAAATGGCCGACCAAGTTCTTAGCGAGCTTTAGACCTAGTTCGATGGCAAACGAGCCAACAATAAAAACTCATCGCCTATGGCCATGACCTCGGGCTGATTTTTGTAAAAAAATAACATTTATGCCCGTAAAATACACTTTTTTAGTTTTTCGAGATGATACGGGCATGCGAGCTTTCGAGTTTCGGGAAGGGCCATAGTGAACAACCGTGAAAAAATCTATAGGAAAACCGTAATCCCCGGCCTAAGATTTTTGGGACCTACATCATAGCAAAAGCGACAAACATAGAGACTCATCGGCTTCTATGGTGAGCCGAGGTTGATTTTCGCCCAAAAAAGGTCGACCGGGTTTTGAGATGTCTTTGACCTAGCTCTATGGAAAACGAACCAATGATAAAAACTCATTGCTTATGGCCATGACCTCGGGGTGATTTCGTAAAAAAATATCGTTGAGGCTTAGAAAATACACTTTTCTACTTTTTCGATACGATACGTGCATGCGGGCTTTCGAGTTTCGAGAAAGGCTCGGGTGAACGAGCATGAAAAAACCTATAGGGAAACTATAATCTCTAGTTTGAGGTTTTTGGGACCTAAATCATAGCAAAAGCGACAAACATGAAGACTCATCAGCCTCGATTATGAGCCGAGGTTGATTTTTGCCCAAAAAAGGACGACCAAGTTTTGAGCAGTTTTTGACCTAGTTCGATGGAAAATGAACCAACGATAAAAACTCATCGCCTAAGGCCATGACCTCGGGCTGATTTTTCTAAAAAAATGACGTTTAGGCGTAGAAAATACTCTTTTCTAGTTTTTCGAGATTATACGAGCATGCGAGCTTTCGAGTTTCGGGACGGGTCGGTGTGAACGAGCGTGAAAAAATCTATAGGAAAACTATAATCGCTGGTTTAAGATTTTTGAGACCTACATCATAGCAAAAGCGAAAATCATGGAGACTCATCGGCTTCGATTGTGAGCTAAGGTTGATTTTTCCCAAAAACGGTCGACCAACTTTTGACCGAGTTTTCAACCTAGTTCGATTAAAAACGAACCAACGATAAAAACTCATTGCTTATGGCCATGAACTCGGGGTGATTTTTGTAAAAAAATGTCGTTGAGGCCTAGAAAATACATTTTTTTGCTTTTTTGACATGATATGACAATGCGGGCTTTTGAGTTTCGGGAAGGAATGGGGTGAACGAGCATGAAAAAACCTATAGGAAAATTGTAATCCCTAGTTTGAGGTTTTTAGGACCTACATCATAGCAAAATCGACAAACATAGAGACTCATCTCGCCTCGATTGTGAGCCGAGGTTGATTTTCGCCCAAAAAAGGACGACAAAGTTTTGATAGTTTCGACCTAGTTCGATGGAAAACAAACCAACGATATAAAGGCATTGCTTATGGACATGACGCTAGGGTGAATTTTGTAAAAAAATGACGTTTAGGCCCGTAAAATACACTTTTCTATTTTTTCGAGATGATACGGGCATGCGATCTTTCGAGTTCTTAGAAGAGCCGGTGTGAACGAGCGTGAAAAAATCCATATCAAAACGATAATCCCGGGTTTGAGGTTTTTGGGACCTACATCATAGCAAAAGCGACAAACATATAGACTCATCGGCCTCGACTATGAGCCGAGGTTGATGTTCGCCCGAAAAGGCCGACCAATTCTTAGCGAGTTTTAGACCTAATTCGATGGCAAACGAGCCAACAATAAAACTCATTGCCTATGGCCATGACCTCGGGCTGATTTTTACAAAAAAATGACATTTATGCCTAGAAAATACACTCGTTTTAGTTTTTCGAGATGATACGGGCATGTGGGCTTTCGAGTTTCGGGAAGGGCCGATGTGAACGAGCGTGAAAAAATCTATAGGAAAATTGTGATCCCCGGTTAAGATTTTTGGGACCTACATCATAGCAAAAGCGACAAACATAGAGACTCATCGGCTTCTATGGTGAGTCGAGGTTGATTTTCGCCCAAAAAGGTCGACCGGGTTTTGAGCGATTTTCGAACTAGCTCGATGGAAAACGAACCAATGATAAAAACTCATTGCTTATGGCCATGACCTCGAGGTGATTTCCGTAAAAAACAACATTTAGGCCTAGAAGATACACTTTTCTACTTTTTCGAGATGATACGAGCATGCGGGCTTTCGAGTTTCGAGAAAGGTCGGGGTGAACAAGCATGAAAAAACTAATAGGAAAACTATAATCCCTAGTTTGAGGTTTTTAGGACCTAAATCATAGCAAAAGTGACAAACATGTAGACTCATTAACCTCGATTGTGAGTCGAGGTTGATTTTTGCTCAAAAAAGGATGACCAAATTTTGAGTAGTTTTCGACCTAGTTCGATGGAAAATGAACCAAAGATAAAAACTCATTGCTTATGGCCATGACCTTGGGGTGAATTTTGCAAAAAAATGAGCGTGAAAAAATCTATAGGAAAAATGTAATCCCCGGTTTGAGGTTTTTGGGATCTACATCATAGCAAAAGCGACAAACATAGAGAATGATCGGCCTCGATCGTGAGCCGAGGTTAATTTTCACCCAAAAAAGGCCAACCAATTTTTGAGCGAGCTTTAGACCTACTTTAATGGCAAACGAGCCAACGATAAAAACTCATTCCTTATGGCCATGAACTCGGGGTGATTTTTGTAAAAAAGGGACATTTAGGCCTAGAAAATACATTTTTCTACTTTTTTCGGATGATACGAGAATGTAGGCTTTCGAGTTTCGAGAAGGACTCGGGGTGAACGAGCATGAAAAAACCTATAGGAGAATGTTAATCCCTAGTTTGAGGTTTTTGAGACCTACATCATAGCAAAAGCGACAAAAATAGAGACTCATCGGCCTCGATTGTGAGCCGAGGTTGATTTTCGCCCAAAAAGGATGACAAAGTTTTAAGTAGTTTCGACCTACTTCGATGGAAAACAAACCAATGATAAAAAGTCATTGCTTATGGGCATGACCCCGGGTGAATTTTTCAAAAAAATGACGTTTAGGCCCGGAAAATACACTTTTCTAGTTTTTCGAGATGATACGAGCATGCGATCTTTCGAGTTCTTATAAGAGCCGGTGTGAACGAGCGTGAAAAAATCTATAGCAAAACGATAACCCCGTGTTTGAGGTTTTTGGGACCTACATCATAGCAAAAGCGACAAACATAAAAACTCATTGCTTATGGCCATGAACTCGAGGTCATAGCCATAGGCAATGAGTTTTTATCATTCGTCCATGTTTTATCGAACTAGTTCTAAAGCTTCTCAAAACTTGGTCGACCTTTTACGGGCAAAAATCAACCTCGGCTCACGGTCGAGGCCGATGAGTCTCTATGTTTGTCACTTTTGCTATAATGTAGGTCCCAAAAACCTCAAATTAGGGATTACGAGTTTTTCTATAGATTTTTTTCATGCTTGTTCCCACTACCCCTTCCAAGAACTCGAAAGCCCGTATGCCACCATCATCTCGGAAAAGTAGAAAAGTGTATTTTCCATGCGTCAACATCATTTTTTTACAAAAATCACCCCGAGGTCGTGGCCATTGGCATTGGGTTATTATCGTTGGCTCCTTTGCCATCGAACTCATAACTTGATCGGCGTTTTTTGGGTGAAAATCAATCTAAGCTCACGATCGAGGCTAATGAGTCTCTATGTTTGTCGCTTTTGCTATGATGTAGGTCCCAATAACCTCACACCGAGGATTACGGTTTTCCTATAAATATTTTTATGCTCATTCACATCGGACTTTCCCAAAACTTGAAAGTCCGCGTGCCCGCATCATCTCGGAAAACTAAAAAAAGTGTATTTTTAGGGTCTAAACGTTGTTTTTTTGAAAAAAGCACTCTAAGGTAATGGCCATAGGCAATGAGTTTTTATCATTTGCTCATTTTCCATCGAACTAGTTCCGAAACTATTCAAAACTTGGTCTATGTTTTTTAGGTGAAAATCAACCTCGGATTATAGTCGAGGCCGATGAGTCTCTATGTTTTTTGCTTTTGCTATTATGTAGGTCCCAAAAACCTCAAATCGGGGATTACGAGCTTTCCTATAGATTTTTTCATGCTTGTTCCCACTAGCCTACCGGGAACTCGAAAGCCCGCATGGCCCCATAATCTCAAAAAACTAGAAAAGTGTATTTTCCGCGCCTCAATATCGTTTTTTTACAAAAATCACCCCAAGGTCATGGCCATAGGCATTGATTTTTATCATTGGCTCGATTGCCATTAAACTAGGTCTAAAACTCGCTCAAAACTTGATCGGCCTTTTTTGGGCGAAAATCAACCTCGACTCACGGTCGAGGCCGATGAGTCTCTATGTTTGTCACTTTTGCTATAATGTAGGTCCCAAAAACCTCAAATTAGGGATTACGGTTTTCCTATAGATTTTTTTCATGCTTGTTCCCACTACCCCTTCCAAGAACTTGAAATCCCGTATGCCACCATCATCTCGGAAAGTAGAAAAGTGTATTTTCTATTCGTCAACATCATTTTTTTACAAAAATCACCCCGAGGTCGTGGCTATTGGCATTGGGTTATTATCGTTGGCTCGTTTGCCATTGAACTCATAACTCGATCGGTGTTTTTTGGGTGAAAATCAATCTAAGCTCACGGTCGAGGCCGATGAGTCTCTATGTTTGTCGCTTTTGCTATGATGTAGGTCCCAACAACCTCACACCGGGGATTACGGTTTTCCTATAAATATTTTCATGCTCATTCACACCGAACTTTCTCAAAACTTAAAAGCTCGCGTGCCCGCATCATCTCGGAAAACTAAAAAAGTGTATTTTCGTGGTCTAAACATCCTTTTTTTGAAAAAACCACTCGAGGTCATGGCCATAGGCAATGAGTTTTTATCATTTGCTCGTTTTCCATCGAACTAGTTACGATACTTGTTCAAAACTTGGTCTATAGTTTTTGGGTGAAAATCAACCTCGGATTATAGTCGAGGCCGATGAGTCTCTATGTTTTTCGCTTTTGCTATTATGTAGGTCCCAAAAAACCTCAAATCGGGGATTATAATTTTTCTATAGATTTTTTCATGCTTGTTCCCACTAGCCTTACCGGGAACTCGAAAGCCCGCATGCCCCCATAATCTCAAAAAACTAGAAAAGTGTATTTTTTGCACCTCAATGTCGTTTTTTTACAAAAATCACCCCAAGATCATGGCCATAGGCATTGAGTTTTATCATTGGCTCGATTGCCATTAAACTTGGTCTAAAACTCGCTCAAAACTAGGTCGACCTTTTTTGGGTGAAAATCAACCTCGGCTCACGGTCGAGGCCGATGAGTCTCTATGTTTGTCACTTTTGCTATAATGTAGGTCCCAAAAACCTCAAATTAGGGATTACGGTTTTCCTATAGATTTTTTTCATGCTTGTACCCACTACCCCTTCCAAGAACTCGAAAGCCCGTATGCCACCATCATCTCGAAAAAGTAGAAAAGTGTATTTTCTATGCCTCAACATCATTTTTTTTACAAAAATAACCCCGAGGTCATGGCCACAAGCAATGAGTTTTTATCATTGGCTCGTTTGCCATCAAACTAGGTCTAAAACTTCTCGAAACTTGGTCGACCTTTTTGGGCAAAAATCAACCTCGGCTCACGATTGAGGTCGATGACTCTCTATGGTTGTCACTTTTTGTATGATGTAGGTCTTAAAAACCTCAAACATGGATTACATTTTTCTTATAAGTTTTTTCACGGTCGTTCACACTAGCCCTTCCGAGAACTCGAAAGCCGGATGCCCCCATCATCTCGAAAAACCAAAAAAGTGTATTTTCTAGGCCTCAACGTCGTTTTTTACAAAAATCACCCCGAGGTCATTGTGACAAGCAATGAGTTTTTATCGTTGGCTCATTTTCCATCGAACTAGGTCTAAAACGGCTCAAAACATTATCGACCTTTTTTGGGCAAAAAGCAACCTCGGCTCCCGGTCGACGTCGATGAGTCAATCTTTGTTGCTTTCGCTATGATGTAGGTCCCAAAAACCTCAAACCGGATATTACGGTTTTCCTATAGATTTTTTCATGCTAATTTACATCGGCCTTCCCGAAACTCGAAAGCTCGCATCCGTGTATCATCTCTAAAAACTAGAAAACTCGTATTTTCGTGGTCTAAACGTTGTTTTTTTTTTTTAGAAAATCACCTCAAGATCATAGCCACGAGCAATGAGTTTTTATCATTCGCTCATGTTTTATCGAACTAGTTCTAAAGCTTCTCAAAACTTGGTCGACCTTTTTAGGCAAAAATCAACCTCGGCTCACGGTCGAGGCCGATGAGTCTCTATGTTTGTCACTTTTGCTATAATGTAGGTCCCAAAAACCTCAAATTAGGGATTAAAGTTTTTCTATAGATTAATTTCATGCTTGTTCCAACTACCCCTTCCAAGAAATCGAAAGCCCGTATGCCACCATCATCTCGAAAAAGTAGAAAAGTGTATTTTCCATGCGTCAACATCATTTTTTTACAAAAATCACCCCGAGGTCGGGGCCATTGGCATTAGGTTATTATCGTTGGCTCGTTTGCCATCGAACTCATAACTCGATCGGCGTTTTTTGGGTGAAAATCAATCTAAGCTCGCGATCGAGGCTAATGAGTTTCTATGTTTGTCGCTTTTGCTATGATGTAGGTCCCAATAACCTCACACCGGGGATTACGGTTTTCCTATAAATATTTTTATACTCATTCACACCGGACTTTCCCAAAACATGAAAGCTCGCGTGCCCGCATCATCTCGAAAAACTAAAAAAAGTGTATTTTCGTGGTCTAAACGTTGTTTTTTTGAAAAAAGCACTGCGAGGTCATAGCCATAGGCAATGAGTTTTTATCATTTGCTCATTTTCCATCGAACTAGTTCGAAACTCGTTCAAAACTTGGTCTATGTTTTTTGGGTGAAAATCAACCTCGGATTATAGTCGAGGCCGATGAGTCTCTATGTTTTTCGCTTTTGCTATTATGTAGGTCCCAAAAAACCTCAAATCGGGGATTACGGTTTTCCTATAGATTTTTTCATGCTTGTTCCCGGTAGCCCTACAAGGAACTCGAAAGCCCGCATGCCCCCATAATCTCAAAAAACTAGAAAAGTGTATTTTCTACGCCTCAATGTCGTTTTTTACAAAAATCACCCCAAGGTCATGGCCATAGGCATTGAGTTTTATCGTTGGCTCGATTGCCATTAAACTAGGTCTAAAACTCGCTCAAAACTTGGTCGACCGTTTTTGGGCGAAAATCAACCTCGGCTCACGGTCGAGGCCGATGAGTCTCTATGTTTGTCACTTTTGCTATAATGTAGGTCCCAAAAACCTCAAATTAGGGATTACGAGTTTTCTTATAGATTTTTTTCATGCTTGTTCCCACTACCCCTTCCAAAAACTCGAAAGCCCGTATGCCACCATCATCTCGGAAAAGTAGAAAAGTGTATTTTCTATGCGTCAACATCATTTTTTTACAAAAATCACCCCGAGGTCGTGGCCATTGGCATTGGGTTATTATCGTTGGCTCGTTTGCCATTGAACTCATAACTCGATCGGTGTTTTTTGGGTGAAAATCAATCTAAGCTCACGGTCGAGGCCGATGAGTCTCTATGTTTGTCGCTTTTGCTATGATGTAGGTCCCAACAACCTCACACCGGGGATTACGGTTTTTCTATAAATATTTTCAAGCTCATTCACACCGAACTTTCCCAAAACTTGAAAGCCTGCGTGCCCGCATCATCTCGAAAAACTAAAAAAGTGTATTTTTAGGGTCTAAACGTCCTTTTTTTGAAAAAACCACGCCGAGGTCATGGCCATAGGCAATGAGTTTTTATCTTTTACTCATTTTCCATCGAACTAGTTCCGAAACTGTTCAAAACTTGGTCTATGTTTTTTGGGTGAAAATCAACCTCGGATTATAGTCGAGGCCAATGAGTCTCTATGTTTTTCGCTTTTGCTATTATGTTGGTCCCAAAAAACCTCGAATCACGGATTACAGCTTTTCTATAGATTTTTTCATACTTGTTCCCACTAGCCTTACCAGGAACTCGAAAGCTCGCATGCCCCCATAATCTCAAAAAACTAGAAAAGTGTATTTTCTCGCGCCTCAATGTCGTTTTTTTACAAAAATCACCCCAAGGTCATGGCCATAGGCATTGAGTTTTATCATTGGCTCGATTGCCATTAAACTAGGTCTAAAACTCGCTTAAAACTTGGTCGGCCTTTTTGAGTGAAAATCAACCTCGGCTCACAATCGAGGCCGATGAGTCTCTATGTTTGTCGCTTTTGCTATGATGTAGGTCCCAAAAACCTCAAACCGGGGATTACGGCTTTTCTATAGATTTTTTCACACTCGTTCACACCGACCCTTCTAGGAACTCGAAAGCCCGCATGCCCGTATTATCTCGAAAAACTAGAAAAGTGTATTTTCTAGGCCTAAACATCCTTTTCTTGCAAAAATCACCCCAAGGTCATGGCCATAAGCAATGAGTTTTTATCATTGGCTCGTTTCCCATCGAACTAGGTCTAAAATTTCTCGAACCTTAGTCGACCTTTTTTGGGCAAAAATCAACCTCGGCTCATAGTCGAGGGCAATGAGTCTCTATGGTTGTCACTTTTTCTCCGATGTAGGTCCTAAAAACCTCAAACGGGGATTACATTTTTCTTATAAGTTTTTTCATGCTCGTTCACACTAGCCCTTCCAGGAACTCGAAAGCCTGGATGCCCCCATGATCTCGAAAAACCAAAAAAGTGTATTTTCTAGGCCTCAAAGTCATTTTTTTACAAAAATCACCCCGACGTCATGGCCACAAGCAATGAGCTTTTATCATTGGCTCGTTTGCCATCGAAGTAGGTCTAAAACTACTTAAAACTTGGTTGTTCTTTTTAGGGCAAAAACCAACCTCGGCTCACACTCGACGTTGATGAGTCTCTATGTTTGTCGCTTTTACTATGATGTAGGTCCCAAAAACCTCAAACCGGAGATTACGGTTTTCCTATAGATTTTTTCATGCTAATTTACACCGACTTTTCCCGAAACTCGTAAGCTCACATGGCCGCATCATTTCAAAAAAATAAAAAAGTGTATTTTCGGGTTATAAACGTCGTTTTTTAAAAAAATCACCTCGATGACATAGCCACGGGCAATGAGTTTTTATCATTGGCTCATTTTCTATCGAACTAGTTCTAAAACTACTCAAAACTTGGTCGACCTTTTTGGGCAAAAATCAACCTCATCTCACGGTCGAGGCCGGTGAGTCTCTATGTTTCACTTTTGTTATAATGTAGGTCCCAAAAACCACAAATCATGGATTATAGTTTTCCTTTAGATTTTTTCATGCTTGTTCCCACTAGCCCTTCCAAGAACTCGAAAGCCCGCATGCCCCCATCATCTTGGAAAAGTAGAAAAGTGTATTTTCTATGCCTCAATCTTGCTTTTTTACAAAAATCACCCCGAGGTCATGGCCATTGGCAATGGGTTATTATCGTTGGCTCGTTTGCCATCGAACTCATAACTCGATCGGCCTTTTTTGGGTGAAAATCAACCTCGGCTCATAGTCGAGGCCGATGAGTCTCTATGTTTGTCGCTCTTGCTATGATGCGAGTCCTAAAAATATCAAAACAGGGATTACAATTTTACCATATATGTTTTCACGCTCGTTTACACCGACCCTTCTACAAATTCAAAAGCCTCGCATGCCCGCATAATCTCTAGAAACTAAAAAGTTTATTTTCTAGGCCTAAACGTCATTTTCTTGTGAAAATCACCTTGAGGTCATGGCCACAAGTAATGAGTTTTTACCGTTGGCTCGTTTTCCATCAAACTAGGTCTAAAACTCGCTCAAAACTTGGTCGGTCTTTTTTGGGCGAAAATCAACCTCATCTAACAGTCGAGGCCGATGAGTCTCTATGTTTGTCGCTTTTGCTATGATGTAGGTCCCAATAACCTAATATCCGGGATTACAGACTTTCCTATAGATTTTTTCATGCTCAATCAAACCGGCCCTTCCCAAAACTCGAGATCCCGCATGCTCGCATTATCTCAAAAAACTAGAAAAGTTAATTTTCGGGGTCTAAACGTCGTTTATTTACAAAAATCACCCCGAGGTCATGGTCATAGGGAATTAGTTTTTATCGTTGGCTCGTTATCCATCGAAGTAGGTCTAAAACTCGCTCAAAACTTAGTCGGTCGTTTTTGGGCGAAAATCAACCTCATCTCAAAGTCGAGGTCGATGAGTCTCTATGTTTGTCGCTTTTGCTATGATGTAGGTCCCAAAAACCTCAAGCCAAGGATTACGGTTTTTCTATAGACTTTTTCATGCTCATTCACACCGGACTTTTTCAAAACTCAAAAGCTTGCATGCCCGCATCAACTCGAAAAACTAAAAAAGAGTATTTTCGGTGGTCTAAATGTCGTTTTCTTGCAAATATCACCCCAAGGTCATGGCCACAAGCAATGAGTTTTTGTCGTTGGCTCGTTTGCCATCGAAGTAGGTCTAAAAATGCTTAAAACTTGGTCGACCTTTTTTGGGCGAAAAGCTACCTCGACTCACGAGTCGACGTCGATGAGTCTCTATGTTTGTTGCTTTTGCTATGATGTAGGTCCTAAAAAAACCTCAAATCGGGGATTATAGTTTTTCTATAGATTTTTTCATGCTTGTTCCCATTAGCCCTTCTAGGAACTCGAAAACCGACATGCCCTCATAATATCAAAAAACTAGAAAAGTGTATTTTCTACGCCTTAACGTCGTTTTTTTGCAAAAATCACCTCGAGATCATGGCCATAGGCATTGAGTTTTTGTCATTGGTTCGATTGCCATTAAACTAGGTCTAAAACTCGCTCAAAACCCGGTAGGCCTTTTTTGGGCGAAAATCAACCTCGACTCACGAGTCGAGACCGATGAGTTTCTATGTTTGTCGTTTTTGCTATGATGTAGGTCCCAAAAACCTCAAACCGGGGATTACGAGCTTTTCTATAGATGTTTTCACGCTCGTTCACACCGACCCTTCTAGGAACTAAAAAGCCCGCATGCCCGTATCATCTCGAAAAACTAGAAAAGTGCATTTTCTAGGTCTAAACGTCGTTTTCTTACAAAAATCACCCCGAGGTCATGGCCACAAGCAATCGGCTTTTATCATTGGCTCATTTGCCATCGAACTAGGTCTAAAACTTCTCAAAACTTGGTCGGCCTTTTTAGGCGAAAATCAACCTCGACTCACCGTCAAGGTCGATGAGTCTCTATGGTTGTCACTTTTTCTATGATGTAGGTCCTAAAAACCTCAAATAGGGATTACATTTTTCTTATAAGTTTTTTCACGCTCGTGTGAGCCATTCCGAGAACTTGAAAGCTCTGGATGCCTCCATCATCTCGAAAAATAAAAAAAGTGTATTTTCTAAGCCTCAACGTCGTTTTTTTACAAAAATCACCCCAATGTCATGGCCATAAGCAATGAGTTTTTATCATTGGCTCGTTTTCCATCGAAGTAGGTCTCAAATCGCTTAAAACTTTATCGGCCTTTTTTGGGCGAAAAGCAACCTTAGCTCACGATCGACGTCGATGACTCTCTATGTTTGTTGCTTTTGCTATAACGTAGGTCCAAAAAACCTCAAATTAAAGATTATAGTTTTCCTATAGATTTTTTCATGCTTGTTCCCACTAGCCCTTCCAAGAACTTGAAAGCCCGTATGCCCCCATCATCTTGGGAAAGTAGAAAAGTGTATTTTCTATGCCTCTATGTCGCTTTTTACAAAAATCACCCCGAGGTCATGGCTATTGGCAATGGGTTATTATCGTTGGCTCGTTTGCCATCGAACTTATAACTCAATCGGCCTTTTTTGGGTGAAAATCAACCTCGGCTCACGGTCGAGGCCCATGAGTCTCTATGTTTGTCGCTTTTGCTATGATGTAGGTCCCAAAAATATCAAAACAGGGATTACAATTTTCCCATATATTTTTTCACGCTCGTTCACACCGACCCTTCTAGGAATTCGAAAGCTCGCATGCCCGCATAATCTTGAAAAACTAAAAAAATTTATTATCCGGGCCTAAACGTCGTTTTCTTGCAAAAATCACCTCGAGGTCATGGCCATAAGAAATGAGTTTTTATCGTTGGCTTGTTTGCCATCGAACTAGGTCTAAAACTCGCTCAAATCTTGGTTAGCCTTTTTTGGGTGAAAATCAACCTCATCTCACGAGTCGAGGTGATGAGTCTCTATGTTTGTCGCTTTTGCTATGATGTAGGTCCCAAAAACCTCAAAACCAAGGATTACGGTTTTCCTATAGGTTTTTTCAAGCTCATTTACACCGACCTTTCTCGAAACTCGAAAGCTCGCATGCCCACATCATCTCGAAAAGCTAGAAAAGTGAATTTTCGTGGTCTAAATGTCGTTTTTTTGAAACATCACCCGGAGGTCATGGTCAAAGGCAATGAGTTTTTATCATTGGCTCATTTCCCATCAAACTAGTTCTAAAATTGCTCAAAACTTGGTCTACTTTTTTTGGGTGAAAATCAACCTCGGATTATAGTTAAGGCCGATGAGTCTCTATGTTTGTCGGTTTTGCTAGGATGTAGGTTCCAAAAAACCTCAAATCGGGGATTACGGCTTTTCTATAGATTTTTTCATGCTTGTTCCCACTAGCCCTTCCGAGAACTCGAAAGCTTGCATGCCCCCATAATCTCAAAAAACCAAAAAAGTGTATTTTCCGCACCTCAACATCATTTTTTTTGCAAAAATCACCCCGAGGTCATGGCCATAGCCATTAAGTTTTTATCATTGGCTCGATTGCCGTTAAACTAGGTCTAAAACTCGCTCAAAACTTGGTTGGCCTTTTTCGGGTGAAAATCAACCTCTCGCTCAAAGTCGAGGTCGATGAGTCTTTATTTTGTCGCTTTTGCTATGATGTAGGTCCCAAAAATCTCAAACCGGCGATAGTAGTTTTTCTATAGATTTTTTCATGCTCGTTCACACCGACCTTTCTCGAAACTCGAAAGCCGGCATGCCCGCATCATCTCGACAAACTAGAAACGTGTATCTTTAGGGTTTAAATGTCATTTGTTTGCAAAAATCACCTCGAGGTCCCGGCCACGAGCAATGAGTGTTTATCGTTGGCTCGTTTTCCATCGAGCTAGTTCTAAAACTCGTTTAAAACTTGGTTGAACTTTTTTGGGTGAAAATCAACCTCGGCTCACGGTCGAGGCGAGATGAATCTCTATGTTTGTCGCTTTTGCTATGATGTAGGTCCCAAAAACCTTAAATCGGAGATTACGGTTTTTCTATATATTTTTTCACGCTCGTTCCCACTAGCCCTTCATGGAACTCGAAAGCCCGCATACGCGTATCATCTCGAAAAACTAAAAACGTGTATCTTTAGGGTGTAAACGTCATTTGATTGTAAAAATCAACCCGAGGTCATGGACACGGGCAATGAGTTTTTATTGTTGGCTCGTTTGCCATCGAACTAGGTTTAAAATTGCTCAAAACTTAGTCGGCCTTTTTTGGGTGAAAATCAACCTCGGCTCACGGTCGACGTCAATGAGTCTTTATGTTTTTCGTTTTTGCTATAATGTAGGTCCCAAAAATCTCAAATTAGGGATTACAGATTTCCTATAGATTTTTTCATGCTTGTTCCCACTAGCCCTTCTAAGAACTCGAAAGCCCACATGCCCCCATCATCTCGAAAAAGTAGAAAAGTGTATTTTCTTCACCTCAACGTCGTTCTTTTACAAAAATGACCCCAAGGTCAAGGCCATTGGCAATGAGTTTTTATCATTGGCTAGTTTGCCCTCGAACTCAAAACTTGATCGGCCTTTTTTGGTGAAAATCAACTTCAACTCACGGTCGAGGTCGATGAGTCTCTATATTTGTCGCTTTTGCTATGATATAAGTCCCAAAAATATCAAAACAGGGGATTACAATTTTCCTATATATTTTTTTATGCTCGTTCACACCGACCCTTCCCGAACCTTAAAACTCGCATGCCCGTATTATCTCAAAAAAGTAAAAAAGTGTATTTTACGGGCCTAAACGTCGTTTTCTTACAAAAATCACCCCGAGGACATGCCCACAAGCAATGAGTTTTTATTGTTGGCTCGTTTCCCATTGAACTAGGTCTAAAACTACTCAAAACTTGGTCGGCCTTTTTTGGGCAAAAATTAACCTCATCTCACGAGTCGAGGCCGATGAGTCTCTATGTTTGTCGCTTTTGGTATGATGTAGGTCCCAAAAACCTCAAACCGGGGATTACAGTTTTTCTATAGATTTTTTCATGCTCATTCACCCCGGCCTTTCTCGAAACTCAAAAGCTCGCATTCCCGCAACATCTCGAAAAACTAGAAAAGTGTATTTTCGGGGTCTAAACGTCGTTTTTTTTGAAAAAATCACCCCGAGGTGATGGCCATAAGCAATGAGTTTTTATCATTGACTCAATTACCATTGAACTAGTTTTCCATCGAACTAGTTCTAAAACGGTTCAAAACTTGGTTGACTTTTTTTTTGTGAAAATCAACCTCGGCACATAGTCAAGGCCGATGAGGCTCTATGTATGTCACTTTTGCTATGGTGCGAGTCTCAAAAACCTCAAATCGGGGACTACGGTTTTCCTCTAGATTTTTTCATGCTTGTTCCCACTAGCCATTCCGGGAACTTGAAAGCTAGCATGCCCCCATAATCTCAAAAAACTAAAAAAGGGTATTTTACGCACCTCAACGTCGTTTTTTTTTTAAATCACCACGACGTCATGCCCATAGGCATTAAGTTTTTATCATTGGCTCGATTTCCATCAAACTAGGTGTAAAGCTCGCTCAAAACTTGGTCGGCCTTTTTTTGGGTGAAAATCAACCTCGGCTCACGGTCGAGGCCGATGAGTCTCTATGTTTGTCGCTTTTACTATGATGTAGGTCCCAAAAATATCAAAACGGGGATTATAGTTTTCCCATATATTTTTTCATGCTCGTTCACACCGACCCTTCTAGGAATTCAAAACCCGTATGCCGACATAATCTTGAAAAACTAAAAAAATTTATTATTTGGGCCTAAACATGGTTTTCTTACAAAAATCACCCCGAGGTCATCGCCACAAGCAATGAGTTTTTTTATCGTTGGCTCGTTTGCCATCAAACTAGGTCTAAAACTCGCTTAAAACTTGGTCGGCCTTTTTTGGGCGAAAATCAACCTCATCTCACGGTCGAGGCCGATGAGTCGTCTCTATGTTTGTCACTTTTGCTATGGTGCGAGTCCCAAAAACCTCAAATCGGGGATTACGGTTTTCCTATAGATTTTTTCATGCTTGTTCCCACTACCCATTCCGGGAACTCGAAAGCTCGCATGCCCCCATAATCTCGAAAAACTAAAAGTGTATTTTACGTGCCTCGATGTCGTTTTTTTAAAAAAAATCACCCTTACGTCATGGCCAAAGGCATTGAGTTTTTATCATTGGCTCGATTTCCATCAAACTAGGTCTAAAACTCGCTCAAAACTTGGTCGGCCTTTTTTGGGTGAAAATCAACCTCGGCTCACGATCGAGGCCGATGAGTTTCTATGTTTGTCGCTTTTGCTATGATATAGGTCCAAAAAATATCAAAACGAGGATTACGGTTTTGCTATATATTTTTTCACGTTTGTTCACACCGACCTTTACGGGAATTCGAAAGCCCTCATGCCCGCATAATCTTGAAAAACTAAAAAAAATTATTATCCGGGCCTAAACGTGTGTTTCTTACAAAAATCACGCCGAGGTCATCGCCACAAGCAATGTGTTTTTGTCTTTGGCTCGTTTGCCAACAAACTAGGTCTAAAACTCGCTCAAAACTTGGTAGGCCTTTTTTGGGCGAAAATCAACCTCATCTCACGGTCGAGGCCGATGAGTCTCTATGTTTATCGCTTTTGGCATGATGTAGGTCCCAAAAACCTCAAATCGGGGATTACAATTTTCATATAGATTTTTCAATGCTCGGTCACAACGCCTTTCTCGAAACAGGAAAGCTCGCATGCTCGCATCATCTCGAAAAACTAGAAAAGTGTATTTTCGGGGTCTAAACATTGTTTTTAGCAAAAATACCCCAAGGTCCCGGCCACGACCAATGAGTTTTTATCATTGGCTCATTTTCCATCGAACAAATTCTAAAACTACTCAAAAATTGGTTGACTTTTTTTTGATGAAAATCAATCTCGGCACATAGTCGAGCCCGATGAGTCTCTTTATTTGTCGCTTTTGCTATTATATAGGTCCCAAAAACCTCAAATTAGGGATTACGGTTTTGCTATAGATTTTTTCATGCTTCTTCCCACTAGCCGATCAAGGAACTTGAAAGCTCGCATGCCCCCATAATCTCAAAAAAATAGAAAAGTGTATTTTCTAGGCCTAAACGTCGTTTTCTTACAAAAATCACCATGACGTCATGGCCATAGGCATTGAGTTTTTATCATTGGCTCGATTTCCATCAAAATAGGTCTAAAACCGATCAAAACTTTGTTGGCCTTTTTGGGCGAAAATCAACCTCATCTCATAGTCGAGGCCGATGAGTCTCTATGTTTGTCCCTTTTGGTATGATGTAGGTTCCAAAAACCTTAAACCAAGGATTATAGTTCTCCTATAGATTTTTTCATGCTCATTCACACCGACCTTTCTCGAAACTAGAAAGCTCGCATGCTTGCATCATCTCGAAAAACTAGAAAAGTGTAT
Organism: Dovyalis caffra; assembly: GCA_963924115.1. Taxonomy (NCBI): domain Eukaryota; kingdom Viridiplantae; phylum Streptophyta; class Magnoliopsida; order Malpighiales; family Salicaceae; genus Dovyalis; species Dovyalis caffra. The sequence goes on along the minus strand of CAWUPB010001198.1, from coordinate 841,494 downwards.
TTTCGGGGTCTAAACATCGTTTTTTTACAAAAATACCCCGAGGTCATAGCCATAGCCAATGACTTTTTATCATTGGTTAGTTTTCCATCCACCTAGTTATAAAACTCGCTCAAAACTTGGTTGACTTTTTTTTGGTGAAAATCAACCTCGGCACATTGTCGAGGCCAATGAGTCTCTATGTTTGTCGCTTTTGCTATGATGCGAGTCCCAAAAACCTCAAATTAGGGATTACGGTCTTTCTATAGATTTTTTCATGCTTGTTCCTACTAGCCATTCCAAGAACTCAAAAGCTCGCATGCCCTCATAATCTCGAAAAAGTAGAAAAATGTATTTTACGTGCCTCAATGTCATTTTTTTTGCAAAAATCACCCCGATGTCATGGCCATAGGCATTGAGTTTTTATCACTAGCTCAATTTCCATCAAAATAGGTCTAAAATTGCTCAAAACTTGATCGACCTTTTTTGGTCGAAAATCAACCTCGGCTCACGATCGAGGCCGATAAGTCTCTATATTTGTCGCTTTTGCTATGATGTAGGTCCCAAAAACCTCAAACTAGGGATTATAGTTTTTCTATAGATTTTTTCACGCTCGTTCACACCAACCCTTCTCGAAACTCGGAAAGCCCGCATGCCCGTATTATCTCGAAAAACTAGAAAAGTTTATTTTCTTGGCCTAAACATCGTTTTCTTACAAAAATCAACCTAAGGTCATGGCCACAAGCAATGAGTTTTTATCCTTGGCTCGCTTTTCATCGAACTAGGTCTAAAACTCGCTCAAAACTTGGTCGGCCTTTTTTGGGAGAAAATCAACCTCATCTCACGAGTCGAGGCCGACGAGTCTCTATGTTTGTTGCTTTTGGTATGATGTAGGTCCCAAAAACCTCAAACCACGGATTACGGTTTCCCTATAGATTTTTTTATGCTCATTCACACCGGCCTTTCTCGAAACTCGAAAGTCCGCATGCCCGCATCATCTCGAAAAACTAGAAAAGTGTATTTTTAGGGTCTAAACGTCGTTTTTTAGCAAAACTCACCCCGAGGTCATAGCCATAGCCAATGAGCTTTTATCATTGGCTAGTTTTTCATCCAACTAGTTATAAAGCCGCTCAAAACTTGGTTGACTTTTTTTTGGTGAAAATCAACCTCGGCACATTGTCGAGGCCAATGAGTCTCTATGTTTGTCGCTTTTGCTATGATGCGAGTCTCAAAAACCTCAAATCGGGGATTATAGTTTTCCTATAAATTTTTTCATGCTTGTTCCTACTAGCCATTCCGGGAACTCGAAAGCTCGCATGCCCCCATAATCTCGAAAAAGTAGAAAAGTGTATTTTACGTGCCTCAATGTCATTTTTTTGAAAAATCACCACGATGTCATGGCCATAAGCTTTTAGTTTTTATCATTGGCTCAATTTCCATCGAAATAGGTCTAAAACTCGCTCAAAACATGGTCGGTGTTTTTTGGGTGAAAATCAACCTCGGCTTACGATCAAGGCCGATGAGTTTCTATCTTTGTCGTTTTTGCTATGATATAGGACCCAAAAACCTCAAACTAGGGATTATAGTTTTCTATAGATTTTTTCACGCTCGTTCACACCAACCCTTCTTGAAACCGGAAAGCCCGCATGCCCGTATTATCTCGAAAAACTAGAAAAGTGTATTTTCTTGGCCTAAACATCGTTTTCTTACAAAAATCAACCCAAGGTCATGGCCACAAGCAATGAGTTTTTATCCTTGGCTCGTTTTTCATTGAACTAGGTCTAAAACTCGCTCAAAACTTGGTCGGCCTTTTTGGGAGAAAATCAACCTCATCTCACAGTCGAGGCCGACGAGTCTCTATGTTTGTCGCTTTTGGTATGATGTAGGTCCCAAAAACCTCAAACCACGGATTACATTTTCCATATAGATTTTTTCATGCTCAATCACATCGACCTTTCCCGAAACTCAAAAGCCCGAATGCCCGCATCATCTTGAAAAACTAGAAAAGTGTATTTTCGGGGTCTAAACGTCGTTTTTTAGCAAAAATCACCCCGAGGTCATGGCCATAGGCAATGAGTTTTTATCATTGGCTCGTTTTCCGTCGAACTCATTTTCCATTGAACTAATTCTAAAGCGGCTCAAAACTTGGTTGACTTTTTTTGGTGAAAATCAACCTCGAGCACATAGTCCGAGCCGATGAGTCTCTATGTTTGTCACTTTTGCTATGGTGTAGGTCCCAAAAACCTCAAATTAGGGATTATAGTTTTCCTATAGACTTTTTCATGCTTGTTCCCACTACCCATTCCGGGAACTCGAAAGCTCGCATGCCCCCATAATATCAAAAAACTAAAAAAGTGTATTTTACGTGCCTCAATGTCGTTTTTTTAAAAAAATCACCCCGACGTCATGGCCATAGGCATTGAGTTTTTATCATTGGCTCGATTTCCATCAAACTAGGTCTAAAACTACTCAAAACTTGGTGGGCCTTTTTTGGGTGAAAATCAACCTCGGCTCACGGTCGAGGTCGATGAGTCTCTATGTTTGTCGCTTTTGCTATGATGTAGGTCTCAAAAATATCAAAATATGGATTACGGTTTTCCCATATATTTTTTCATGCTTGTTCACACCGATACTTCTAGGAATTCGAAAGCCCGCATACCCGCATAATCTTGAAAAGCTAAAAAAATTTATTATCCGGGCCACAACGTGGTTTTCTTACAAAAATCACCCCGAGGTCATCGCCACAAGCAATGAGTTTTTATCATTGGCTCGTTTGCCATCAAATTAGGTCTAAAACTCGCTCAAAACTTGGTTGGCCTTTTTTGGGCAAAAATCAACCTCATCTCACGGTCGAGGCCGATGAGTCTCTATGTTTGTCGCTTTTGGTATGATGTAGGTCCCAAAAACCTCAAATCGGGGATTACGGTTTCCCTATAGATTTTTTCATGCTCGATCACATCGGCCTTTCCCGAAACTCGAAAACCTACATACTCGCATCATCTCGAAAAACTAGAAAAGTGTATTTTCGGTGGTCTAAACGTCGTTTTTTAGCAAAAATCACCTCGAGGTCATGGCCATAGGCAATGAGTTTTTATCATTGGCTCGTTTCCCATCGAACTCGTTTTCCGTTGAACTAGTTCTAAAGCGGTTCAAAACTTGGTTGACTTTTTTTGGTGAAAATCAACCTCGAGCACATAGTCCGAGCCGATGAGTCTCTATGTTTGTCACTTTTGCTATGGTGCAAGTCTCAAGAACCTCAAATCGGGGATTACGGTATTCTTATAGATTTTTTCATGCTTATTCCCACTAGCCATTCCGGGAACTCGAAAGCTCGCATGCCCCAATAATCTCAAAAAACTAAAAAAGTGTATTTTACGCACCTCAATGTCGTTTTTTAAAAAAATCACCACGACGTCATGGCAATAGGCATTGAGTTTTTATCATTGGCTCGATTTCCATCAAACTAGGTCTAAAACTACTCAAAACTTGGTGGGCCTTTTTTGGGTGAAAATCAACCTCAACTCACAATCGAGGCCGATGAGTCTCTATGTTTGTCGCTTTTGCTATGATGTAGGTCCCAAAAGTCAAAACAGGGATTACGGTTTTTCCATATATTTTTTCACGCTCGTTCACACCGACCCCTCTAGGAATTCGAAAGCCCGCATGCCCGTATAATCTTGAAAAACTAAAAAAATTTATTATCTAGGCCTAAACGTGGTTTTCTTACAAAAATCAACCCAAGGTCATCGCCACAAGCAATGAGTTTTTATCGTTGGCTCTTTTGCCATCAAAATAGGTCTAAAACTCGCTCAAAACTTGGTCGGCCTTTTTGGGCGAAAAGCAACCTCATCTCACGGTCGAGGCCGATGAGTCTCTATGTGTGTCGTTTTTGGTATGATGTAGGTCCCAAAAACCTCAAATCGGGGATTACATTTTCCTTATAGATTTTTTCATGCTCGATCACACCGGCCTTTCCCGAAACTTGAAGGCCCGCATGCTCGCATCATCTCGAAAAACTAGAAAAGTGTATTTTCTAGGTCTAAACATCGTTTTTTAGGAAAAATACTCCAAGGTCATGGCCACGAGCAATGATTTTTTATCATTGGTTCATTTTCTCGTCGAACTAGTTCTAAAATTGCTCAAAACTTGGTTGACTTTTTTTGGGTGAAAATCAATCTCAGCACATAGTCGAGGCCGATGAGTCTCTTTATTTGTCGCTTTTGCTATTATGTAGGTCCCAAAAACCTCAAATTAGGAATTACGGCTTTGCTATAGATTTTTTCATGCTTCGTCCCACTAGCCATTCAAGGAACTCGAAAGCTTGCATGCCCCGTAATCTCAAAAATGTAGAAAAGTGTATTTTTCGCGCCTCAATGTCGTTTTTTTGCAAAAATCACCACGACGTCATAACCATAGGCATTGAGTTTTTATCATTGGCTCGATTTCCATCGAAATAGGTCTAAAACTACTCAAAACTTGGTCGGTCTTTTACGGGTGAAAATCAACCTCGGCTCACGGTCGAGGCCGATGAGTCTCTATGTTTGTCGCTTTCGCTATGATGTAGGTCCCAAAAACCTCAAACTAGGGATTATAGTTTTTCTATAAATTTTTTCACACTCGTTCACACCAACCCTTCTCGAAACCGGAAAGCTCGCATGCCCGTATTATCTCAAAAAACTAGAAAAGTGTATTTTCTTGGCCTAAACGTCGTTTTCATACAAAAATCAACCCAAGGTCATGGCGACAACCAATGAGTTTTAATCATTGTCTCGTTTTCCATCGAACTAGGTCTAAAAGTGCTCAAAACTTGATCCGCCTTTTTCGGGCGAAAATCAACCTCATCTCATAGTCGAGGTCGATGAGTCTCTATGTTTGTCGCTTTTGGTATTATGTAGGTCTCAAAAACCTCAAACCGGGGATTACGGTTTCCATATAGATTTTTTCATGCTCATTCACATCGGCCTTTCCCGAAACTCGAAAGCCCGCATGCCCGCATCATCTCAAAAAACTAGAAAAGTGTATTTTCGTGGTCTAAACGTCGTTTTTTAGCAAAAATCACCCCGAGGTCATGGCCATAGGCAATGAGTTTTTATCATTGGCTCATTTTCCATCGAACTCATTTTCCATTGAACTAATTCTAAAGCGGCTCAAAACTTGGTTGACTTTTGTTTGGTGAAAATCAACCTCGAGCACATAGTCCAGTGCCGATGAGCCTCTATATTTGTCACTTTTGCTATGGTGCGAGTCCCAAAAACCTCAAATCAAGGATTACGGTTTTCCTATAGATTTTTTCATGCTTGTTCCCACTACCCATTCCGAGAACTCGAAAGCTCGCATGCCCCCATAATATCAAAAAACTAAAAAAGTGTATTTTACGTGCCTCAATGTCGGTTTTTTAAAAAATCACCCCGACGTCATGGCCATAGGCATTGAGTTTTTATCATTGGCTCGATTTCCATCAAACTAGGTCTAAAACTCGCTCAAAACTTGGTGGGCCTTTTTTGGGTGAAAATCAACCTTAGCTCACGAGTCGAGGCCGATGAGTTTCTATGTTTGTCGCTTTTGCTATGATGTAGGTCTCAAAAATATCAAAATATGGATTATAGTTTTCCCATATATTTTTTCACGCTTGTTCACACCGACACTTCTAGGAATTCGAAAGCCCGCATGCCCGCATAATTTTGAAAAACTAAAAAAATTTATTATCCGGGCCACAACGTGGTTTTCTTACAAAAATCACCCCGAGGTCATCGCCATAAGCAATGAGTTTTTATCATTGGCTCGTTTGCCATCAAATTAGGTCTAAAACTCGCTCGAAGTTGGTCGGCCTTTTTTGGGCAAAAATCAACCTCATCTCACGGTCGAGGTCGATGAGTCTCTATGTTTGTCGCTTTAGGTATGATGTAGGTCCCAAAAACCTCAAATCGGGGATTACGGTTTCCCTATAGATTTTTTCATGCTCGATCACACCGACCTTTCCCGAAACTCGAAAACCTACATACTCGCATCATCTCGAAAAACTAGATAAGTGTATTTTCGGGGTCTAAACATCGTTTTTTAGCAAAAATCACCCCAAGGTCATGGCCACGGACAATGACTTTTTATCATTGGCTCGTTTTCCATCAAACTCATTTTCCATTGAACTAGTTCTAAAGCGGTTCAAAACTTGGTTGACTTTTTTTTGGTGAAAATCAACCTCGAGCACATAGTCCGAGCCGATGAGTCTCTATGTTTGTCACTTTTGCTATGGTGCAAGTCTCAAGAACCTCAAATCGGGGATTACGGTTTTCCTATAGATTTTTTCATGCTTATTCCCACTAGCCATTCCGGGAACTCGAAAGCTCGCATGCCCCGATAATCTCAAAAAACTAAAAAAGTGTATTTTACGCACCTCAATGTCGTTTTTTAAAAAAATCACCACGACGTCATGGCCATAGGCATTGAGTTTTTATCATTGGCTCGATTTCCATCAAACTAGGTCTAAAACTCGCTCAAAACTTGGTGGGCCTTTTTTGGGTGAAAATCAACCTCGGCTCACGGTCGAGGCCGATGAGTCTCTATGTTTGTCGCTTTTGCTATGATGTAGGTCTCAAAAATATCAAAATATGGATTACGGTTTTCCCATATATTTTTTCACGCTTGTTCACACCGACACTTCTAGGAATTTGAAAGCCCGCATGCCCGCATAATCTTGAAAAACTAAAAAAAATTATTATCCGGGCCACAACGTGGTTTTCTTACAAAAATCACCCCGAGGTCATCGCCACAAGCAATGAGTTTTTATCGTTGGCTCGTTTGCCATCAAACTAGGTCTAAAACTCGCTCAAAACTTGGTTGACTTTTTATTGGTGAAAATCAACCTCGGCACATAGTGGAGGCCAATGAGTCTCTTTATTTATCGCTTTTGCTATTATGTAGGCCCCAAAAACCTCAAATTAGGGATTATAGTTTTCCAAAAGATTTTTTCATGCTTCTTCTCACTAGCTATTCCATGAACTCAAAAGCTCGCATGCCACATAATCTCGAAAAAGTAGAAAAGTGTATTTTCACGTGACTCAACGTCGTTTTTTACAAAAATCACCCCGACGTCATAACCATAGGCATTGAGTTTTTATCATTGGTTCGATTTCCATCAAAATAGGTCTAAAACTCGCTCAAAACTTGGTCGAACGTTTTTGGGTGAAAATCAACCTCGACTCACTGGTCGAGGCCGATAAGTCTCTATGTTTGTCGCTTTTGCTATGATGTAGATCTCAAAAATATAAAAATATGGATTACGGTTTTCCCATATATTTTTTCACGCTTGTTCACACCGACACTTCTAGGAATTTGAAAGCCCGCATGCCCGCATAATCTTGAAAAACTAAAAAAAATTTATTATCCGGTCCACAACGTGGTTTTCTTACAAAAATCACCCCGAGGTCATTGCCACAAGCAATGAGTTTTTATCATTGGCTCGTTTGCCATCAAACTAGGTCTAAAACTCGCTCAAAACTTGGTCAAGCCTTCTTTGGGCAAAAATCAACCTCATCTCACGGTCGAGGCCGATGAGTCTCTATGTTTGTCGCTTTTGGTATGATGTTGGTCCCAAAAACCTCAAATCGGGGATTACGGTTTCCCTATAGATGTTTTCATGCTCGGTCACACCGGCTTTTCCCAAAACTCGAAAACCTACATACTCGCATCATCTCGAAAAACTAGATAAGTGTATTTTCGGGGTCTAAACATCGTTTTTTAGCAAAAATCACCCCAAGGTCATGGCCACGGACAATGAGTTTTTATCATTTGCTCCTTTTCCATCGAACTAGTTCTAAAACTACTCAAAACTTGGTTGACTTTTTATTGGTGAAAATCAACCTCGGCACATAGTCGAGGCCGATGAGTCTCTTTATTTGTCGGTTTTGCTATTATGTAGGTCCCAAAAACCTCAAATTAGGGATTACGAGTTTTCCAAAAGATTTTTTCATGCTTCTTCCCACTAGCCATTCCATGAACTCAAAAGCTCGCATGCCCCATAATCTCGAAAAAGTAGAAAAGTGTATTTTTTTTTGCCTAAACGTTGTTTTTTTGCAAAAATACCCTCACGTGATAACCATAGGCATTGAGTTTTTATCATTGGCTCGATTTCCATCAAAATAGGTCTAAAACTCGCTCAAAACTTGGTTGGACTTTTGTGGGTGAAAATCAACCTCGGCTCATAGTCGAGGCCAATGAGTCTCTATGTTTGTCGCCTTTGCTATGATGTAGATCCCAAAAACCTCAAACTAGGGATTACGGTTTTCTATAGATTTTTTCATGCTCGTTCACACCAACCCTTCTCAAAGCTGGAAAGCCCGCATGCGTGTATTATCTCAAAAAAGTAAAAAAGTGTATTTTTTGTGCCCCAACGTCGTTTTTTTGCAAAAATCACCCCGACGTCATAACCATAGGCATTAAGTTTTTATCATTGGCTCGATTTCCATCGAAATAGGTCTAAAACTACTCAAAACTTGGTCGGTCTTTTTTGGGTGAAAATCAACCTCGGCTCACGGTCGAGGCCGATGAGTCTCTATGTTTGTCGCTTTTGGTATGATGTAGGTCCCAAAAACCTCAAACCACAGATTACAATTTTTCTATAGATTTTTTTATGCTCATTCACATCGGCCTTTCCCGAAACTCGAAATCCTACATGCCCGCATCATCTCGAAAAACTAGAAAAGTGTATTTTCGGGGTCTAAACATCGTTTTTTAGCAAAAATCACCCCGAGGTCATGGCCATAGGCAATGAGTTTTTATCATTGGCTCATTTTCCATCGAACTCGTTTTCCATTGAACTAGTTCTAAAGCGATTCAAAACTTGGTTGACTTTTTTTGGTGAAAATCAACCTCGGCACATAGTCCAGTGCGATGAGTCTCTATGTTTGTCACTTTTCCTATGGTGTAGGCCTCAAAAACCTCAAATCGGCGATTGCGGTTTTCCTATAGATTTTTTCATGCTTATTCCCACTAGCCATTCTAGGAACTCGAAAGCTCGCATGCCCCCATAATCTCGAAAAAATAAAAAAGTGTATTTTCACGCAACTCAATGTCGTTTTTTAAAAAAATCACCCCGACATCATGGCCATAGGCATTGAGTTTTTAGCATTGGCTCGATTTCCATCAAACTAGGTCTAAAACTCGCTCAAAACTTGGTGGGCCTTTTTTGGGTGAAAATCAACCTCGGCTCGGAATCGAGGCCGATAAGTCTCTATGTTTGTCGCTTTTGCTATGATGTAGGTCCCAAAAACCTCAAACTAGGGATTATAGTTTTTCTATAGATTTTTTCATGCTCCTTCACACCAACCCTTCTCAAAGCTGGAAAGCCCGCATGCGTGTATTATCTCGAAAAACTAGAAAAGTGTATTTTTCTAGGCCTAAACGTCGTTTTCTTACAAAAATCACCATGACGTCATGGCCATAGGCATTGAGTTTTTATCATTGGCTCGATTTCCATCAAAATAGGTCTAAAACTCGATCAAAACTTGGTCGGCCTTTTTTGGGTGAAAATCAACCTCATCTCATAGTCGAGGCCGATGAGTCTCTATGTTTGTCTCTTTTGGTATGATGTAGGTTCCAAAAACCTTAAACCAAGGATTATAGTTCTCCTATAGATTTTTTCATGCTCATTCACACCGACCTTTCTCAAAACTCGAAAGCTCGCATGCTTGCATCATCTCGAAAAACTAGAAAAGTGTATTTTCGGGGTCTAAACATTGTTTTCTTACAAAAATCACCCCGAGGTCATAGCCATAGCCAATGAGTTTTTATCATTGGCTAGTTTTCCATCGAACTAGTTATAAACGCGCTCAAAACTTGGTTGACGTTTTTTTGGTGAAAATCAACCTCGGCACATTGTCGAGGCCAATGAGTCTCTATGTTTGTCGCTTTTGCTATGATGCGAGTCCCAAAAAGCTCAAATCGGGAATTACGGTCTTCCTATAGATTTTTTCATGCTTGTTCCTACTAGCCATTCCAAGAACTCGAAAGCTCGCATGCCCCCATAATCTCCAAAAAGTAGAAAAGTGTATTTTCACGTGCCTCAATGTCATTGTTTTTGCAAAAGCACCTCGAGGTCATGGCCATAGGCATTGAGTTTTTATCATTGGCTCAATTTCCATCAAAATAGGTCTAAAATTGCTCAAAACTTGATCGGCCTTTTTGAGCGAAAATCAACCTCGGCTCACGATCAAGGCCGATGAGTCTCTATGTTTGTCACTTTTGCTATGATGTAGGTCCCAAAAACCTCAAACTAGGGATTATAGTTTTTCTATAGATTTTTTCACGCTCGTTCACACCAACCCTTCTCGAAACTGGAAAGCCCGCATGCCCGTATTATCTCGAAAAACTAGAAAAGTGTATTTTCTTGGCCTAAACATCGTTTTCTTACAAAAATCAACCCAAGATCATGGCCACAAGCAATGAGTTTTTATACTTGGCTCGTTTTTCATCAAACTAGGTCTAAAACTCGCTCAAAACTTGGTGGGCCTTTTTTGGGTGAAAATCAACCTCGGCTCACAATCGAGGCCGATGAGTCTCTATGTTTGTCGCTTTTGCTATGATGTAGGTCCCAAAAACCTCAAACTAGGGATTATAGTTTTTCTATAGATTTTTTCATGCTCCTTCACACCAACCCTTCTCAAAACTGGAAAGCCCACGTGCGTGTATTATCTCGAAAAACTAGAAAAGTATATTTTACGGGCCTAAACGTCGTTTTCTTACAAAAATCACCATGACATCATGGCCATAGGCATTGAGTTTTTATCATTGGCTCGATTTCCATCAAAATAGGTCTAAAACTCGATCAAAACTTGGTCGGCCTTTTTGGGCGAAAATCAACCTCGGCTCACGGTCGAGGCCGATGAGTCTCTATGTTTGTCCCTTTTGGTCCGATGTAGGTTCCAAAAACCTCAAACCAAGGATTATAGTTCTCCTATAGATTTTTTCATGCTCATTCACACCGACCTTTCTCGAAACTCGAAAGCTCGCATGCTTGCATCATCTCGAAAAACTAAGAAAGTGTATTTTCGGGGTCTAAACATCTTTTTTTTACAAAAATCACACCGAGGTCATAGCCATAGCCAATGGGTTTTTATCATTGGCTAGTTTTCCATCCAACTAGTTATAAAATCGCTCAAAACTTGGTTGACTTTTTTTTGGTGAAAATCAACCTCGGCACATTGTCGAGGCCAATGAGTCTCTATGTTTGTCGCTTTTGCTATGATGCAAGTCCCAAAAACCTCAAATCGGGGATTACGGTCTTCCTATAGATTTTTTCATGCTTGTTCCTACCGGCCATTCCAAGAACTCGAAAGCTTGCATGCTCCCATAATCTCAAAAAAGTAGAAAAGTGTATTTTCTAGGCCTCAATGTCATTTGTTTTGCAAAAATCACCACGATGTCATGGCCATAGGCATTGAGTTTTTATCTTTGGCTCAATTTCCATCAAAATAGGTCTAAAATTGCTCAAAACTTGATCGGCCTTTTTGGGCGAAAATCAACCTCGGCTCACGGTCGAGGCCAATGAGTCTCTATGTTTGTCGCTTTTGCTATGATGTAGGTCCCAAAAACCTCAAACTAGAGATTATAGTTTTTCTATAAATTTTTTCACGCTCGTTCACACCAACCCTTCTCGAAACTGGAAAGCCCGCATGCCCGTATTATCTCGAAAAAACTAGAAAAGTGTATTTTCTTGGCATAAACATCGTTTTCTTACAAAATTCAACCCAAGGTCATGGCCACAAGCAATGAGTTTTTATCCTTGGCTCATTTTTCATCGAACTAGGTCTAACATTGCTCAAAACATGGTCGGCCTTTTTTGGACGAAAATCAACCTCATCTCACGAGTCTACGCCGACGAGTCCGTATGTTTGTCGCTTTTGGTATGATGTAGGTCCCAAAAACCTCAAACCACGGATTACGGTTTTCCTATAGATTTTTTTATGCTCATTCACACCGGCCTTTCCCGAAAGTCGAAAGCTCGCATGCCCGCATCATCTCAAAAAACTAGAAAAGTGTATTTTCGGGGTCTAAACGTCGTTTTTTAGCAAAAATCACCCCGAGGTCATGGCCATAGGCAATGAGTTTTTATCATTAGCTCGTTTTCCATCGAACTCGTTTTCCATTGAACTAGTTCTAAAGCGGTTCAAAACTTGGTTGACTTTTTTTGGTGAAAATCAACCTCGGCACATAGTCCGATGCGATGAGTCTCTATGTTTGTCACTTTTGCTATGGTGCGAGCCTCAAAAACCTCAAATCAAGGATTACGGTTTTCCTATAGATTTTTTCATGCTTATTCCCACTAGCCATTCCGGGAACTCAAAAGCTCGCATGCCCCCATAATCTCAAAAAACTAAAAAAGTGTATTTTCCGCACCTCAATGTCTTTTTTAAAAAAATCACCCCGACGTCATAGCCATAGGCATTGCGTTTTTATCATTGCCTCGATTTCCATCAAACTAGGTCTAAAACTCGCTCAAAACTTGGTGGGCCTTTTTTGGGTGAAAATCAACCTCGGCTCGGAATCGAGGCCGATGAGTCTCTATGTTTGTCGCTTTTGCTATGATGTAGGTCCCAAAAACCTCAAACTAGGGATTATAGTTTTTCTATAGATTTTTTCATGCTCGTTCACACCAACCCTTCTCAAAGCTGGAAAGCCCGCATGCGTGTATTATCTCGAAAAACTAGAAAAGTGTATTTTCCGGGCTTAAACATCGTTTTCTTACAAAAATCACCATGACGTCATGGCCATAGGCATTGAGTTTTTATCATTGGCTCGATTTCCATTAAAATAGGTCTAAAACTCGATCAAAACTTGGTCGGCCTTTTTTGGGCGAAAATCAACCTCATCTAATAGTCGAGGCCGATGAGTCTCTATGTTTGTCCCTTTTGGTCCGATATAGGTTCCAAAAACCTCAAACCAAGGATTATAGTTCTCCTATAGATTTTTTCATACTCATTCACACCGACCTTTCTCGAAACTCGAAAGCTCGCATGCTTGCATCATCTCGAAGAACTAGAAAAGTGTATTTTCGTAGTCTAAACATCGTTTTCTTACAAAAATCACCCCGAGGTCATAACCATAGCTAATGAGTTTTTATCATTGGCTAGTTTTCCATCCAACTAGTTATAAAGCCGCTCAAAACTTGGTTGACTTTTTTTGGTGAAAATCAACCTCGGCACATTGTCGAGGCCAATGAGTCTCTATGTTTGTCGCTTTTGCTATGATGCGAGTCCCAAAAACCTCAAATCGGGGATTATAGCCTTCCTATAGATTTTTTCATGCTTGTTCCTACTAGCCATTCCGGGAACTCGAAAGCTCGCATGCCCCCATAATCTCCAAAAAGTAGAAAAGTGTATTTTACGTGCCTCAATGTCATTTTTTTTGTAAAAATCACCACGATGTCATGGCCATAGGCATTGAGTTTTTATCATTAGCTCAATTTCCATCAAAATAGGTAAAAAATTGCTCAAAACTTGATCGGCCTTTTTTGGGTGAAAATCAACCTCATCTCACAATCGAGGCCGATGAGTCTCTATGTTTGTCGCTTTTGGTATGATGTAGGTCCCAAAAACCTCAAACCGAGAGATTACGGTTTTCCTATAGATTTTTTCATACTCATTCACAATGGCCTTTCTCGAAACTTGAAAGCTCGCATGCCCGCATCATCTCAAAAAACTAGAAAAGTGTATTTTCGGGGTCTAAACGTTATTTTTTTGTAAATATCACCTCGAGGTCATAGCTATAGGCAATGAGTTTTTATCATTGGTCGGTTTTCCATCGAACTAGTTATAAAACTCGCTCAAAACTTGGTAGACTTTTTTCGGTGAAAACCAACCTCGGCATATAGTTGAGGTCGATGAGTCTCTATGTTTGTCGCTTTTGCTATGATGCGAGTCCCAAAAACCTTGAATTAGGGATTATAATTTTCTTATAGATTTTTTCAAGCTTCTTCCCACTAGCCAATCTAGGAACTCAAAAGCTCGCATGCCCCCATAAATTCAAAAAACTAGAAAAGTGTATTTTCTATGCCTCAACGTCGTTATTTTGCAAAAATCACCACGACGTCATGGCCATAGGCATTGATTTTTTATCATTGGCTCGATTTCCATCAAAATAGGTCCAAAGCTGCTCAAAACTTGATCGATCTTTTTTGGGTGAAAATCAACCTCGGTTCCCGATCGAGGCCGATGAGTCTCTATGTTTGTCGCTTTCGCTATGATGTAGGTCTCAAAAACCTCAAACTAGGGATTATAGTTTTTCTATAGATTTTTTCATGCTCGTTCACACCAACCCTTCTCAAAACTCGGAAAGCCCGCATGCGTGTATTATCTCGAAAAACTAGAAAAGTGTATTTATTAGGCCTCAACGTTGTTTTCTTACAAAAATCACCTCGAGGTCATGGCCACAAGCAATGAGTTTTTATCGTTGGCTCGATTTCCATCAAACTAGGTCTAAAACTCGCTCAAAACTTGTTCGGCCTTTTTTGGGCAAAAATCAACCTCGACTCACGAGTCGATGCCGATAAGCCTCTATGTTCGTCGCTTTTGCTATAATGTAGGTCCCAAAAACCTCAAACTAGGGATTATAGTTTTTCTATAGATTTTTTCACGCTCATTCACACCGACCCTTCTCGAAATTTGAAGGCTCGCATGCCCGTATTATCTCAAAAAACTAGAAAAGTGTATTTTCTCTTACCTAAACGATGTTTTCTTACAAAAATCAACCCAAGGTCATGGGCACAATCAATGAGTTTTTATCGTTGGCTCTTTTGCCATCGAACTGGATCTAAAACTCGCTCAAAACTTAGTCGGCCTTTTTTGGGTGAAAATCAACCTCATCCGACAATCGAGGCCGATGAGTCTCTATGTTTGTCGCTTTTGGTATGATGTAGGTCCCAAAAACCACAAACCGGAGATTACAATTTCTCTATAAATTTTTTCATGCTCGGTCACACCGGCCTTTCTCGAAACTCGAAAGCCTCGCATGCCCGCATCATCTCTAAAAACTAGAAAAGTGTATTTTCGGGGTCTAAACGTTATTTTTTAGCAAAAATCACCCCAAGGTCATGGCTACATGCAATGAGTTTTTATCATTGGCTCGTTTTCCATGGAACTAGTTCTAAAACTCGCTCTAAACTTGGTGACTTTTTTTTGGTGAAAATCCACCTCATTACATAGTCGAGGCCGATGAGTCTCTATGTTTGTCGTTTTTGCTATGCTTGTAGGTCCAAAAAACCTTAAATCGGGGATTACAATTTTCCTATAGATTTTTTCATATTTGTTCCCACTAGCCATTCCGGGAACTCGAAAGCTCACATGCCCTCATAATATCAAAAAACTAGAAAAGTGTATTTTCTACGCCTCAACGTCAATTTTTTTCAAAAATCACCCTTACGTCATGGCCATAGGCATTGAGTTTTTATCATTGGCATGATATCCATCAAAATAGGTCTAAAATAGCTCAAAACTTTATCGATCTTTTTTGGGCAAAAATCAACCTCGGCTCGCGGTCGAGGCCGATGAGTCTCTATGTTTGTCGCTTTTGCTATGATATAGGTCTCAAAAACCTCAAACTAGGGATTATCGTTTTTCTATAGATTTTTTCAAGCTCGTTCACACCGATCCTTCTCGGAATTTTAAGGCTCGCATGCTCGTATTATCTCAAAAAACTAGAAAAGTGTATTTTCCGGGCCTAAACGTCGTTTTCTTACAAAAATCAACCCGAGGTCATGGCCACAAGCAATGAGTTTTTATCGTTGGCTCGTTTGCCATCGAACTAGGTCTAAAACTACTCAAAACTTGATCAGCCTTTTTTGGGTGAAAATCAACCTCATATCACGGTCGAGGCCGATGAGTCTCTATGTTTGTCGCTTTTGGTATAATGTAGGTCCCAAAAACCTCAAACCGGGGATTACGGTTTCCCTATAGAATTTTTCATACTCGATCACACTAGCCTTTCCCGAAACTCAAAAGCCTACATGCCCGCATTATCTCGAAAAACTAAAAAAGTGTATTTTCGGTGGTCTAAACGTTGTTTTTTAACAAAAATCACCCCGAGGTCATGGCATAGGCAATGAGTTTTTATCATTGGCTCGTTTTCCATCGAACTAGTTCTAAAACTCGCTCAAAACTTGGTTGACTTTTGTTTGGTGAAAATTAACCTCGGCATATAGTCGAGGCCGATGAGTATGTATGTTTGTCGCTTTTGCTATGATGTAGGTCCCAAAAACCTCAAATTAGGGATTACGGTCTTCCTGTAGATTTTTTCATGCTTGTTCCTACTAGCCATTTCGGGAACTCGAAAGCTCGCATGCCTCCATAAGCTCAAAAAAGTAGAAAAGTATATTTTCACGCGCCTTAATGTCATTTTTTTGTAAAAATCACCACGACGTCATGGCCATATGCATTGAGTTTTTATCATTGGCTCGATTTCCATCAAAATAGGTCTAAAACTCGCTCAAAACTTGGTCGGCCTTTTTTGGGCGAAAATCAACCTCGGCTCACGAGTCGAGGTCGATGAGTCTCTATGTTTGTCGCTAGTGGTATGATGTCGGTCTCAAAAACCTCAAACCGGGGATTACGGCTTTTCTATAGATTTTTTCATGCTCATTCACACCGGCCTTTCCCGAAAGACGAAAGCCCGCATGCTCGCATCATCTCGAAAAACTAGGAAAGTGTATTTTCGGTGTCTAAACATCGTTTTTTAGCAAAAATCACTCCAAGGTCATGGCCACGAGCAATGAGTTTTTATCATTGGCTCGTTTTCCATTGAACTAGTTCTAAAACTACTCAAAACTTGGTTGACTTTTTTTGGTGAAAATCAACCTCGGCACATAGTCGAGGCCAATGAGTCTCTATGTTTGTCATTTTTTCTATGATCCGAGTCCCAAAAACCTCAAATTAGGGATTATAGTTTTCCAAAAGATTTTTTCATGCTTCTTCCCACTAGCCATTCCATGAACTCAAAAGCTCGCATGCCCCATAATCTTGAAAAAGTAAAAAAGTGTATTTTACGTGACTCAACGTCGTTTTTTTGCAAAAATCACCCCGACATCATAACCATAGGCATTGAGTTTTTATCATTGGCTCGATTTTCATCAAAATAGGTCTAAAACTCGCTCAAAACTTGGTCGGACGTTTTTGGGTGAAAATCAACCTCGGCTCACGGTCAAGGCCGATGAGTCTCTATGTTTGTCGCTTTTGCTATGATGTAAGTCTCAAAAATATCAAAATATGGATTACGGTTTTCCCATATATTTTTTCACGCTCGTTCACACCGACACTTCTAGGAATTTCACGACCGCATGCCCGCATAATCTTGACAAACTAAAAAATTTATTATCCGGGCCACAACGTGGTTTTCTTACAAAAATCACCCCGAGGTCATCGCCACAAGCAATGAGTTTTTATCATTGGCTCGTTTACCATCAAACTAGGTCTAAAACTACTCAAAACTTGGTCGGCCTTTTTTGGGCAAAAATCAACCTCATCTCACGGTCGAGGCCGATGAGTCTCTATGTTTGTCGCTTTTGGTATGATGTAGGTCCCAAAAACCTCAAATCGGGGATTACGGTTTCCCTATAGATTTTTTCATGCTCGATCACACCGGCCTTTCCCGAAACTAGAAAACCTACATACTCGCATCATCTCGAAAAACTAGATAAGTGTATTTTCGGGGTCTAAACATCGTTTTTTAGCAAAAATCACCCAAGGTCATGGCCACGGACAATGAGTTTTTATCATTGGCTCGTTTTCCATTGAACTAGTTCTAAAGCTGCTCAAAACTTGGTTGACTTTTTGTTGGTGAAAATCAACCTCGGCACATAGTCGAGGTCGATGAGTCTCTTTATTTGTCGCTTTTGCTCTTATGTAGGTCCTAAAAACCTCAAATTAGGGATTATAGTTTCCCAAAAGATTTTTTCATGCTTCTTCCCACTAGCCATTCCATGAACTCAAAAGCTCGCATGCCCCCATAATCTCGAAAAAGTAGAAAAGTGTATTTTCCGTGCCTCAACGTTGTTTTTTTGCAAAAATCACCCTCACGTCATAACCATAGGCATTGAGTTTTTATCATTGGATCGATTTCCGTCGAAATAGGTCTAAAACTACTCAAAACTTGGTCGGTCTTTTTTGGGTGAAAATCAACCTCGGCTCACGAGTCGAGGCCGATGAGTCTCTATGTTTGTCGCTTTTGTTATGATGTAGGTCCCAAAACCCTCAAACTAGGGATTATAGTTTTTCTATAGATTTTTTCATGCTCGTTCATACCAACCCTTCTCAAAGCTGGAAAGCCCGCATGCGTGTATTATCTCGAAAAACTAGAAAAGTGTATTTATTAGGCCTCAACGTCGTTTTCTTACAAAAATCACCTCGAGGTCATGGCCACAAGCAATGAGTTTTTATCATTGGCTCGATTTCCATCAAACTAGGTCTAAAACTCGCTCAAAACTTGTTCGACCTTTTTTGGGCAAAAATCAACCTCGACTCACGGTCGAGGCCGATGAGTCTCTATGTTTGTCGCTTTTGCTATGATGTAGGTCCCAAAAACCTCAAACTAGGGATTATAGTTTTTCTATAGATTTTTTCATGCTCGTTCACACCAACCCTTCTCAAAGCTCGGAAAGCTCGCATGCGTGTATTATCTCGAAAAACTAGAAAAGTGTATTTTCTAGGCCTAAACGTCATTTTCTTACAAAAATCACCATGACGTCATGGCCATAGGCATTGAGTTTTTATCATTGGCTCGATTTCCATCAAAATAGGTCTAAAACTCGATCAAAACTTGGTCGGCCTTTTTTGGACGAAAATCAACCTCATCTCATAGTCGAGGCCGATGAGTCTCTATGTTTGTCCCTTTTAGTATGATGTAGGTTCCAAAAACCTCAAACCAAGGATTATAGTTCTCCTATAGATTTTTTCATGCTCATTCACACCGACCTTTCTCGAAACTCGAAAGCTCGCATGCTTGCATCATCTCGAAAAACTAGAAAAGTGTATTTTCGGTGGTCTAAATATCGTTTTTTTACAAAAATCACCCCGAGGTCATAGCCATAGCTAATGAGTTTTTATCATTGGCTAGTCTTCCATCCAACTAGTTATAAAGCTCGCTCAAAACTTGGTTGACTTTTTTTGGTGAAAATCAACCTCGGCACATTGTCGAGGCCAATGAGTCTCTATGTTTGTCGCTTTCGCTATGATGCGAGTCCCAAAAACCTCAAATCGGGGATTACATTCTTCCTATAGATTTTTTCATGCTTGTTCCTACTAGCCATTCCGGGAACTCGAAAGCTCGCATGCCCCCATAATCTCGAAAAAGTAGAAAAGTGTATTTTCTATGCCTCAATGTCATTTTTTTTGCAAAAATCACCCTCATGTCATGGCCATAGGCATTGAGTTTTTATCATTGGCTCAATTTCCATCAAAATAGGTCTAAAATTGCTCAAAACTTGATCGGCCTTTTTTGGGTGAAAATCAACCTCATCTCACAATCGAGGCCGATGAGTCTCTATGTTTGTCGCTTTTGGTATGATGTAGGTCCCAAAAACCTCAAACCGAGAGATTATAGTTTTTCTATAGATTTTTTCATACTCATTCACATCGGCCTTTCTCGAAACCCGAAAGCTCGCATGCCCGCATCATCTCAAAAAACTAGAAAAGTGTATTCTCGGGGTCTAAACGTTATTTTTTTGTAAAAATCACCTCGAGGTCATAGCTATAGGCAATGAGTTTTTATCATTGGTCGGTTTTCCATCGAACTAGTTATAAAGCTCGCTCAAAACTTGGTTGACTTTTTTTGGTGAAAACCAACCTCGGCACATAGTTGAGGCCGATGAGTCTCTATGTTTGTCGCTTTTGCTATGATGTAGGTCTCAAAAATATCAAAATATGGATTACGGTTTTCCCATATATTTTTTCACGCTCGTTCACACCGACACTTCTAGGAATTTCACGACCGCATGCCCGTATAATCTTGATAAACTAAAAAATTTATTATCCGGGCCACAACGTGGTTTTCTTACAAAAATCACCCCGAGGTCTTCACCACAAGCAATGAGTTTTTATCGTTGGCTCGTTTGCCCTCAAACTAGGTCTAAAACCGCTCAAAACTTGGTCGGCCTTTTTGGGCAAAAATCAACCTCATCTCACGGTCGAGGCCGATGAGTCTCTATGTTTGTCGCTTTTGGTATGATGTAGGTCCCAAAAACCTCAAATCGGGGATTACGGTTTCCCTATAGATTTTTTCATGCTCGATCACACCGGCCTTTCCCGAAACTCGAAAACCTACATACTCGCATCATCTCGAAAAACTAGATAAGTGTATTTTCGGGGTCTAAACATCGTTTTTTTAGCAAAAACCACCCCATGGTCATGGCCACGGACAATGAGTTTTTATCATTGGCTCGTTTTCCATTGAACTAGTTCTAAAACCGCTCAAAACTTTGTTGACTTTTTGTTGGTGAAAATCAACCTCGGCACATAGTCGAGGTCGATGAGTCTCTTTATTTGTCGCTTTTGCTCTTATGTAGGTCCTAAAAACCTCAAATTAGGGATTATAGTTTCCCAAAAGATTTTTTCATGCTTCTTCCCACTAGCCATTCCATGAACTCAAAAGCTCGCATGCCCCCATAATCTCGAAAAAGTAGAAAAGTGTATTTTCCGTGCCTCAACGTTGTTTTTTTGCAAAAATCACCCTCACGTCATAACCATAGGCATTGAGTTTTTATCATTGGATCGATTTCCATCGAAATAGGTCTAAAACTACTCAAAACTTGGTCGGTCTTTTTTGGGTGAAAATCAACCTCGGCTCACGGTCGAGGCCGATGAGTCTCTATGTTTGTCGCTTTTGTTATGATGTAGGTCCCAAAACCCTCAAACTAGGGATTATAGTTTTTCTATAGATTTTTTCGTGCTCGTTCATACCAACCCTTCTCAAAACTGGAAAGCCCGCATGCGTGTATTATCTCGAAAAAGTAGAAAAGTGTATTTTATGTGCCTCAACGTCGTTTTTTGCAAAAATCACCCCGATGTCATAACCATAGGCATTGAGTTATTTTCATTGGCTCGATTTGCATCGAAATAGGTCTAAAGCTGCTCAAAACTTGGTCGGCCTTTTTTGGGTGAAAATCAACCTCGGCTCACGGTCGAGGCCGATGAGTCTCTATGTTTGTCGCTTTTGCTATGATGTAGGTCCCAAAAACCTCAAACTAGGGATTATAGTTTTTCTATAGATTTTTTCATTCTCGTTCACACCAACCCTTCTCAAAGCTCGGAAAGCCCGCATGCGTGTATTATCTCAAAAAACTAGAAAAGTGTATTTTCCGGGCCTAAACGTCGTTTTCTTACAAAAATTACCATGACGTCATGACCATAGGCATTGAGTTTTTATCATTGGCTCGATTTCCATCAAAATTGGTCTAAAACTTATCAAAACTTGGTCGGCCTTTTTTGGACGAAAATCAACCTCATCTCATAGTCGAGGCCGATGAGTCTCTATGTTTGTCGCTTTTGCTATGATGTAGGTCCCCAAAACCTCAAACTAGGGATTATAGTTTTTCTATAGATTTTTTCATGCTCGTTCACACCAACCCTTCTCAAAGCTGGAAAGCCCGCATGCGTGTATTATCTCAAAAAACTAGAAAAGTGTATTTTCCGGGCCTAAACGTCGTTTTCTTACAAAAATTACCATGACGTCATGACCATAGGCATTGAGTTTTTATCATTGGCTCGATTTCCATCAAAATTGGTCTAAAACTTATCAAAACTTGGTCGGCCTTTTTGGACGAAAATCAACCTCATCTCATAGTCGAGGCCGATGAGTCTCTATGTTTGTCGCTTTTGCTATGATGTAGGTCCCCAAAACCTCAAACTAGGGATTATAGTTTTTCTATAGATTTTTTCATGCTCGTTCACACCAACCCTTCTCAAAACTGGAAAGCCCGCATGCGTGTATTATCTCGAAAAAGTAGAAAAGTGTATTTTATGTGCCTCAACGTCGTTTTTTGCAAAAATCACCCGGATGTCATAACCATAGGCATTGCGTTATTGCCATTGGCTCGATTTCCATCGAAATAGGTCTAAAACTCGCTCAAAACTTGGTCGGCCTTTTTTGGGTGAAAGTCAACCTCGGCTCACGGTCGAGGCCGATGAGTCTCTATGTTTGTCGCTTTCGCTATGATGTAGGTCCCAAAAACCTCAAACTAGGGATTATAGTTTTTCTATAGATTTTTTCATGCTCGTTCACACCAACCCTTCTCAAAGCTCGGAAAGCTCGCATGCGTGTATTATCTCGAAAAACTAGAAAAGTGTATTTTCTAGGCCTAAACGTCATTTTCTTACAAAAATCACCATGACGTCATGGCCATAGGCATTGAGTTTTTATCATTGGCTCGATTTCCATCAAAATAGGTCTAAAACTCGATCAAAACTTGGTCGGCCTTTTTTGGACGAAAATCAACCTCATCTCATAGTCGAGGCCGATGAGTCTCTATGTTTGTCCCTTTTAGTATGATGTAGGTTCCAAAAACCTCAAACCAAGGATTATAGTTCTCCTATAGATTTTTTCATGCTCATTCACACCGACCTTTCTCGAAACTCGAAAGCTCGCATGCTTGCATCATCTCGAAAAACTAGAAAAGTGTATTTTCGGGGTCTAAACATCGTTTTTTTACAAAAATCACCCCGATGTCATAGCCATAGCTAATGAGTTTTTATCATTGGCTGGTCTTCCATCCAACTAGTTATAAACTCGCTCAAAACTTGGTTGACTTTTTTTGGTGAAAATCAACCTCGGCACATTGTCGAGGCCAATGAGTCTCTATGTTTGTTGCTTTTGCTATGATGCGAGTCCCAAAAACCTCAAATCGGGGATTACAGTCTTCCTATAGATTTTTTCATGCTTGTTCCTACTAGCCATTCCGGGAACTCGAAAGCTCGCATGCCCCCATAATCTCGAAAAAGTAGAAAAGTGTATTTTCCGTGCCTCAATGTCATTTTTTTTGCAAAAATCACCCCGATGTCATGGCCATAGGCATTGAGTTTTTATCATTGGCTCAATTTCCATCAAAATAGGTCAAAAATTGCTCAAAACTTGTTCGGCCTTTTTTGGGTGAAAATCAACCTCATCTCACAATCGAGGCCGATGAGTCTCTATGTTTGTCGCTTTTGGTATGATGTAGGTCCCAAAAACCTCAAACCAGAGATTATAGTTTTCCTATAGATTTTTTCATACTCATTCACATCGGCCTTTCTCGAAACCCGAAAGCTCGTATGCCCGCATCATCTCAAAAAACTAGAAAAGTGTATTTTCGGGGTCTAAACGTTATTTTTTAAAAAAAATCACCTCGAGGTCATAGCTATAGGCAATGAGTTTTTATCATTGGCTGGTTTTCCATCGAACTAGTTATAAAACTACTCAAAACTTGGTAGACTTTTTTTTGGTGAAAACCAACCTCGGCACATAGTCGAGGCCGATGAGTCTCTATGTTTGTCGCTTTTGCTATGATGCGAGTCCTAAAAACCTTAAATCGGGGATTACAATTTTCCTATAGATTTTTTCATGCCTAGTCACACCGGCCTTTCTCGAAACTCGAAAGCTCGCATGCCCGCATCATGTCAAAAAAGTAGAAAAGTATATTTTTCGAGCCTAAACGTCGTTTTCTTACAAAAAAGACCCCGAGGTCATGGCCATAAGCAATGAGTTTTTATCATTGGCTCATTTACCGTCGAACTAGGTCTAAAATTGCTCAAAACTTGGTTGGCCTTTTTTGGTCGAAAATCAACCTCTTCTCACAATCGAGGCCGATGAGTCTCAATGTTTGTCGCTTTTGGTATGATGTAGGTCCCAAAAACCTCAAACCGGGGATTACGGTTTTACTATACATTTTTTCATGCTCATTCATATCGGCTTTTCCCGAAACTCGTAAGCCCGCATGCCCGCATCATCTCAAAAAAATAGAAAAGTGTATTTTTAGGGTCTAAACATCATTTTTTTACAAAAATCACCCCGACATCATGGCCATAGGCATTGAGTTTTTATCATTGGCTCGATTTCCATCAAAATAGGTCTAAAACTACTCAAAACTTGGTCGGTCTTTTTTGGACGAAAATCAATCTCGGCTCACGATCGAGGCCGATGAGTCTCTATTTGTTCACTTTTGTTATGATGTAGGTCCCAAAAACCATAAACTTGGGATTATAGTTTTTCTATAGATTTTTTCACGCTCGTTCACACCGACCCTTCTCGAAACTTGAAAGCCCGCATGCCCGTATTATCTCGAAAAACTAAAAAAGTGTATTTACTAGGCCTTAACGTCATTTTCTTACAAAATTCACCCTAAGGTCATGGCCACAAGCAATGAGTTTTTATCGTTGGCTTGTTTGCCATTGAACTAGGTCTAAAATTGTTCAAAACTTGATCGGCCTTTTTTGAACGAAAATCAACCTAATCTCATAGTCGAGGCCGATAAGTCCGTATGTTTGTCGCTTTTGGTATGATGTAGGTCCCAAAAACCTCAAACCAAGGATTACGGTTTCCTATAGATTTTTTCATGCTCGGTCACATCGGCCTTTCTCGAAACTCGAAGCCCGCATGCCCGCATCATTTCAAAAAACTAGAAAAGTGTATTTTCGGGATCTAAATGTCGTTTTTTAGCGAAAATCACCCCGAGGTCATGGCCTTAGGTAATGATTTTTTATCATTGGCTCGTTTTCTATCGAACTACTTCTAAAACTACTCAAAACGTGATTGAATTTTTTTTGGTGAAAATCAACCTCAGCACATAGTCGAGGCCGATGAGTCTTTATGTTTGTCACTTTTGCTATGATGTAGGTCCCAAAAACCTCGGAGTTAGGGATTACGAGTTTTCCTATAGATTTTTTCATGCTTGTTCCCACTAGCCATTCCGGGAACTCGAAAGCTCGCATGCCCCTATAATCTCAAAAAACTAAAAAAGTGTATTTTCCGCCCCTTAACCTCATCTTTTTACAAAAATCACCCCGACGTCATGGCCATAGGCATTGAGTTTTTATCATTGGCTCGATTTCCATCAAAATAGGTCTAAAATTGCTTTAAACTTGGTCGACCTTTTTTGGGTAAAAATCAACCTCGACTCGATAGTCGAGGCCGATGAGTCTCTATGTTTGTCGCTTTTGCTATGATGTTGGTCCGAAAAAACTCAAACTAGGGATTATAGTTTTTCTATAGATTTTTTCACGCTCGTTCACATCGACCTTTCTCGAAATTTGAAGGCTCGCATGCCCGTATTATCTCGACAAACTAGAAAAGTGTATTTTCCGGGCCTAAACGTCGTTTTCTTACAAAAATCACCTCGAGCTTATGGCCACAAGCAATGAGTTTTTATTGTTGGCTCATTTGCTATCGAACTAGGTCTAAAACTCGCTCAAAACTTGGTCGGCCTTTTTTGGGCGAAAATCAACCTCATCTCACGGTCGAGGCCGATGAGTCTCTATGTTTGTCGCTTTTTGTATGATTTAGGTCCCAAAAACCTCAAACCGGGGATTACGGTTTTCCTATAGATTTTTTCATGCTCATTTACACCGACCTTTCTCGAAATTCGAAAGCTTGCATGCCCGCATTATCTTGAAAAACTAGAAAAGTGTATTTTCGTGGTCTAAATGCCGTTGTTTTTGCAAAAATCACCCCGAGATCATGGCCTTAGGCAATGAGTTTTTATCATTGGCTCATTTTCCATCGAACTATTTCTAAAACTACTCAAAACTTGGTTGACTTTTTTTTTGGTGAAAATCATCCTCGGCATATAGTCGAGGCCGATGAGTCTCTATGTTTCTCGCTTTTGCTATGATGCGAGTCCCAAAAACATTAAATCGGGGATTACGGTTTTCCTGTAGATTTTTTCATGCTTGTTCTCACTAGCCCTTCCGAGAACTCGAAAGCGTGCATGCCCTCATAATCTCAAAAAAGTTGAAAAGTGTATTTTCTTTGCGTCAATGTCGTTTTTTGTAAAAATTACCCCGAGGTCATGACCATCGACAATGAGTTTTTATCGTTGGCTCGTTTGCCATGATATGGGTCTAAAACTACTCAAAACTTTATCGATCTTTTATGGGTGAAAATCAACCTCAGCTCACGAGTCGAGGTCAATGAGTGTCTATGTTTGTCGCTTTTGCTATGATTTAAGTCCCAAAACCTCAAACAAGGGATTACAATTTTCCTAAAGATTTTTCATGCTTATTCACACCGATCCTTCCCGAAACTCGAAAGCTCGCATGCCCGCATCATCTCAAAAAACTACAAAAGTGCATTTTTTGGGTCCAAACGTTTTTTTTTTCAAAAATTACCACGAGGTCATGGCCATAGGCAATGAGTTTGCATCATCGGCTCGTTTTCCATGGAACTAGTTCTAAAACTACTCCTAACTTGGTCAACCTTTTTAGGGCGAAAATCAACCTCGACTCATAGGCGAGGCCGCCGAGTCTCTATGTTTGTCGCTTTCGCTATGATGTTGGTCCCAAAAACCTCAAATGAGGGGTTACGGTTTTCCTATAGATTTTTTCATGCTCGTTCCCGTAGCCCTTCCGGGAACTAGAAAGCCCGCATGACTCCATTATTTCGAAAAAACTAGAAAAGTGTATTTTCCGGGCCTCAATGTTGTTTTTTTGCAAAAGACACCCCGAGGTCATGGCCAAAGGCAATGAGTTTTTATCATTGGCTCGTTTGCCATCGAACTACGTCCGAAACTTCTTCAAACTTGGTCGGCCTTTTTGGGAAAAAATCAACCTCAACTCATAGTCGAGGTTGATGAGGCTCTATGTTTTTCGCTTTCACTATGATGTTGGTCCCAAAAACCTCAACCAAGGGATTACGGTTTTCCTAAAGATTTTTCATGCTTATTCACATCGATCCTTTCCGAAACTCGAAAGCTCGCATGCCCGCACCATCTCGAAAAACTACAAAAGTGTATTTTCGTGGTCCAAATGTTTTGGTTTTTCAAAAATCACCACGAGTTCATGGCCATAGGCAATGAGTGTGCATCATCGGCTCGTTTTCCATGGAACTAGTTCTAAAACTACTCCAAACTTGGTCAACCTTTTTGGGGCAAAAATCAACCTCGACTCATAGGGGAGGCCGCTAAGTCTCTATGTTTGTCGCTTTTGCTATGATGTTGGTCCCAAAAACCTCAAATGAGGGATTATAGTTTTCCTATAGAATTTTTCATGCTCATTCCCACTAGCCCCTTCGAGAACTCGAAAGCTTGTATGCCTCCATTATTTCGAAAAAACTAGAAAAGTGTATTTTCCGGGCCTCAATGTCATTTTTTTTGCAAAAGACACGCCGAGGTCATGGCCCAAGGCAATGAGTTTTTATCATTGGCTCGTTTGCCATTGAACTAGGTCCGAAACTTCTTCAAACTTGGTCGGCCTTTTTGGGGAAAAAACAACCTCGACTCACGGTCGAGGCCGATGAGTCTCTATGTTTTTCGCTTTTGCTATGATATAGGTCCCAAAACCTCAAACCGGGGATTACAATTTCCTATAGATTTTTTCACGCTCGTTCACACCGACCCTCTAGGAATTCGAAAGCTCGTATGCCCGTATCATCTCAAAAAACTAGAAAAGTGTATTTTCTAGGCCTCAATGTCATTTTCTTGCAAAAATCACGTCGAGGTCATGGCCACGAGCAATAAGTTTTTATCGTTGGCTTGTTTTCCATCAAACTAGTTCTAAAACTACTCAAAACTTGATCGAGCTTTTTTGGGCGAAAATCAACCTTAGCTCACGAGTCGAGGTCGATGAGTCTCTATGTTTTTCGCTTTTACTATAATGTAGATCCCAAAAATCTCAAAGCGAGGATTACGGTTTTCCTATAAATTTTTTCACGGTCGTTCCCACTAGCCCTTCTAGGAACTTGAAAGCGTGCATGCCCTCATAATCTCGAGAAAGTTAAAAAATGTATTTTCTTTGCGTCAACGTCGTTTTTTTATAAAAATTACCCCGAGGTCATGACCATCGACAATGAGTTTTTATCATTGGCGCGTTTGCCATCGATATAGGTCTAAAACTACTCAAAACTTGGTCGGTCTTTTGTGGGTGAAAATCAACCTCAACTCACGAGTCGAGGTCGATGTGTCTCTATGTTTGTCACTTTTGCTATGATGTAGGACCCAAAAACCTCAAACAAGGGATTACGGTTTTCCTAAAGATTTTTCACGCTTATTCACACCGATCCTTCCCAAAACTCGAAAGTTCGCATGCCCGCATCATCTCGAAAAACTACAAAAGTGTATTTTTAGTGTCTAAACGTTTGTTTTTTCAAAAATCACCACGAGGTCATGGCCATAGGCAATGAGTGTGCATCATCGGCTCGTTTTCCATGGAACTAGTTCTAAAACTACTCCAAACTTGGTCAACCTTTTTAGGGCGAAAATCAACCTCGACTCATAGGCGAGGCCGCCGACTCTCTATGTTTGTCGCTTTTGCTATGATGTTGATCCCGAAAACCTCAAATGAGGGATTACAGTTTTCGTATAGAATTTTTCATGCTCGTTCCCACTAGCCCTTCCAGGAACTCGAAAGCCCGCATGCCTCCATTATTTCAAAAAAACTAGAAAAGTGTATTTTCTAGGCCTCAATGTCGTTTTTTTGCAAAAGACACCCCGAGGTCATGGCTAAAGGCAATGAGTTTTTATCATTGGCTCGTTTGCCACCGAACTAGGTCTAAAACTTCTTCAAAGTTGGTCGGCCTTTTTGGGAAAAAATCAACCTCGACTCACAGTCGAGGCCGATGAGTCTCTATGTTTTTCGTTTTTGCTATGATATAGGTCCCAAAAACCTTAAGCTAGGGATTACAATTTTCATATAGATTTTTTCACGCTTGTTCACACCAACCCTTCTAGGAATTCGAAAGCTCGTATGCCCGTATCATCTCAAAAAACTAGAAAAGTGTATTTTCTAGGCCTCAATGTCATTTTCTTGCAAAAATCACCTCGAGGTCATGGCCACATGCAATAAGTTTTTATCGTTGGCTTGTTTTCCATCGAACTAGTTCTAAAACTACTCAAAACTTGATCGAGCTTTTTGGGCGAAAATCAACCTTAGCTCACGATTGAGGTCGATGAGTCTCTATGTTTGTTGCTTTTACTATAATGTAGGTCCCAAAAATCTCAAAGCATGGATTATAGTTTTTCTATAAATTTTTTCACGGTCGTTCCAACTAGCCCTTCTAGGAACTCGAAAGCGTGCATGCCCTCATAATCTCGAAAAAGTTGAAAAATGTATTTTCTTTACGTCAACGCCGTTTTTTTGTAAAAATTACCCCGAGGTCATGACCATCGACAATGAGTTTTTATCGTTGGCTCATTTGCCATCAATATAGGTCTAAAACTACTCAAAACTTGGTCGGTCTTTTATGGGCGATAATCAACCTCGACTCACAGTCGAGGTCAATGTGTCTCTCTATGTTTGTCGCTTTTGCTATGATATAGGTCCCAAAAACCTCAAAGAAGGGATTATAGTTTTCCTAATGATTTTTCACGCTTATTCACACCGATCCTACCCGAAACTCGAAAGCTCGCATGCTCGCATCATCTCGAAAAACTACAAAAGTGTATTTTCGGGGTCAAAACGTTTTTTTTTCAAAAATCACCACGAGGTCATGGCCATAGGTAATGAGTTTGCATCATCGGCTCGTTTTCCATGGAACTAGTTTGAAAAATACTCCAAACTTGGTCGACCTTTTTGGGGCGAAAATCAACCTCAGCTCATAGGCGAGGCCGCCGACTCTCTATGTTTGTCGCTTTTGCTATGATGTTGGTCCCAAAAACCTCAAATGAGGGATTACAGTTTTCCTATAGATTTTTTCATGCTCGTTCCCACTAGCCTTCCAGGAACTCGAAAGCTCGAATGCCTCCATTATTTCAAAAAAACTAGAAAAGTGTATTTTCCGGGCCTCAATGTTATTTTTTTGCAAAAGACACCTCGAGGTCATGGTCAAAGGCAATGAGTTTTTATCATTGGCTCATTTGCCATCGAACTAGGTCCGAAACTTCTTCAAACTTGGTCTCGCCTTTTTGGGAAAAAATCAACCTCATCTCACAGTCGAGGCCGATGAGTCTCTATGTTTTTCGTTTTTGCTATGATATAGGTCCCAAAAACCTCAAACCAGGGATTACAATTTTCCTATAGATTTTTTCACGCTCGTTCACACCGACCATTCTAGGAATTTGAAAGCCCGTATGCCCGTATCATCTCAAGAAACTAGAAAAGTATATTTTCCGGGCCTCAACGTCATTTTCTTGCAAAAATCACCTTGAGGTCATGGCCACGAGCAATAAGGTTTTATCTTTGGCTTGTTTTTCATTGAACTAGTTCTAAAACTACTCAAAACTTAATTGAGTTTTTTTGGGCGAAAATCAACCTTAGCTCACAGTCGAGGTCGATGAGTCTCTTTGTTTGTCGCTTTTACTATAATGTAGGTCCCAAAAATCTCAAAGCGGGGATTATAGTTTTCCTATAAATTTTTTCATGGTCGTTCCCACTAGCCCTTCTAGGAACTCGAAAGCGTGCATGCCCTCATAATCTCGAAAAAGTTAAAAACTATATTTTCTTTGCGTCAACGTCGTTTTTTTGTAAAAATTACCCCGAGGTTATGACCATCGACAATAAGTTTTTATCATTGGCTCGTTTGCCATCGATATAGGTCTAAAACTACTTAAAACTTGGTTGGTCTTTTATGGGCAAAAATCAACCTCAGCTCACAATCGAGGTCGATGAGTCTCTATGTTTGTCGCTTTTGCTATGATGTAGGCCCCAAAAACGTCAAACAAGGGATTACGAGTTTTCCTAAAGATTTTTCATGCTTATTCACACCGATCCTTCCAAAAACTTGAAAGCTCGCATGCCCGCATCATGTCGAAAAACTACAAAAGTGTATTTTCGGGGTCCAAACGTTTTTTTTTTCAAAAATCACAACGAGGTCGTGGCCATAGGCAATGAGTTTGCATCATCGGCTCGTTTTCCATGGAACTAGTTCTAAAACTACTCCAAACTTGGTCAACCTTTTTGGGGCGAAAATCAACCTCGGCTCATAGTCGAGGCCGCCGAGTCTCTATGTTTGTCGCTTTTGCTATGATGTTGGTCCCAAAAACCTCAAATGAGGGATTATAGTTTTCCTATAGATTTTTTCATGCTCGTTCCCACTAGCCCTTCCAAGAACTCGAAAGCCCACATGCCCCTATCATTTCGAAAAAATTAGAAAAGTGAATTTTCCGGGCCTCAATGTCGTTTTTTTGCAAAAGACAACCCAAGGTCATGGCCAAAGGTAATGAGTTTTTATCATTGGCTCGTTTGCCATCAAACTAGGTCCGAACCTTCTTCAAACTTGGTTGGCGTTTTTTAGGAAAAAATCAACCTCGACTCACGATCGAGGTCGATGAGTCTTTATGTTTTTCGCTTTTGCTATGATGTAGGTCCCAAAAACCTCAAACAAGGGATTACAATTTTCCTATAGATTTTCTCATGCTCATTCACACCGACCCTTCAAGGAACTCAAAAGCCCGCATGCCCGTATCATCTCGAAAAACTAGAAAAGTGTATTTTCCGGGCTAAACATCGTTTTCTTACAAAAATACCCCGAGGTCATGGTCATAAGCAATGAGTTTTTATCTTTGGCTCGTTTTCCATCGAGCTAGGTCTAAAACTACCGAAAACTTGGTCGACCTTTTTTGGGCGAAAATGAACCTCAGCTCATAGTTGAGGCCGATAAGTCTCTATGGTTGTCACTTTTGTTATGATGTAGGTCCCAAAAATCGCAAACCGGGGATTACAATTTTCATATAAATTTTTTCACGATCATTCACACCGACCTCTTCCGAAACTCGAAAATGCACATCCCCTCATAATCTTGAAAAAGTATAAATGTGCATTTTCTAGGCCTCAATGTCGTTTTTTTGTAAAAATCACATCGAGGTCATGACCATCGACAATGAGTTTTTATCGTTGGCTCGTTTGCCATCGATATAGGTCTAAAATTGCTTAAAACTTGGTCGGTCTTTTTTGGGTGAAAATCAACCTCTCGCTCAAAGTCGAGGCCGATGAGTCGCTATGTTTTTCGCTTTTGCTATGATGTAGGTCCCAAAAACCACAAACAAGGGATTACGGTTTTCTTATAGATTTTTGATGCTCATTCACAACGGCCCTTCTCGAAACTTGAAAGCTCGCATGCCCGCATCATCTTGAAAAACTAGAAAAGTTT
This sequence comes from Dovyalis caffra, assembly GCA_963924115.1. Lineage (NCBI taxonomy): Eukaryota > Viridiplantae > Streptophyta > Magnoliopsida > Malpighiales > Salicaceae > Dovyalis > Dovyalis caffra. Next base: position 809,274 of record CAWUPB010001198.1, on the reverse strand, counting down.
ATTTTCGTGGTCTAAACGTCATTTTTTTACGAAAATCACCCGAGGTCATGGCCACGAGCAATGAGTTTTTATCGTTGGCTCATTTTCCATCGAACAAGTTCTAAAACTACTCAAGACTTGATTGACCTTTTTTGGACGAAAATCAACCTCGGCTCACGATTGAGGCCGGTGAGTCACTATGTTTGTCGCTTTTGCTATGATGTAGGTCTCAAAAACCTCAAATCAAGGGTTACGAGCTTTTCTATAGATTTTTTTATGCTCATTCCCACTAGCCGTTTCGAGAACTCGAAAGCCCGCATGCCCCCATCATCTCAAAAAACTAGAAAAGTTTATTTTTTGGGCCTTAACGCCGTTTTTTTACGAAAATCACTCGAGGTCATGGCCAAAGGCAATGAGTTTTTATCGTTGGCTCGTTTTCCATCAAACTAGGTCTAAAACTAATCAAAACTTGGTCGGCCTTTTTTGGGCAAAAATCAACCTCGGCTCACGGTCGAGGCCGATGAGTCTTTATATTTGTCACTTTTGCTATGATGTAGGTCTCAAAAACCTCAAAACGGGGATTATAGTTTTCCTATAGATTTTTTCACGTTCGTTCACACGGACCCTTTTAGAAATTCGAAAGCCCGCATGGCCGCATCATCTCGAAAAAGTAGAAAAGTGTATTTTCTAGGCCTAAACGTCGTTTTCTTTTAAAAATAACCTCGAGGTCATGGCTACAAGAAATGAGTTTTTATCATTGCCTCATTTGCCATCGAACTAGGTTTAAAACTACTCAAAACATGATTGGCCTTTTTTGGGCGAAAATCAACTCGAGCTCATAGTCAAGGTCGATGAGTCTTTATATTTGTCGTTTTTGCTATGATGTAGGTCCAAAAAATCTCAAACCAAGGATTATAATTTTCCTATAAATTTTTTCATGATCGTTCACACCGGCCCTTCTAGAAACTCGAAAGCACGCATGCCCTCACAATCTCGAAAAACTAGAAAAGTGTATTTTCCGGGCCTCAACGTGTTTTTTTGTAAAAACACCTCGAGGTCATTGCCATCGGCAATGAGTTTTTATCATTGGCTCATTTGCCATCGATATAGGTCTAAAACTCGCTAAAAACATAGTCGGTCATTTCTTGGTGAAAATCAACCTCGGCTCACAGTCGAGGCCGATGAGTCTCTATGTTTCTCGCTTTTGCTATGATGTAGGTCCCAAAAACTTCAAACCAAGGATTATAGTTTTCTTATCGATTTTTTCATGCTCATTCACACCGGCATTTCTCGAAACTCGTAAGCTCACATGCCCGCATCATCTCAAAAAACTACAAAAATGTATTTTTAGGGTCTAAACGTCGTTTTTTTGCAAAACTCACCATGAGGTCATGGCCATAGGCAATGAGTTTGCATCATCGGCTCATTTTTCATGGAACAAGTTCTAAAAATGCTCAAAACTTGGTCGACCATTTTTGGGCAAAAATCAACCTCGGCTCATAGTCGAGGTCGATGAGTCTCTATGTTTGTCGCTTTTGCTATGATATTGGTCCCAAAAATCTCAAATGAGGGATTACGGTTTTCCTATAGATTTTTTCATGATCATTCCCACTAGCCCTTCCGGGAACTTGAAAGCCCATATGCCCCTATCATTTCGAAAAAACTTGAAAAGTGTATTTTCCGGGCCTCAACGTTGTTTTTTTGCAAAAGACACCCCGAGGTCATGGCCAAAGGCAATTAGTTTTTATCATCGGCTCGTTTGCCATCGAACTAGGTCTAAAACTCGCTCAAAACATGGTCGGCCTTTTTTGGGAAAAAATCAACCTCGGCTCATAGTCGAGGCCGATGAGTCTCTATATTTATCGCTTTTGCAATGATGTAGGTCACAAAAACCTCAAACCAAGGATTACGGTTTTCCTATAGATTTTTTCACGCTCGTTCACACCGACCCTTCTAGGAATTCGAAAGCTCGCATGCTCGTATAATCTCAAAAAACTAGAAAAATGTATTTTCCGGGCTCGAACGTCATTTTCTTGTAAAAATCACCCCAAGGTCATGGCCATAGGCAATCGGCTTTTATCGTTGGCTCGTTTTCCATCGAACTAGTTCTAAAACTACTCAAAACTTGATCGACCTTTTTTGAACGAAAATCAACCTCGGCTCATAGTCGAGGCCGATGAGTCTCTATGTTTGTTGCTTTTGCTATGTGTAGGTCTCAAAAATCTCAAACCAGGGATTACGGTTTTCCTATAAATTTTTTCACGGTCGTTCCCACTAGCCTTTCTAGGAACTCGAAAGCGCGCATGCCCTCATAATCTCGAAAAAGTAGAAAAGTGTATTTTCTAGGCGTCAAAGTCGTTTTTTTGTAAAAATCACCCCGAGGTCATGACCATCGGCAATGAGTTTTTATCATTGACTCATTTTCCATCGATATATGTCTAAAACTACTCAAAACTTGGTCGGTCTTTTTTGGGCGAAAATCAACCTAAGCTCGCAGTCGAGGCCGATGAGTCTTTATGTTTATCGCTTTTGCTATGATGTAGGTCTCAAAAACCTCAAACCGGAGATTACAATTTTCCTATAGATTTTTTCACGCTTGTTCAAACCGACTCTTCTAGGAATTCGAAAGCTCGCATGCTCGTATAATCTCAAAAAACTAGAAAAGTGTATTTTCCGAGCTCGAACGTCATTTTCTTACAAAAATCACCCCGAGGTCATGGCCATAGGCAATCATTTTTTATTGTTGGCTCGTTTTCCATCAAACTAGTTCTAAAACTACTCAAAACTTGATTGACCTTTTTGGGCGAAAATCAATCTCGACTCATAGTTGAGGTCGATGAGTCTCTATGTTTGTTGCTTTTGCTATGATGTAGGTTCAAAAAATCTCAAACTAGAGATTATAGTTTTTCTATAAATTTTTTCACTGGTCGTTCCCACTAGCCCTTCTAGGAACTCAAAAGCACGCATGCCCTCATAATCTTGAAAAAATAGAAAAGTGTATTTTCACGGCGTCAACGTCGTTTTTTTTTTAAAAAAATCACTCCGAGGTCATGACTATCGGTAACAAATATTTATCGTTGGCTCATTTTCCATGATATAGGTCTAAAACTTCTCAAAACTTGATCGGTTTTTTTTGGGCGAAAATCAAGCTCAAGCACACGAGTCGAGGTCGATGAGTCTCTATGTTTGTCGCTTTTGCTATGATGTAGGTCCCAAAAACCTCAAACAAAGGATTATAGTTTTCCTAAAGTTTTTTTCATGCTCGTTCCCACTAGCCTTTCTAGGAACTCGAAAGCCCACATGCCCCCATCATTTCAAAAAACTAGAAAAGTGTATTTTCCGGGCCTCAACGTCGTTTGTTTTACAAAAGTCACCCCGATGTCATGGCCAAAGGCAATGAGTTTTTATCATTGGCTCGTTTGCCATTGAACTAGGCCTAAAACTTCTTCAAACTTGGTCGGCCTTTTTTGGGAAAAAATCGACTCGAGCTCACGATTGAGTGTGATGAGTCTTTATGGTTTTCGCTTTTGCTATGATGTAGGTCCTAAAAACATCAAACAAGGGATTACAATTTTCCTATAGATTTTTTCACACTCATTCACACCGACCTTTCTATGAACTCAAAAGCCCGCATGCCAATATCATCTCGAAAAACTAAAAAAGTGTATTTTCCGGGCTAAACATCGTTTTCTTATAAAAATCACCCCGAGGTCATGGTCACAAGTAATGAGTATTTATCTTTGGCTCGTTTTTCATCGAACTAGGTCTAAAACTACCGAAAACTTGGTTGACCTTTTTTGAGCAAAAATGAACCTCGGCTTATAGTCGAGGCCGATGAGTCTCTATTGTTTTCACTTTTGCTATGATATAGGTTCCAAAAATCTCAAACCGGGGATTACCGTTTTCTTATAAATTTTTTCACGATCATTCACACCGACCCTTCCGAGAACTCGAAACCGCACATACCCTTATAATCTTGAAAAAGTAGAAAAGTGTATTTTCTAAGCCTCAATGTCGTTTTTTTGTAAAAATCACCCCAAGGTCATGACCATTGGCAATGAGTTTTTATCGTTGGCTCATTTGCCATCAATATAGGTCTAAAATGGCTCAACACTTAGTCGGTCTTTTTTGGGCGAAAATCAACCTCGACTCAAAGTCGAGGCCGATGAGTGTCTATGTTTTTCGCTTTTGCTATGATGTAGGTCCCAAAAACCTCAAATAAGGGATTACGAGTTTTCTTATAGATTGTTCACGCTCATTCACAATGGCCCTTCTAGAAACTCGAAAGCTCGCATACCCGCATCATCTCAAAAAACTAGAAAAGTTTATTTTCGAGGTCTAAACGTCATTTTTTTACAAAAATGACCCCGAGGTCATGGCCACGAGCAATGAGTTTTTATTGTTTGCCTCGTTTTCCATCGAACTAGTTTTAAAACTACTCAAGACTTGATCGACCTTTTTTGGATAAAAATCAACCTCAACTCACAAGTCGAGGCCGATGAGTCTCTATATTTGTCGGTTTTACAATGATGTAGGTCTCAAAAACCTCAAATCAAGGGTTACAGCTTTTCTATAGATTTTTTCATGCTCATTCCCACTAGTCCTTTCGGGAACTCGAAAGCTTGCATGCCCCCATCATCTCGAAAAACTAGAAAAGTGTATTTTTTGGGCCTTAATGTTGTTTTTTTACGAAAATCACCCGAGGTCATGGCCAAAGGCAATGAGTTTTTATCGTTGGCTCGTTTGCCATCGAACTAGGTCTAAAACTACTCAAAACTTGGTCGGCCTTTTTTGGGCAAAAATCAACCTCAGCTCACGAGTCGAGGCCGATAAGTCTTTATGTCCGTCACTTCGTTATGATGTAGGTCTCAAAAACCTCAAAACAATGATTACGGTTTTTCTATAGATTTTTTCACATTCGTTCACACCGACCCTTCTAGGAATTCGAAAGCGCGCATGCCCTCACAATCTCGAAAAACTAGAAAAGTGTATTTTCTAGGCCTCAACGTCGTTTTTTTGTAAAAACAACTCGAGGTCATTGCCATCGGCAATGAGTTTTTATCATTGGTTCATTTGCCATCGATATAGGTCTAAAATTGCTCAAAACTTGGTCGATCTTTTTTGGGTGAAAATCAACCTCGACTCACAGTCGAGGTCGATAAGTCTCTATGTTTGTCGCTTTTGCTATGATGTAGGTCCCGAAAATATGAAACCGGGGATTATAGTTTTCCTATATCTTTTTTCATGCTCATTCACACCGGCCTTTCTCGAAACTCATAAGCTCGTATGCTCGCATCATCTCAAAAAACTACAAAAGTGTATTTTTAGGGTCTAAACGTCGTTTTTTTGTAAAATTCACCACGAGGTCATTCCCATAGGCAATGAGTTTGCATCATCGGCTCGTTTTCCATGGAACTAGTTCTAAAACGACTCAAAACTTGATTCACCTTTTTTGGGCGAAAATCAACCTCGACTCATAGTCGAGGCCGCCGAGTCTCTATGTTTATCCCTTCTGCTATGATGTAGGTCCCAAAAACCTCAAATGAGGGATTACGGTTTTCGTATAGATCTTTTCATGCTCGTTCCCGGTAGCCCTTCTAGGAACTCGAAGCCCGCATGGCCCCATCATTTCGAAAAAATTAGAAAAGTGTATTTTCCGGGCCTTAACGTCGTTTTTTAGCAAAAGACACCCCGAGGTCATGGCCAAAGGCAATAAGTTTTCATCGTTGGCTCGTTTGCCATCAAACTATGTCTAAAACTACTCAAAACTTGGTCGGCCTTTTTGGGCGAAAATCAACCTCGGCTCAAAGTCGAGGACGATGAGTCTCAATGTTTATCGCTTTTGCTATGATGTAGGTCCCAAAAACCTCAAATGAGTTATTACTATTTTCCTATAGGTTTTTTTCATGCTCGTTCCCACTAGCCTACTAGGAACTCGGAAGCCCGCATGCCCCCATCATTTTGAAAAACTAGAAAAGTTTATTTTCCGGGCCTCAACATCGTTGTTTTGCAAAAGACACCCCGAGGTCATGGCCAAAGGCAATAAGTTTTTATCATCGGCTCGTTTGCCATTGAACTAGGTCTAAAACTACTCAAAACTTGGTTGGCCTTTTTCGGCCTAAAATCAACCTCGGCTCGTAGTCGAGGCCGATAAGTCTCTATGTTTGTCGCTTTTGCTATGATATAAGTCCCAAAAACCTCAAACCGGGGATTACAATTTTTCTATAGATTTTTTCACGCTCGTTCACACCAACCCTTCTAGGAATTCGAAAGCTCGCATACCCGTGTCATCTTGAAAAACTATAAACGTGTATTTTCTTCAAAAAATCACCCCGAGATCATGGCCATAGGCAATCAATTTTTATCATTGGCTTGTTTTTCATCGAACTAGTTTCAAAACTACTCAAAACTTGATCGATCTATTTTAGGCGAAAATCAACCTCAACTCATAGTTGAGGCTGATAAGTTTCTATGTTTGTCGCTTTTGCTATGATGTAGGTCCCAAAAAACTCAAACTAGAGAATACGGTTTTCCTATAAATATTTTCACGGTCGTTCCCACTAGCCCTTCTAGGAACTCGAAAGCGCGCATGCCCTCATAATCTCAAAAAAGTAGAAAAGTGTATTTTCCGGACGTCAACGTCGTTTTTTTGTAAAAATCACCTCGAAGTCATGACCATCGACAATGAGTTTTTATCGTTGGCTCGTTTGCCATCGATATAGGTCTAAAACTCGCTCAAAACTTGGTCGGTATTTTTTGGGCGAAAATCAACCTAAGCTCGAGTTGAGGTCGATATCTCTATGTTTATCGCTTTCGCTATGATGTAGTTCCCAAAAACCTCGAACTAGGGATTACAATTTTCCTATAGATTTTTTCATGCTCATTCACACCAACCCTTCTACGAATTTGAAAGCCTCGCATGCTCGTATCATCTCAAAAAACTAGAAAAATATATTTTCTAGGCCCGAACGTCATTTTCCCGCAAAAATCACCCCGAGGTCATGGCCATAGGCAATGAGTTTTTATCGTTGGCTCACTTTCTATCGAACCGGTTCTAAAACTACTCAAAACTTGATCGACCTTTTTTGGTCGAAAATCAACCTCAACTCATAGTCAAGGCCGATGAGTCTTTATGTTTGTCGATTTTGCTATGATGTAGGTCGCAAAAACTTCAAACCGGGGATTACATTATTCGTATAGATTTTTTCACACTCATTCACACCGGCCTTTCTCGAAACTCATAAGCTCGCATGCCCGCATCATCTCAAAAAACTACAAAAGTGTATTTTTAAGGTTTAAACATCGTTTTTTTACAAAAATCACCACGAGGTGATGCCCATAGGCAATGAGTTTGCATCATCGGCTCGTTTTCCATGGAACTAGTTCTAAAACGACTTAAAACCCGATCAACCTTTTTGGGGCAAAAATCAACCTCGGCTCATATATAAGGCCGCCGAGTCTCTATGTTTGTCGCTTTTGCTATGATGTTAGTCCCAAAAACCTTAAATGCGGGATTACAATTTTCTTATAGATTTTTTTACGCTCGTTCCCACTAGCCCTTCTAGGAACTCAAAAGCCCGCATGCCCCCATCATTTCGAAAAAACTAGAAAAGTGTATTTTACGGGCCTAAATGTCGTCTTTTAGCAAAAGACACCACGAGGTCACGACCAAAGGCAATGAGTTTTTATCGTTGGCTCATTTTCCATCAAACTAGGTCTAAAACTCGCTCAAAACTTGGTCCGCCTTTTTTAGGCAAAAATCAACCTCGGCTCAAAGTCGAGGCCGATGAGTCTCAATGTTTGTCGCTTTTGCTATGATGTAGGTCCCAAAAACCTCAAATGAGGGATTACTTGTTTTTCTATAGATGTTTTCAAGCTCGTTCCCACTAGCCTATTAGGAACTCAAAAACCCGCATGCCCCCATCATTTTGAAAAACTAGAAAAGTTTATTTTACGGGCCTCAACATCGTTGTTTTGGAAAAGACACCCCGAGATCGAGGCTAAAGGCAATGAGTTTTTATCGTCGGCTCATTTTCCATCGAACTAGGTCTAAAATAACTCAAAACTTGGTCGGCCTTTTCGGGCGAAAATCAACCTCGACTTATAATCGAGGCCGATGAGTCTCAATGTTTGTCGTTTTTGCTATGATGTAGGTTCCGAAACCTCAAATGAGGGATTACTTGTTTTCCTATAGATTTTTTCATGCTCGTTCCCACTAGCCTACTAGGAACTCGAAAGCCGGATGCCCCCATCATTTTGAAAAACTAGAAAAGTTTATTTTCTAGGCCTCGACATCGTTGTTTTGCAAAAGACACCCCGAGCTCATGGCCAAAGACAATGAGTTTTTATCGTCGGCTCATTTGGCATCGAACTAGGTCTAAAACTACTCAAAACGTAGTTGGCCTTTTTCGGGCAAAAATCAACCTCAACTTGTAGTCGAGGCCAATGAGGCTCTATGTTTGTCGCTTTTGCTATGATATAGGTCCCAAAAACCTCAAAACAAGGATTACAATTTTCCTATAGATTTTTTCACGCTTGTTCACACCGACCCTTCTAGGAATTCGAAAGCTCGCATGCCCGTATTATCTTGAAAAACTACAAAAGTGTATTTTCTTGCAAAAATCACCCCAAGGTTATGGCCATAGGCAATCAATTTTTGTCGTTGGCTTGTTTTTCATCGAACTAGTTCCAAAACTACTCAAAACTTGATCGACCTATTTTAGGCGAAAATCAACCTCAACTCATAGTCGAGGCCGATAAGTCTCTATGTTTGTCGCTTTTGCTATGATGTAGGTCCCAAAAAACTCAAACCAAGGAATACGAGTCTTCCTATAAATTTTTTCACGGTTCTTCCCACTAGCCCTTCTAGGAACTCGAAAGCGCGCATGGCATAATCTCGAAAAAGTAGAAAAGTGTATTTTCTAGACGTTAACGTCGTTTTTTTGTAAAAATCACCCCGAAGTCATGACCATCGGCAATGAGTTTTTATCGTTGGCTCGTTTGCCATCGATATAGGTCTAAAACTCGCTCAAAACTTGGTCGGTCTTTTTTGGATGAAAATCAACCTAAGCTCATAGTCGAGGTCGATGAGTCTCTATGTTTATCGCTTTTGCTATGATGTAGGTCCCAAAATCCTCAAAACGGGGATTACAATTTTCCTATTGATGTTTTCATGCTCATTCACACCAACCCATCTAGGAATTCGAAAGCTCGCATGCTCGTATCATCTCGAAAAACTAAAAAAGTGTATTTTCTTGCAAAAATCACCCCGAGGTCATGGCTATAGGTAATCGGTTTTTATCGTTGATCGGTTTTCCATCGAACCGGTTCTAAAACTACTCAAACTTGATCGACCTTTTTTAGGCAAAAATCAACCTCATCTCACTTGTCGAGGCCGATGAGTCTTTATGTTTGTCGCTTTTGCTATGATGTAGGTCCCAAAAACTTCAAACCAGGGATTACGGTTTTTCTATAGATTTTTTCACGCTCATTCACACCGGCCTTTCTCAAAACTCATAAGCTCGCATGCCCGTATTATCTCGAAAAACTACAAAAGTTTATTTTTAGGGTCTAAACATCGTTTTTTTGCAAAAATCACCATGAGGTCATGGCCATAGGCTATTAGTTTGCATCATCGGCTCGTTTTCCATGGAATTAGTTCCAAAACGACTCAAAACTTGGTCGACCTTTTTTGGGCAAAAATCAACCTCGGCTCATAGTTGAGGCCGCCGAGTCTCTATGTTTATCCCTTTTGCTATGATATAGGCCCCAAAAACCTCAAATGAGGGATTATAGTTTTCGTATAGATCTTTTCATGCTCGTTCCCGGTAGCCCTTCCGGGAACTCGAAAGCCCGCATGGCCCCATCATTTCAAAAAAATTAGAAAAGTGTATTTTACGGGCCTTAACGTCGTTTTTTAGCAAAAGACACCCCGAGGTCATGGCCAAAGGCAATAATTTTTCATCGTTGGCTCGTTTGCCATCAAACTATGTCTAAAACTACTCAAAACTTGGTCGGCCTTTTTTGGGCAAAAATCAACCTCGGCTCAAAGTCGAGGACGATGAGTCTCAATGTTTATCGCTTTTGCTATGATATAGGTCCCAAAAACCTCAAATGAGTTATTACTATTTTCCTATAGGTTTTTTCATGCTCGTTCCCACTAGCCTACCGGGAACTCGGAAGCCCGCATGCCCCCATCATTTAGAAAAACTAGAAAAGTTTATTTTCCGGGCCTTAACGTTGTTGTTTTGCAAAAGACACCCCGAGGTCATGGCCAAAGGCAATAATTTTTCATCGTTGGCTCGTTTGCCATCAAACTATGTCTAAAACTACTCAAAACTTGATCGACCTATTTTAGGAAAAAATCAACCTCAACTCATAGTCGAGGACGATAAGTCTCTATGTTTGTCGCTTTTGCTATGATGTAGGTCCTAAAAAACTCAAACCGGGGAATACGAGTCTTCCTATAAATTTTTTCACGGTTGTTCCCACTAGCCCTTCTAGGAACTCGAAAGCACGCATGGCATAATCTCGAAAAAGTAGAAAAGTGTATTTTCTAGACGTTAACATCGTTTTTTTGTAAAAATCACCCCGAAGTCATGACCATCGGCAATGAGTTTTTATCGTTGGCTCGTTTGCCATCAATATAGGTCTAAAACTCGCTCAAAACTTGGTCGGTCTTTTTTTGATGAAAATCAACCTAAGCTCATAGTCGAGGTCGATGAGTCTCTATGTTTCTCGCTTTTGCTATGATGTAGGTCCCAAAAACCTCAAAACGGGGATTACAATTTTCCTATTGATGTTTTCATGCTCATTCACACCAACCCATCTAGGAATTCGAAAGCTCGCATGCTCGTATCATCTCAAAAAACTAGAAAAGTGTATTTTCTTGCAAAAATCACCACGAGGTCATGGCCATAGGCAATCGGTTTTTATCATTGATCGGTTTTCCATCGAACCGGTTCTAAAACTACTCAAACTTGATCGACCTTTCTTAGGCGAAAATCAACCTCGGCTCACTGTCGAGGCCGATGAGTCTTTATGTTTGTCGCTTTTGCTATGATGTAGGTCCCAAAAACTTCAAACTAGGGATTACGACTTTCCTATAGATTTTTTCACCCTCATTCACACCGGCCTTTCTCGAAACTCATAAGCTCGCATGCCCGTATAATCTCAAAAAACTACAAAAGTTTATTTTTAGGGTTTAAACATCGTTTTTTTGCAAAAATCACCACGAGGTCATGGCCATAGGCTATTAGTTTGCATCATCGGCTCGTTTTCCATGGAACTAGTTCTAAAACGACTCAAAACTTGGTCGACATTATTTGGGCAAAAATCAACCTCGGCTCATAGTCGAGGCCGGCGAGTCTCTATGTTTGTCGGTTTTGCTATGATTTAGGTGTCAAAAATCTCAAATGAGGGATTACTTGTTTTCCTATAGATTTTTTCATGCTCGTTCCCACTAGCCTACTAGGAACTCGGAAGCCCGCATGCCCCCATCATTTTGAAAAACTAGAAAAGTTTATTTTCTAGGCCTCAACGTCATTGTTTTACAAAAGACACCCCGAGGTCATGGCCAAAGGCAATGAGTTTTTATCATCGGCTCGTTTGCCATCGAACTAGGTCTAAAACTACTTAAAACTTGGTTGGCCTTTTTCGAGGGAAAATCAACCTCGGCTCGTAGTAGAGGCCGATGAGTCTTTATGTTTGTCGCTTTTGCTATGATATAGGTCCCAAAAACCTCAAAGCGGGGATTACAATTTTTCTATAGATTTTTTCATGCTCGTTCACACCGACCCTTCTAGGAATTCGTATGCTCGCATGCCCGTATCACCTCGAAAAAATAAAAAAGTGCATTTTCTTGGAAAAATCACCTCGAGATCATGGCCATAGACAATCAATTTTTATCGTTGGCTTGTTTTTCATGGAACTAGTTCCAAAACTACTCAAAACTTGATCGACCTTTTTTAAGCGAAAATCAACATCAACTCATAGTCGAGGTCAATAAGTCTCTATGTTTGTCGCTTTCGCTATGATGTAGGCCCCAAAAAACTCAAACCAAGGAATAAAGTTTTCTTATAAACTTTTTCACGGTCATTCACACTAGCTCTTCTAGGAACTCGAAAGTGCGCATGCCCTCATAATCTCGAAAAAGTAGAAAAGTGTATTTTCTAAGCGTCAACATCGCTTTTTTGTAAAAATCACCCCGAAGTCATGACTATCGGCAATGAGTTTTTATCGTTGGCTCGTTTACCATCGATATAGGTCTAAAAGCTGCTCAAAACTTGGTCGGTCTTTTTTGGGCGATAATCAACTTAAGCTCGAGTCGAGGTCGATGAGTCTCTATGTTTATCGCTTTTTCTATGATGTAGGTCCCAAAAACCTCAAACTAGGGATTATAATTTTTCTATAGATTTTTTCATGCTCATTCACACCGACCCTTCTAGGAATTTGAAAGCTCGCATGCTCGTATGATCTCGAAAAACTAGAAAAGTGTATTTTACGGGCTCGAACGTCATTTTCTTGCAAAAATCACCCCAAGGTCATGGCCATAGGCAATGAGTTTTTATTGTTGGCTCGTTTTGCATCGAACTCGGTTCTAAAACTACTCAAAACTTGATCGACTTTTTTTGGGCGAAAATCAACCTCGGCTCACGGTTGAGGCCGATGAGTCTCTATGTTTGTCGCTTTTGCTATGATGTAGATCCCTAAAAACTCAAACCACGGATTACGGTTTTCCTATAGATTTTTTCATGCTCATTCACACCGATCTTTCTCGAAACTCGAAAGCCCGCATGCCCCCATCATCTTGAAAAACTAAAAAAGTGTATTTTCCGGGCCTAAACGTCATTTTTGTGCAAAAATCACCCCGAGGCCATGGCTACAAGTAATGAGATTTTATCGTTGGCACGTTTCCCATCGAACTAGGTCTAAAACTACTCAAAACTTGGTCGGCCTTTTTTGGGCAAAAATTAACCTCGACTCACTATCGAGGCCGATGAGGCTCTATGATTGTCGCTTTTACTTTGATGTAGGTCCCCAAAAACCTCAAACAGGGATTATAGTTTTTCTATAGATTTTTTTATGCTCGTACGCACCGATCGTTCTAGGAATTCCAAAGCTCGCATGCCCGCATCATCTCGAAAAGCTAGAAAAGTGTATTTTCTAGGCCTTAACGTCATTTTCTTACAAAAATCACCCCGAGGTCATGGCCACAAGCAATAAGTTTTTATCATTGGCTTATTTCCATCGAACTAGTTCTAAAACTCGCTCAAAACTTGGTCGACCTTTTTTGGGCAAAAATCAACCTCGGCTCACGGTCGAGGCCGATGAGTCCTTATGTTTGTAGCTTTCGCTATGATGTAGGTCCCAAAAACCTCAAATCAAGAATTATAGTTTTCCTATAGATTTTTTCATGCTTGTTCCCGCTAGCCATTCCGGGAACTCGAAAGCCCACATGCATCCATCATCTCGAAAAAGTAGAAAAGTGTATTTTACGTACCTCATCATCATTTTTTTGTAAAAATAACCACGAGGTCATGGCCATTGGCAATGAGTTTTTATCCTTGGCTTGTTTACCATCGAACTATGTCTAAAACCACCGAAAACTTGGTCGGCCTTTTTTGCATGAAAATCAACCTCGGCTCACGGTCGAGGCCGATGAGTCTACTATGTTTGTCGCTTTTGCTATTATTGGATGGTCCCAAAAACCTCAAATCGGGGATTATAGTTTTCCTATAGATTTTTTCACGCTCATTCACACCGGCCCTTCTCAAAACTTTAAAGCCCTCATGCCCGCATCATCTCGAAAAGCTAGAAAAGTGTATTTTCTAGGACTTAACGTCATTTTCTTACAAAAATCACCCCGAGGTCATGGCCACATGCAATGAGTTTTTATCATTGGCTTGTTTTCCATCGAACTAGTTCTAAAATTGCTCAAAACTTGGTCAACCTTGTTTGGGCGAAAATCAACCTCGGCTCACGGTCGAGGCCGATGAGTCCTTATGTTTGTAGCTTTTGCTATGATGTAGGTCCCAAAAATCTCAAATTAGGGATTATAGTTTTCCTATAGATTTTTTCATGCTTGTTCCCACTAGCCATTCCAGGAACTCTAAAGCCCACATACATCCATCATCTCAAAAAAGTAGAAAAGTGTATTTTCCGTACCTCATCGTCATTTTTTTGTAAAAATCACCCCGAGGTCATGGCCATTGGCAATGAGTTTTTATCCTTAACTCATTTGCCATCGAACTACGTCTAAAACTCGCTCAAAACTTGGTCGGCCTTTTTTGGAAGAAAATCAACCTCGGCTCACGAGTCGAGGCCGATGAGTCTCTATGTTGGTCGCTTTTGCTATGATGTAGGTCTCAAAAACCTCAAACCACGGATTATAGTTTTCCTATAGATTTTTTCACACTCATTCACACCGACCTTTGTTGAAACTCAAAAGCCCGCATGACCCCATCATCTCAAAAAACTAAAAAGTTTATTTTCTAGGCCTAAACGTCGTTTTTGTGCAAAAATCACCCCGAGGCCATGGCTACAAATAATGAGTTTTTATCATTGGCACGTTTGCCATCGAACTAGGTCTAAAACTCGCTCAAAACTTGGTCCGCCTTTTTTTGGCGAAAATTAACCTCGGCTCACTCGTCGAGGCCGATGAGGCTCTATGATTGTCGCTTTTACTTTGATGTAGGCCCCCAAAAACGTCAAAACGGGGATTATAGTTTTTCTATAGATTTTTTTATGCTCGTACACACCGATCGTTCTAAGAATTCCAAAGCCCGCATGCCCGCATCATCTCAAAAAGCAAGAAAAAGTGTATTTTCTAGGCCTTAACGTCGTTTTATTACAAAAATCACCCCAAGGTCATAGCCACGGGCAATGAGCTTTTATCATTGGCTTGTTTTCCATCGAACTAGTTCTAAAGCTGCTCAAAACTTGGTCGACCTTTTTTGGGAGAAAATCAACCTCGGCTCACGGTCGAGGCCGATGAGTCCTTATGTTTGTAGCATTTGCTATGATGTAGGTCTTAAAAACCCGAAATCGGGGATTACGGTTTTCCTATAGATTTTTTCATGCTTGTTCCCACTAGCCATTCAAGGAACTCGAAAGCCCACATGCATCCATCATCTCGAAAAAGTAAAAAAGCGTATTTTACGTACCTCATCGTCATTTTTTTGTAAAAATCACCCCGAGGTCATGGCCATTGGCAATGAGTTTTTATCCTTGGCTCGTTTACCATCGAACTACGTCTAAAACTACCGAAAACTTGGTCGGCCTTTTTGGACAAAAATCAACCTCGGCTCACGGTCGAGGCCGATGAGTCTCTATGTTTGTCGCTTTTACTATGATGTAGGTCTCAAAAACCTTAAACCACGGATTATAGTTCTCCTATAGATTTTTTCACGCTCATTTACACCAACCTTTCTCGAAACTCGAAAGCCCAAGACGCCCCCATCATCTCGAAAAACTAAAAAATTGTATTTTTTGGGCCTAAACGTTGTTTTCGTGCAAAAATCACCCCGAGGCCATGGCTACAAGTAATGAGTTTTTATCGTTGGCATGTTTTCCATCGAACTAGGTCTAAAACTCGCTCAAAACATGGTTGGCCTTTTTTGGGCGATAATTAACCTCAACTCACTCGTCGAGGACAATGAAGCCCTATGATTATCGCTTTTACTTTGATTTAGGTCCCCAAAAACCTCAAAACGGGGATTATAGTTTTTCTATAGATTTTTTTATGCTCGTAGACACCGATCATTCTAGGAATTCCAAAGCCCGCATGCCCGCATCATCTCGAAAAGCTAGAAAAGTGTATTTTCTAGGCCTTAATGTTGTTTCTTACAAAAATCACCCCGAGGTCATGGCCACGAGCAATGAGTTTTTATCATTGGCTTATTTTCCATTGAACTAGTTCTAAAACCGCTCGTAACATGGTCGACCTTTTTTGGGTGAAAATCAACCTCGGCTCACGAGTCGAGGCCGATGAGTCCTTATGTTTGTAGCTTTTGCTATGATGTAGGTCCCAAAAACCTCAAATCGGGGATTATAGTTTTCCTATAGATTTTTTCATACTTGTTCCCACTAGCCATTCCGGGAACTCGAAAGCCCACATGCATCCATCATCCGGAAAAAGTAGAAAAGTGTATTTTCCGTACCTCATTATCATTTTTTTGTAAAAATCACCTCGAGGTCATGGCCATTGGCAATGAGTTTTTATCCTTGGCTCGTTTACCATCGAAGTACGTCTAAAACTACTAAAAACTTGGTCGGCCTTTTTTGGACGAAAATCAACCTCAACTCACGGTCGAGGCCGATGAGTCTCTATGTTTGTCGCTTTTGCTCGATGTAGGTCCCAAAAACCTCAAATCGGGGATTACGGTTTTCCTATAGATTTTTTCATGCTCGTTCCCACTAGCAATTCCGGGAACTCAAAAGCCCACATGAATACATCATCTCGAAAAAGTAGAAAAGTTTATTTTCTAGGCCTAAACGTCATTTTCGTGTAAAAATCACCCCGAGGCCATGGCTACAAGTAATGAGTTTTTATCGTTGGCACGTTTACCATCGAACTAGATCTAAAATTGCTCAAAACTTGGTCGGCCTTTTTTGGGCAAAAATTAACCTCGGCTCACTTTCGAGGCCGATGAGGCTCTATGATTGTCGCTTTTACTTTGATGTAGGTCCCCAAAAACCTCAAACCGGGGATTATAGTTTTCCTATATATTTTTTCATGCTCATTCACACCGGCCTTTCCGGAAACTCGAAAGCTCGCATGGCCGCATCATCTCGAAAAACTAGAAAAGTGTATTTTCTAGGCCTTAACGTCGGCTTTTTTACAAAAATCACCCCGAGGTCATGGCCACGAGCAATGAGTTTTTATCATTGGCTTGTTTTCCATCGAACTAGTTCTAAAGCCGCTCAAAACTTGGTCGACCTTTTTTGATGCGAAAATCAACCTCGGCTCACGGTCGAGGCCGATGAGTCCTTATGTTTGTAGCTTTTACTATGATGTAGGTCCCAAAAACCTAAAATCGGGGATTACGGTTTTCCTATAGATTTTTTCATGCGTGTTCCCACTAGCCATTCCGGGAACTCGAAAGCCCACATGAATCCATCATCTCGAAAAAGTAGAAAAGTGTATTTTACGTACCTCATCGTCATTTTTTTGTAAAAATCACCTCGAGGTCATGGCCATTTGCAATGAGTTTTTATCCTTGGCTCGTTTGCCATCGAACTACGTCTAAAACTACCGAATACTTTTTCGGCCTTTTTGGACGAAAATCAACCTCAACTCACAATGGAGGCCGATGAGCCTTTATGTTTGTCGCTTTTGCTATGATGTAGGTCCCAAAAACCTCAAACCATGGATTACGGTTTTCCTATAGATTTTTTCACGCTCATTCACACCGACCTTTCTCGAAACTCGAAAGCCCGCATGCCCCCATCATCTCAAAAAACTAAAAAAGTGTATTTTCTAGGCCTAAACGTCGTTTTCGTGCAAAAGTCACCCCGAGGCCATGGCTACAAGTAATGAGTTTTTATCATTGGCACGTTTTCCATCGAACTAGGTCTAAAACTCGCTCAAAACTTGGTTGGCCTTTTTTGGGCAAAAATTAACCTCGGCTCACCTGTCGAGGCCGATGAGGTTCTATGATTGTCGCTTTTACTTTGATGTAGGTCCCCAAAAACCTCAAAACGGGGATTATAGTTTTTCTATAGATTTTTTTATGCTCGTACACACCGATCGTTCTAGAAATTCCAAAGCCCGCATGCCCGCATCATCTCGAAAAGCTAGAAAAGTGTATTTTCTAGGCCTTAACGTTGTTTTCTTGCAAAAATACCCCAACGTCATAGCCACAAGCAATGAGGTTTTATCATCGACTCGTTGACATCGAACTAGGTCTAAAACTGCTCAAAATTTAGTCGGCTTTTTTTGGGAGAAAATCAACCTCGGCTCACTGTCGAGACCGATGAGTCTCTATGTTTATCGCTTTTGCTATGATGTAGGTCCCAAAAACCTCAAACAAGGGATTACGGTTTTCCTATAGATTTCTTCACGCTCATTCACATCGGCCTTTCCCAAAACTCGAAAGCTCTCATGCCCGCATCATCTCGAAAAACTAGAGAAGTGTATTTTTAGAGTCTAAACGTCGTTTTTTTTCAAAAATGACCACGACGTCGGGGCCACGAGCAATGAGTTTTCATCATCGACTAATCTTTCATCGAACTAGTTCTAAAACATCTCAAAACATGGTCGACCTTTTTTGGGCGAAAATCAACCTCGGCTCACGGTTGAGGCCGATGAGTCTCTATGTTTATCGCTTTTGCTATATTGTAGGTCCTAAAAATCTCAAATCGGGGATTACGGTTTTCCTATAGATATTTTCATGCTCGTTCCCACCAACCCTTCCGGGAACTCGAAATCCTACATGCACCCATCATCTCGAAAAACTAGAAAAGTATATTTTTTGGGCCTCAACGTCGTTTTTCTACAAAAATCACCCCGAGTTCATGGCCAAAGGCAATGAGTTTTTATTGTTGGCTCGTTTGCCATCGAACTAGGTCTAAAACTTCTCAAAACTTGTTTGGCCGTTTTTGGTCGAAAATCAACCTCGACTCACGGTCGAGGTCGATGACTCTCTATGTTTGTTGCTTTTGCTTTGATGTAGGTCCCAAAAACCTCAAAACGAGGATTATAGTTTTCCTATAGATTTTTTTACACTCATTCACACCGACCCTTCTACGAATTCAAAAGCCCACATGCCCGCATTATCTCGAAAAACTAGAAAAGTGTATTTTTTTGGCCTTAACATCGTTTTTTTGCAAAAGTCACCACGAGGACATGGCTAAAGGCAATGAAATTTTATCGTTGGCTCATTTGCCATCGAACTAGGTCTAAAACTCGCTCCAAGCTTGGCCGACTTTTTTGGATGAAAATCAACCTCGGCTCACGATCAAGGTCGATGAGTCTCTATGTTTGTCGTTTTTGCTATGATGTAGACCCCAAAAACCTCAAAATAGGGATTACGGTTTTCTTATAGATTGTTTCACACTCGTTCAACTAGACCCTTCTAGGAATTCGATAGCCCGCATGCCCCCATCATCTCGAAAACTAGAAAAGTGTATTTTCCGGGCCTAAACGTCGTTTTCTTGCAAAAATCACCCCGAGGCCATGGCCACAAGCAATGATTTTTTATCGTTGGCTCGTTTTCCACCGAACTAGGTCGAAAACTTCTCAAAATTTGGTTGGCCTTTTTTGGGCGAAAATCAACCTCGGCTCACGATCGACGCCGATGAGTCTCTATGTTTGTCATTTTTACTATGATGTATGTCCCAAAAACCTCAAACCAAGGATTACGGTTTTCCTATAGCTTTTTCCACGCTCGTTCCGACCATCCCTTCTAGGAACTCAAAAGCCCGCATGCTCCCATCATCTCGAAAAACTAGAAAAGTGTATTTTCTACACCTCAATGTCGTTTTTTGCAAAAATCTCCCAAGGTCATCGTAAAGGCAATGAGTTTTTATCGTTAGCTCGTTTTCCATTGAACTAGGTGTAAAACTGCTGAAAACTTGGTGGGCCTTTTTTGGGCGAAAATCAACCTCGGCTCACCGTCAAGGCCGATGAGTCTCTATGTTTCTCGCTTTTCCTATGATATAGGTTCCAAAAACCTCAAAACGGGGATTATAGTTTTTCAATAGATTTTTCCACGCTCGTTCACACCGACTCTTCTAGGAATTCGAAAGCCCGCATGACCCTATCATCTCGAAAAACTAGAAAAGTGTATTTTCTAAACCTAAACGTCGTTTTCTTGCAAAAATCACCTCGAGGTCATGGCCATAAGCAATGAGTTTTTATCGTTGGGTCATTTGCCATCGAACTAGGTCTAAAACTCGCTCAAAATTTGGTCATCCTTTTTGGGGGAAAATCAACCTCGGCTCACGATCGAAGCCGATGAGTCTCTATGATTATCACTTTTGCTTTGATGTATGTCCCAAAAACATCAAAACGAGGATTATAGTTTTCCTATAGATTTTTTCACGCTCGTTCACACCGACCCTTATAGGAATTCGAAAGCTCGCATGCCCCAATCATCTCGAAAAACATGAAAGTATATTTTCCGGGCCTAAACATCATTTTCTTGCAAAAATCACCTCGAGGCCATGGGCATTAGCAATGAGTTTTTATCGTTGGCTCGTTTGCCATGGAACTAGGTCTAAAACTCGCTCAAAACTTGGTTGGCCTTTTTTGGGCAAAAATCAACCTTTGCTCACTGTCAAGGCCGATGAGGCTCTATGATTGTAGCTTTTGCTTTGATGTAAGTCCCAAAAACCTCAAAATAGGTATTATAGTATTCCTATAGGATTTCTCATGCTCGTTCACACCGATCCTTCTAGGAATTCCAAAGCCCGCATCATCTCGAAAAACTAAAAAGTGTGTTTTCTAGGCATTAACGTCGTTTTCTTGCAAAAATCACCCCAAGGTCATGGCCACAAGCAATGAGTGTTTAGCGTCGGCTCGTTTGCCATCGAACTAGGTCTAAAACTCGCTCAAAATTTAGTCTCGCCTTTTTGGGAGAAAATCAATCTCGACTCACGGTCGAGACCGTGAGTCTCTATGTTTTTCGGTTTTGCTATGATGTAGGTCTCAAAAACCTCAAACAAGGGATTACGGTTTTCCTATAGACTTTTTCATGCTCATTCACATCGGCCTTTCTCGAAAGTCAAAAGCCCTCATGCCCGCGACATCTCGAAAAACTAAAAAAGTGTTTTTTTAGGGTCAAAACGTCATTTTTTTCAAAAATCACCATGAGGTCATAGCCACGGGCAATGAGTTTTCATCATCGGCCCGTTTTCCATTAAACTAGTTCTAAAACATGCTCAAAACATGATCGACCTTTTTTGGGCGAAGATCGACCTCGACTCACGGTTGAGGCCGACGAGTCTCTATGTTTGTCGCTTTTGCTATGATGTAGGTCCTAAAAACCTCAAACCATGGATTATAGTTTTCCTATAGATTTTTTCATGCTCATTCACACCGACCCTTTCCAAAACTCGAAGCTCGCATGCTCGTATTATCTCGAAAAACTAGAAAAGTGAATTTTCCGAGTCTAAAGGTCGTTTTTCCGCAAAAATCACTTCGAGGTCATAGCCATAGGCAATGAGTTTTTATCGTTAGCTCGTTTGCCATTGAATTAGGTCTAAAACTACTCAAAAGTTGGTTGGCCTTTTTTAGGTGAAAATCAACCTCAGCTCATAGTTGAGGCCGATGAGTTTCTATGGTTCTCACTTTTGCTATGATGTAGTTTCCAAAATCCTAAAACTAGGGATTACGGTTTTTTCATAAATTTTTTCACGCTCGTTCACTCCGACCCTTCCGGGAACTCGAAAGCCCGGATGCCCCTATCATCTCAAAAAAGTAGAAAAGTATATTTTACGGGCCTCAACGTCGTTTTTTTTGCAAAAATACTCCCGAGGTCATAGGCATAGGCAATGAGTTTTATTGTTGGCTCGTTTGCCATCGAGCTAGGTCTAAAACTCGCTCAAAACATGGTGGGCCTTTTTTGGGCAAAAATCAACCTCGACTCACGAGTCGAAGCCGATGAGTCTCTATGTTTGTCGCTTTTGTTGTGATGTAGGTCCCAAAAACCTCAAACCGGGAATTACGGTTTCCCTATAGATTTTTTCACGCTCATTCACACCGGCTCGTCCCAAAACACGAAAGCCCACATGCCCACATCATCTCGGAAAACTAGAGAAGTGAATATTTAGGGTTTAAATGTCATTTTTTTTACAAAAATCACACCGAGGTCATGGACATAGTTAATGAGCTTTTATCGTTGGCTCGTTTGCTATCGAACTAGGACTAAAACTCGCTCAAAATTTGGTTGGCCTTTTTTGGGTAAAAATCAACCTCACCTCACGGTCGAGGCCGATGAGTCTCTATGTTTGTCGCTTTTGCTATGATGTAGGTCCCAAAAACCTCACCCCACGGATTATAGTTTTCCTATAGATTTTTTCATGCTCATTCACGACGGCCTACCTCAAAACTCAAAAGTGTATTTTCGGTGTCGAAACGTCATTTGTTTGCAAAAATCACCTTGAGGTCATGGCCACGGAAATGAGTTTTTATCGTTGGCTCATTTTCTATCGAATTAGTTCTAAAGCCGATCAAAACTTGATCGACCTTTATTGGGAGAAAACCAACCTCAACTCATAGTCGAGGCCGATAAGTCTCTATATTTGTCGCTTTTGCTATGATGTAGGTCCTAAAAACCTCAAACCATAGATTACGGTTTTCCTATAGATTTTTTCACGCTCATTCACATTGGCCTTTCTCGAAACTCGAAAGCCCGCATGGCCACATCATCTCGAAAAACTAGAAAAGTGTATTTTCACGGGCTTTAACATCATTTTTTTTACAAAAATCACCCCGAGGTCATGGCCACGAGGCAATGAGTTTTTATCATTGGCTTGTTTTCCATTGAACTAGTTCTAAAAATGCTCAAAACTTGGTCGACCTTTTTTGGGAAAAAATCAACCTTAGCTCACGGTCGAGGCCGATGAGTCTCTATGTTTGTTGCTTTTGCTATGATGTAGGTCCCAAAAACCTCTAAAACTCGCTTAAAACTTTGTCGATCTTTATTGAGAGAAAATTAACCTCGACTCACAGTCGAGGCCGATGAGTCTCTATGTTTGTTGCTTTTTCTATGATGTAGGCCCCAAAAACCTCAAACCGGGGATTATAGTTTTCCTATAGATTTTTTCATGCTCATTCACACCGGCCTTTCCCGAAACTCGAAAGGCCGCATGCCCGCATAATCTCAAAAAACTAGAAAAGTGTATTTTTAGGGTGTAAACGTCGTTTTTTTTGTAAAAATACCACGAGGTCATGGCCACGGGCAATGAGTTTTATCATTGGCTCGTTTTTCATCGAACTAGTTCTAAAGCTCGCTCATAACTTGACCAGACCTTTTTTGGAAGAAAATCCACCTCAGCTCATAGTCGAGGCCAATGAGTCTCTATGTTTGTCGCTTTGGCTATGATGTAGGTCCCAAAAATCTCAAAACAAGGATGAAAATTTTCATATATAATTTTTCTAGCTCGTTCACACCGACCCTTTTAGGAACTCGAAAGCTCGCATGGCCGCATAAACTCAAAAAACTAGAAAATGTATTTTACGGGCCTAAACATCATTTTCTTGTAAAAATCACCCCGAGGTCATGGCCACAAGCAATGATTTTTTATCGTTGGCTCGTTTGAGATCAAACTAAGTCTCAAACTCGCTCAAAACTTGGTCGACCTTTTTTGGGAAAAAATCAACCTCGGCTCACGATCCGAGTCGATGAGTCTCTATGGTTGTCACTTTTGCTATGACGTTGGTCCCAAAAACCTCAAAATAGGGATTATAGTTTTCTTATAAATTTTTTCACGGTCATTCCCACTAGCCCTTGCTGGAACTCGAAAGCTCGCATTCCCCAATCTTCTTGAAAAAGTAGAAAAGTGTATTTTCCGTGCCTCAACGTCGTCTTTTTGGAAAAATCACCCCGAAGTCATGGCCATAGGCAATGATTTTTTATCGTTGGCTCATTTGCTATCGAACTACGTCTAAAACTCGCTCAAAACTTGGTCGGCCTTTTTTGGGCAAAAATCAACCTCGACTCACGATCGAGGTCGATGAGTCTCTATGTTTGTTGCTTTTGCTATGATGTAGGTCCCAACAACCTCAAACTAGGGATTAATATTTTTCTATAGATTTTTTCACACGTGTTCAAGCTAACCCTTCTAGGAACTCAAAAGCTCGCATGCCCATATCATCTCAAAAAAGTGTATTTTCTTGGCCTAAACTATGTTTTCGTACAAAAATCATCTCGACGTCATGGCCACAAGCAATGACTTTTTATCGTTGGCTCCTTTGCCATCGAACTAGGTCTAAAACTCGCTCAAAACTTGGTCGGCCTTTTTTAGGCAAAAATCAACCTCGGCTCACGAGTCGAGGCCGATGAGTCTCTATATTTGTTGTTTTCGCTATGATGTTGGTCCCAAAAAGCTCAAAACAAGGATTATAGTTTTTTTATAGATTTTTTAACGCTCGTTCACACCAACCCTTCTAGGAATTCCAAAGCCCGCATGCCCACATTATCTCGAAAAACTAGAAAACCGTATTTTCCGGGCCTAAACGTCGTTTTCTTGCAAAAATCACCCCGAGGTCATTGCCATAAGGAATGAGTTTTTATCATTGGCTCGTTTGCCATCGAACTTGGTCTAAAACCGCATAAAACTTCATCATCCTTTTTTGGGCAAAAATCAACCTCGGATCACGGTCGAGGCCGATTAGTCTCTATATTTGTCGCTTTTGCTTTGATGTAGGTCCCAAAAACCTCAAACCGGGGATTACATTTTTCTTACAAATTTTTTCACTCTCATTCACACCAGACCTTTCCCAAAACTCGAAAGCTCACATGCCCGCATCTTCTCGAAAAACTAGAAAAGTGTATTTTCGGTGTCTAAAAGTCATTTTTTTTGCAAAAATCACCCCGAGGTCATGGCCACGAGCAATGAGTTTTTATCATTGGCTCCTATTCCATCGAACTATTTCTAAAACTACTCAAAACTTGGTCGACCTTTTTTAGGCGAAAATCAACATCGGCTCACGGGCGAGGCCGATGAGTCTCTATGTTTGTGGCTTTTGCTATGATATAGGTCCTAAAAACCTCAAACCGGGGATTACAGTTTTCCAATAGATTTTTTCACGCTCGTTCACACCGACCCTTTTAGGAATTCGAAAGCCCGTATGCTTGCATCATCTAAAAAACCTAGAAAATCGTATTTTCTTGGCCTAAACGTTGTTTTCTTGCAAAAATCACGCGGAGGCCATGCCCACAAGCAATTAGTTTTTATCGTTGACTTGTTTGCCATCGAACTATGTCTAAAATTGCTCAAAACTTGATCGACCTTTCTTGGGTGAAAATTAACCTCGACTCACGAGTCGATGCCGATAAGTCTCTATGTTTGTCGCTTTTTGCTATGATGTAAGTCCTAAAACCCGCAAATCAAAGATTACGGCTTTTCCTATAGATTTTTTCATGCTCATTCCCACTAGCCCTTCCAAGAACTCAAATGCTCGCATGTGCCCATCATCTAAAAAAACTTGGAAATTGTATTTTCTTGGCCTCAATGTTGTTTTTTGAAAAAAATCACCTTGAGGTCATGGCCAAAGGCAATGATTTTTTATCGTTGGCTCGTTTGCCATCAAACTAGGTCTAAAACTACTCAAACCTTGATCGGCCTTTTATGGGCTAAAATCAACCTCGACTCACGGTCGAGGCCGATGAGTCTCTATGTTTGTTGCTTTTGCTATGATGTAGTTTCCAAAAACCTCAAACCAAGGATTACGGTTTTCCAATAGATTTTTTCACGCTCGTTCATGCGGACCCTTTTAGGAACTCGAAAGCCCGCATGCCCGCATCAACTCAAAATACTAGAAAAGTGTATTTTCTAGGCCTAAACGTCGTTTTCTTGCAAAAATCACCCCGAGGTCATGACCATAGGCAATGAGTTTTTATTGTTGGCTCGTTTGCCATCGAACTAGGTCTAAAACTACTCAAACCTTGGTCGGCCTTTTATGGGTAAAAATCAATCCGAGCTCACGGTCGAGGCCGATGAGTCTCTATGTTTGTTGCTTTTGCTGCGATGTAGGTCCCAAAAACCTCAATTCGGAGATTACAGTTTTCCTATAAATTTTTTCACGCTATTTCACATTAGCCCTTCCGAAACTCGAAAGCCCGCATGCCCCCATCATCTCGAAAAAGTAAAATAGTGAATTTTCTAGGCCTCAATGTCGTTTTTACAAAAATCACCCCGAGGTCATGTCGATAGGCAATGAGTTTTTATCATTGGCTCATTTGCAGTCGAACAAAGTCTAAAACATCTCAAAACTTGGTCGCCCTTTTTGGGCAAAAATCAACCTCGGCTCACAATCGAGTCCAATGAGTCTCTATGGTTGTCGCTTTGGGTATGATGTAGGTCTCAAAAACCTTAAAACAGGGATTACGGTTTTCCTATAGATTTTTTCATGCTCGTTCCCACTAGCCCTTCTAGGAACTCGAAAGCTCGCATGCCCTCATGATCTCGAAAAACTAAGAAATTGTATTTTCCGGGCCTCAATGTTGTTTTTTGAAAAAAAATCACCCCGAGGCCATGGCCAAATGCAATGAGTTTTTATTGTTGGCTCGTTTGCCATCGAACTAGGTCTAAAACTACTCAAAACTTGGTCGGCCTTTTTTGGGTGAAAATCAACCTCAGCTCACGAGTCGAGGCCGATGAGTCTCTATGTTTGTCGTTTTCACTATGATATAGGTCCTAAAAACCATAAAACAGGGATTATAATTTTTCTATAGATTTTTTCACGCTTGTTCACACTAACCCTTCTAGGAATTCCAAATCCCTCATGCCCGTATCATCTAAAAAACTAAAAAGCCGTATTTTCCGGGCCAATACGTCGTTTTCTTGCCAAAATCACCTCGAGGTCATGGCCACAAGCAATGAGTTTTTATCGTTGGCTCGTTTGCCATCGAACTAGGTCTAAAACTTCTCAAAACTTGATCGCCCTTTTTTCGACGAAAATCAACCTTAGCTCGCGATTGAGGCGGTGAGTCTCTATGTTTGTCGCTTTTGCTATGATGAAGGTCCAAAAAACCTCAAACCGGGGATTATAGTTTTCCTATAGATTTTTTCAAATTCATTCACACCGGCCTTTCACGAAACTCGAAAGCTCGCATGCCCGCATCATCTCGAAAAACTAGAAAAGTGTATTTTTAAGGTTTAAACGTTGTTTTTTTTACAAAAATACGACGAGGTCATGGCCACGAGCAATGAGTTTTTATCATTGGCTTGTTTTCCATCGAACTAATTTTAAAACTCGCTCAAAACTTGGTCGACCTTTTTGGAAGAAAAGCAACCTCGGCTCACAATCAAGGCCAATGAGTCTTTATGTTTCTTGCTTTGGCTATGATGTAGGTCCTAAAAATCTCAAAACAAGGTTTAAAATTTTCATATAGATTTTTCCAAGCTCGTTCACACCAACCCTTTTAGGAACTCAAAAGCCGGCATGCCCACATCAACTCGAAAAACTAGAAAATGTATTTTTAGGGCCTAAACGTCGTTTTCGTGTAAAAATCACCCTAAGGACATGGCCACAATCAATGAGTTTTTATCGTTGACTCGTTTGCGATCAAACTAGGTCTAAAACTCGCTCAAAACGTGGTTGGCCTTTTTGGGCGACAATCAACCTCAGCTCACGGTCGAGGCCGATGAGTCTCTATGGTTGTCACTTTTGCTATGATCTAGGCCCCAAAAACCTCAAACCGTAAATTATAGTTTTCTTATAATTTTTTTCACGCTCGTTCCCACTAGCCTTTCTCGGAACTCGAAAGCCCGCTTGCCCCCATCATCTCAAAAAACTAGAAAAGTGTATGTTCCGCGCCTTAACATCGTCTTTTTGCAAAAATCACCACAAGGTCATAGCCATAGGCAATGATTTTTTATCGTTGGCTCGTTTGCCATCGAACTATGTCTAAAACTCGCTAAAAACTTGGTCGCCATTTTTTTGACGAAATCAACCTCGACTCATAGTCGAGGTCGATGAGTCTCTATGTTTGTCGCTTTTGCCATGATGTAGGTCCAAAAAACCTCAAACCAAAGATTATAATTTTCCTATAGATTTTTTCACACTCGTTCACACCAATCGTTCTAGGAACTCGAAAGCTCGCATGCCCCCATAATCTCGAAAAGTTAGAAAAATGTATTTTCCGTGCCTCAACGTTGTCTTTTTGCAAAAATCACCCCAAGGTCATGGACATAGGCAATGAGTTTTTATCGTTGGCTCGTTTTCCATCGAACTACGTCTAAAACTCGCCCAAAACTTGGTCGGCCTTTTTTGGGCAAAAATCAACCTCGACTCACGATCGAGGCCGATGAGTCCGTATGTTTGTCGGTTTTGCTATGATGTAGGTCCCAAAAACCTCAAATCGGGGATTACAATTTTCCTATAGATATTTTCACACTCGTTCACACCGACCATTCTAGGAACTTAAAAGCCCGCATGCCCGTCTCATCTCAAAAAACTAGAAAAGTGTATTTTACGGGCCTAAATGTCGTTTTCTTGCAAAAATCACCTCGAGGTCATGGCCACAAGCAATGAGTTTTTATCGTTAGCTCATTTTTCATTGAGCTAGGTCTAAAACTCGCTCAAAACTTGGTCGACCTTTTTTGGGCGAAAATCAACCTTAGCTCACAATCAAGGCCGATGAGGCTCTATATTTGTCGTTTTTGCTATGATGTAGGTCCCAAAAACCTCAAACCAGGGATTACGGTTTTTCTATAGATTTTTTCATGCTCATTCACACCGGCCTTTCTCGAAACTCGAAAGCCCGAATCATCTCGAAAAACTAGAAAAGTGTATTTTCCGGGCCTAAACGTCGTTTTCTTGCAAACATCACCTCGAGGTCATGACCAAAAGCAATGAGTTTTTATCGTTAGCTCGTTTTTCATTGACCTAGGTCTAAAACTCGCTCAAAACTTGGTCGACCTTTTCCGGGCAAAAATCAACATCGCCTCATAGTCGAGGCCAATGAGTCTCTATATTTGTCACTTTTGCTATGTTGTAGGTCCCAAAAACCTCAAACCAGGGATTACGGTTTTCCAATAGATTTTTCCATGCTCATTCACACCGACCCTTCTAGGAATTTGGAAGCCCGCATGACCCCATCATCTCGAAAAACTAAAAAAGTGTATTTTCCGTGCCTAAACGTCGTTTTCTTGCAAAAATCACCCCGAGGTCATGGCACAAGCAATGATTTTTTATTGTTGGGTCATTTGCCATCGAACTAGGTCTAAAACTCGCTCAAAACTTGGTTGACCTTTTTTGGGCGAAATCAACCTTAGCTCACAATCGAGGACGATTAGTCTCTATGTTTGTCGTTTTTGCTATGATGTAGGTCCCAAAAACCTCAAACCGGGGATTAAAGTTTCTCTATAGATTTTTCACGCTCATTCACACCGGCCTTTCCCGAAACTCGAAAGCCCGCATGCTCGCATTATCTCAAAAAACTAGAAAAGTGTATTTTTTGGGCCTAAACGTCGTTTTCTTGCAAAAATCACCTCGAGGTCATGGCCACAAGAAATGAGTTTTTATCGTTAACTCGTTTTATATTGAACTAGGTCTAAAACTCGCTCAAAACTTGGTCGACCTTTTTTGGGTGAAAATCAATATCGGCTTATAGTCGAGGCCGATGAGTCTCTATATGCGTCGCTTTTGCTATGTTGTAGGTCCTAAAAGCCTCAAACCAAGGATTACGGTTTTCCAATAGATTTTTCCACCCTCATTCACACCGACCCTTCTAGTAATTCGGAAGCCCGCCCGACCCCATCATCTCGAAAAACTAAAAAAGTGTATTTTCTAGGCCTAAACGTCGTTTTCTTGCAAAAATCACCCCGAGGTCATGGCCATAGGCAATGAGTTTTTATTGTTGGCTCGTTTGCCATCGAACTAGGTTTAAAACTACTCAAACCTTGATCGGCCTTTTATGGGCAAAAATCAATCCGAGCTCACGGTCGAGGCCGATGACTCTCTATGTTTATTGCTTTTGCTCGTGATGTAGGTCCCAAAAACCTCAAACCAAGGATTAACGTTTTTCTCTAGATTTTTCACGCTCATTCACACCGGCCTTTCCCAAAACTCGAAAGCCCACATGCTCGCATTATCTCGAAAAACTAGAAAAGTGTATTTTCTAGGCCTAAACGTCATTTTCTTGCAAAAATCACCCGGAGGTCATGGCCACAAGCAATGAGTTTTTATCATTAGCTCGTTTTTCATTGAACTAGGTCTAAAACTTCTCAAAACTTGGTCAACTCTGTTTTAGGCGAAAATCAACATTAGCTCATAGTCGAGGTCGATGAGTCTCTATATTTGTCGCTTTTCCTATGTTGTAGGTCCCAAAAACCTCAAACCGGGGATTACGGCTTTTCAATAGATTTTTCCACACTCATTCACACCGACTCTTCTAGGAATTCGGAAGCCCGCATGACCACATCATCTCAAAAAACTAAAAAGTGTATTTTCTATGCCTAAATGTCGTTTTCTTAAAAAAATCACCCCGAGGTCATGGCCACAAGCAATGATTTTTTATTGTTGGGTCATTTGCCATCGAACTAGGTCTAAAACTCGCTCAAAACTTGATCGACCTTTTTTGGGCGAAAATCAACCTTAGCTCACAATCGAGGCCGATGAGTCTCTATGTTTGTCATTTTTACTATGATGTAGGTCCCAAAAACCTCAAACCGGGGATTAAAGTTTTTCTATAGATTTTTCATGCTCATTCACACCGGCCTTTCTCGAAACTCGAAAGCCCGCATGCCCGCATTATCTTGAAAAACTAAAAAAGTGTATTTTACGGGCCTAAACGTCGTTTTCTTGCAAAAATCACCTCGAGGTCATGGCCACAAGCAATGAGTTTTTATCGTTAGCTCATTTTATATTGAACTAGGTCTAAAATTGCTAGAAACTTGGTCGACCTTTTTGGAAGAAAATCAACATTAGCTCACGATTGAGGCCGATGAGTCTCTATATTTGTCGCTTTTGCTATGTTGTAGGTCCCAAAAAATCTCAAACCGGGGATTACGAGTTTTCCAATAGACTTTTCCACGCTCGTTCACATCGATCCTTCTAGGAATTCGGAAGCCCGTATGACCCCATCATCTCCAAAAACTAGAAAAGTGTATTTTACGTGCCTAAACGTCGTTTTCTTGCAAAAATCACCCCCGGGTAATGGCCACAAGCAATTATTTTTTATCGTTGGGTCGTTTGCCATCGAACTAGGTCTAAAATTACTCAACATTTGGTCATCCTTTTTTGGTAGAAAATCAACCTCGGCTCACGATCGAGGCCGATGAGTCTCTATGTTTGTCGCTTTCCCTATGATGTAGGTCCCAAAAACCACAAATCGGGGATTACAACTTTTCTATAGATTTTTTCACGCTCATTCACACTCGGCCTTTCTCAAAACTTGAAAGCCCGCATGCCCGCCCCATCTTGAAAAAATAAAAAAGTGTATTTTCGGGGTCTTAACATCATTTGTTTGCAAAAATCACCCCTAGGTCATGGCCACGAGCAATGAGTTTTTACCATTGGCTCATTTTTCATCGAACTAGTTCTAAAGCTGCTCAAAACTTGGTTGACCTTTTTTTGGAGAAAATCAACCTTAGCTCGCAATCGAGGCCAATGAGTCTTTATGTTTGTCGCTTTTGCTATGATCTAGGTCCTAAAAATCACAAAACGAGATATTAAAATTTTCATATAAATATTTTCAAGCTCGTTCACACCGACCCTTTTAGAAACTCGAAAGCTCGCATGCCCGCATCAACTCCAAAAAATAGAAAATGTATTTTACGGGCCTAAAAGTCATTTTCTTGAAAAAAATCACCCCGAGGTCATGGCGACAAGCAATTAGTTTTTATCATTGGCTCGTTTGTGATAAAACTAGGTCTAAAACTTCTCAAAACTTGTTCGGCCTTTTTTGGGCGAAAATCAACCTCGACTCACAATCGAGGCCGATGAGTCTCTATGTTTGTCGCTTTTGCTATGATCTAGGCCCCAAAAATCTCAAAATAGGAATTACGGTTTTCATATAGATTTTTTCACGCTCGTTCACACCGACCCTTCTACGAACTCGAAAGCCCGCATGCTCGCATCAACTCGAAAAACTAGAAAAGTGTATTTTCCGGGCCTAAACGTCGTTTTCTTGAAAAAATCACCCCTAGGTCATGGCCATAGGCATTCGGCTTTTATCGTTGGCACGTTTACCATCAAACTAGATCTAAAACTCGGTTAAAACTTGGTCGGCCTTTTTTGGGTGAAAATCAACCTCGGCTCACGAGTGAGGCCGATGAGTCTCTATATTTGTCGCTTTTGCTATGATGTAAGTCCTAAAAACCTAAAAACGAGGATTACGGTTTTCTTATAGATTTTTTCACGCTCGTTCACACCAACACTTCTAGGAATTCAAAAGCCCGAGTGCCCGAATCATCTCGAAAAACTAAAAAAGTGTATTTTCTAGGCCTAAATGTCGTTTTCTTGCAAAAATCACCCCGAGGTCATGGCCATAGGCAATGAGTTTTTATCGTTGGCTCATTTGCCATCGAACTAGGTCTAAAACTTCTCAAAACTTGGTCGGCCTTTTTCGGGTGAAAATCATCCTCGGCTCATAGTTAAGGCCGATGAGTCTCTATGTTTGTCGCTTCGCTATGATGTAGGTCCCAAAAATCTCAAAACGAGGATTACGGCTTTTATATAGATTTTTTCACGCTCGTTAACATCGACCCTTCTAGGAACTCGGAAGCCCACATGCCCGCATCAACTCGAAATACTAGAAAAGTGTATTTTTTGGGCCTAAACGTCGTTTTCTTGCAAAAATCACCCCGAGGTCATGGCCATAGGCAATGAATTTTTATTGTTGGCTCGTTTGCCATCGAACTACATCCGAAACTCGCTCAAAACTTGGTTGGTCGTTTTTGGGTGAAAATCATCCTCGGCTAACGGTCGAGGCCGATGAGTCTCTATATTTGTCACTTTTGTTATGATGTAGGTCCCAAAAACCTCAATTTAGAGATTATAGTTTTCCTATAAATTTTTTCACGCTCATTCACATTAGCCCTTCCAAAAACTCAAAAGCCCGCATGCCCCCATCATCTCAAAAAAGTAAAAAAGTGTATTTTATAGGCTTTAATGTCATTTGTTTGCAAAAATCACGCCGAGGTCATGTCTATAGGCAATGAGTTTTATCGTTGGCTCATTTAGCATCGAACAAAGTCTAAAACTATTCAAAACTTGGTCGCCCTTTTTTGGGCAAAAATCAACCTCGGCTCATAGTCGAGGCCGATAAGTCTCTATGGTTGTCGCTTTTGGTATGATGTAGGTCTCAAAAACCTCAAAATAGGGATTACATTTTTCTTACAGATTTTTTCACGCTCGTTCACACCGACCCTTCTAGGAATTCCAAAGCCCGCATGCCCGTATCATCTCAAAAACTAGAAAAGTGTATTTTGTAGGCCTAAACGCCGTTTTCTTGAAAAAATCACCCCAAGGTCATGGCCACAAGCAATGTGTTTTTATCATTGGCTCGTTTGCCATCAAACTAGGTCTAAAACTACTCAAATTTTAGTCGGCCTTTTTTGGGCGAAAATCAACCTCGACTCACGGTCGAGGCCGATGAGTCCCTATGTTTGTCGCTTTTGCTATGATGTAAGTCCCAAAAACCTCAAAACAGGGACTATAATTTTTCTATAGATTTTTCACGCTCGTTCACACCAACCCTTCTAGGAATTCGAAAGCCCGTATGCCCCCATTATCTCAAAAAACTAAAAAGTGTATTTTCCGGGCCTAAACGTCGTTTTTATGCAAAAATCACCCCGAGGTCATGGTCACAATCAATGAGTTTTTATCATTGGCTCGTTTTCCATCGAACTAGGTCTAAAATTGCTCAAAACATGGTCATCCTTTTTTGGGCGAAG
This sequence comes from Dovyalis caffra, assembly GCA_963924115.1. Lineage (NCBI taxonomy): Eukaryota > Viridiplantae > Streptophyta > Magnoliopsida > Malpighiales > Salicaceae > Dovyalis > Dovyalis caffra. Next base: position 775,725 of record CAWUPB010001198.1, on the reverse strand, counting down.
ATCAACCTCAACTCATAGTCGAGGTCGATGAGTCTCTATGTTTGTCGCTTTTGCTTTGATGAATGTCCCAAAAACCTAAAACCGGGGATTATAGTTTTTCTATAGATTTTTTCATGTTCATTCACACCGACCTTTCTCGAAACTCGAAAGCTCGCATGCCGGATGATCTTGAAAAACTAGAAAAGTGTATTTTCGGGGTCTAAACGTTATTTTTTTGCAAAAATCACCCCAAGGTCATGCCCATAGGAAATGATTTTTTTATCATTGGCTCGTTTTCCATCGAACTAGTTGTAAAGCTGCTTAAAACTTGGTCGACCTTTTTTGATTGAAAATCAACATCGGCTCATAGTCGAGGCCAATGAGTCTCTATGTTTGTCGCTTTTGCTATGATGTTGGTCCTAAAAACCTCAAACTAGGGATTACGAGTCTTCCTATAGATTTTTTCATGCTCGTTCCCACCAGACCCTTCCAGGAACTCAAAAGCTCGCATGCCCCCATCATCTTGAAAAACTAAAAAAGTGTATTTTCCGCACCTCAACGTTGTTTTTTTGCAAAAATCACCCCGAGGTCATGGTAAAGGCAATGAGTTTTTATCATTAGCTCATTTGCGATGGAACTAGGTCTAAAATTGCCAAAAACTTGGTCGGCCTTTTTTGGGCGAAAATCAACCTCGGCTCACAATCGAGGCCGATGAGTCTCTATGTTTTTTTTTTGCTATGATGTAGGTCCCAAAAACCTCAAAACAGGGATTACAATTTTCCAATAGATTTTTTCACGCTCATTCACACCAACCCTTCTAGGAATTCGAAAGTCCGCATGCCCGCATCAAGTCGAAAAACTAGAAAATCGTATTTTCTAGGCCTTAACGTCGTTCTCTTGCAAAAATCACCCCGAGGGCAAGTCTACAAGTAATAAGTTTTTATCATCGGCTTGTTTGCCATCGAACTAGGTCTAAAACTTGGTCGGCCTTTTTGGGCGAAAATCAACCTCGGCTCATAGTCGAGGCCAATGAGTATCTATGTTTTTCGCTTTCGCTATGATGTAGGTCCCAAAAACCTCAAAACGAGGATTACAATTTTCCAATAGATTTTTTCACACTCATTCACACCGACCCTTCTAGGAATTCGAAAGTCCGCATGCCCGTATCATCTCAAAAAACTAGAAAAGTATATTTTCCGGGCCTAAAAGTCGTTTTCTTGCCAAAATCACCCCGAGGTCATGGCCACAAGAAATGAGTTTTTATCGTTGGCTCGTTTGCCATCGAACTAGGTCTAAAACTTCTCCAAACCTGGTCTCCCTTTTTTCGGCGAAAATCAACCTTAGCTCACGATTGAGGAGGTGAGTCTCTATGTTTGTCGCTTTTGCTATGATGTAGGTCCCAAAAAGCTCAAACCAAGGACTACGGTTTTCCTATAAATTTTTTCACGCTCATTCACACCGGCCTTTCCCGAAACTCGAAAGCCCGCATGCCCGCATCATCTCGAAAAACTAGAAAATTGTATTTTTAGGGTTTAAACGTTGTTTTTTTACAAAAATACGACGAGGTCATGGCCACGAGCAATGAGTTTTTATCATTGGCTCATTTTCGAACGAACTAGTTCAAAAACTACTCAAAACTTGATCGACCTTTTTTGGGAGAAAAGCAACCTCGACTCATAGTTGAGGCCAATGATTCTTTATGTTTGTCGCTTTTGCTATGATGTAGGTCCCAAAAATCTCAAAACAGGGATTAAATTTTTCATATAGATTTTTTCAAGTTCGTTCACACGGACCATTTTAGGAACTCGAAAGCTCGTATGCCCACATCAACTCGAAAAACTAGAAAATGTATTTTCAAGGCCTAAATGTCATTTTCTTGTAAAAATCACCCCGAGGTCATGGGCACAAGCAATGAGTTTTTGTCATTGAGTCGTTTGCGATCAAACTAGGTCTAAAACTCGCTCAAAACTTGGTCGGTCTTTTTTGGGCGAAAATCAACCTCGACTCACGAGTCGAGGCCAATGAGTCTCTATGGTTGTCACTTTTGCTATGATGTAGGTCTCAAAAATCTCAAACCGGGGATTATAGTTTTCTTATAATTTTTTTCATGCTCGTTTCCACTAGCGCTTCCCGAAACTTGAAAGCCCGCTTGCCCCCATCATCTCAAAAAACTACAAAAGTGTCTCGTTATGTGCCTTAACGTCGTCTTTTTGCAAAAATCACCCCAAGGTCATGGCCATAGGCAATGAGTTTTTATCATTGGCTTGTTTGCCATCGAACTACGTCTAAAACTCGATCAAAACTTGGTCGCCCTTTTTTCGATGAAAATCAACCTCGGCTCATAGTTGAGGCCGATGAGTATCTATGTTTTTCGCTTTCGCTATGATGTAGGTCCCAAAAACCTCAAAACAGGGATTACAATTTTCCAATAGATTTTTTCACACTCATTCACACCGACCCTTCTAGGAATTCGAAAGTCCGCATGCCCATATCATCTCAAAAAACTAGAAAAGTATATTTTCCGGGCCTAAAAGTCGTTTTCTTGCCAAAATCACCCCGAGGTCATGGCCACAAGAAATGAGTTTTTATCGTTGGCTCGTTTGCCATCGAACTAGGTCTAAAACTTCTCCAAACTTGGTCTCCCTTTTTTCGGCGAAAATCAACCTTAGCTCACGATTGAGGAGGTGAGTCTCTATGTTTGTCGCTTTTGCTATGATATAGGTCCCAAAAACCTTAAACCAAGGATTATAATATTCCTATAGATTTTCTCACGCTCGTTCACACCGACCATTCTAGGAACTCGAAAGCCCGCATGCCCCCATCATCTCGAAAAACTAAAAAAATGTATTTTCTATGCCTTAACGTTGTCTTTTTGCAAAAATCACACCGAGGTCATGGACATAGGCAACGAGTTTTTATCGTTGGCTCGTTTGCCATAAAACTACGTCTAAAACTCGCTCAAAACTTGGTCGGCCTTTTTTGGGCAAAAATCAACCTCGGCTCACGGTCGAGGCCGATGAGTCCGTATGTTTATCGGTTTTGCTATGATGTAGGTCCCAAAAACCACAAACCGGGGATTACAATTTTCCTATAGATTTTTTCACGCTCGTTCACACCGACCATTCTAGGAACTCGAAAGTCCGCATGCCCGTATCATCTTGAAAAACTAGAAAAGTGTATTTTACGGGCCTAAACGTCATTTTCTTGCAAAAATCACCCCGAGGTCATGGCCACAAGCAATGAGTTTTTATCATTGGCTCATTTTCCATCGAACTAGGTCTAAAATTGCTTAAAACTTAGTCGACCTTTTTTGGGCGAAAATCAACCTTAGCTCACAATCGAGGCCGATGAGTCTCTATGTTTATCGCTTTTGGTATGCTCGTAGGTCCCAAAAACCTCAAACCGGGGATTACGGTTTTCCTATAGATTTTTTCACGCTCATTCACACCGGCCTTTCTCGAAACTCGAAAGCCCGCATGACCGCATCATCTCGAAAATCTAGAAAAGTGTATTTTCGGGGTCTAAACGTTGTTTTTTTGCAAAAATACCACGAGGTCATGGCCACAAGCAATGAGTTTTATCATTGGCTCATTTTCCATCGAACTAGTTCTAAAACTCGCTCAAAACTTGGTTGACCTTTTTTGGGAGAAAATCAACCTTAGCTCACAATCGAGGTCAATGAGTCTCTATGTTTGTCGCTTTTGCTATGATGTAGGTCCTAAAAATCACAAAACGAGGATTGAAATTTTCATATAAATTTTTTCAAGCACGTTCATACCAACCCTTTTAGGAACTCGAAAGCTCGCATGCCCGCATCAACTCAAAAAAATAGAAAATGTATTTTCCGGGCCTAAAAGTCATTTTCTTGTAAAAATCACCCCGAGGTCATGGCCACAAGCAATTAGTTTTTATCGTTGGCTCGCTTGCGATAAAACTAGGTCTAAAACTCGCTCAAAACTTGTTTGGCCTTTTTTGGGCAAAAATTAATCTCAACTCGGTCGAGGCCAATAAGTCTCTATGTTTGTCGCTTTTACTATGATGTAGTTCCCAAAAATCTCAATTTAGTGATTAAAGTTTTCCTATAAATTTTTTCACGCTCATTCACATTAGCCCTTCTAGAAACCCAAAAGCCCGCATGCCCCCATCATCTCGAAAAAGTAAAAAAGTGTATTTTATAGGCTTTAATGTCGTTTTTTGCAAAAATCACGTCGAGGTCATGTCTATAGGCAATGAGTTTTAATCGTTGGCTCGTTTGCCATCGAACTAAGTCTAAAACTCGCTTAAAACTTGGTTGGCCTTTTTTCGGTGAAAATCAACCTCGGCTCACAATCGAGGCCGATGAGTCTCTATAATTGTCACTTTTGCTATGATGTAGGTCCCAAAAACCTAAAAACAAGGATTACGGTTTTCCTATAGATTTTTTCACGCTCGTTCACACCAACACTTCTAGGAGTTCCAAAGCTCGCATGCCCTCATCATCTCCAAAAGTAAAAAAGTGTATTTTCTAGGCCTCAACGTCGTTTTTTTTGCAAAAATACCCCGAGGTCATGTCCATAGGCAATGAGTTTTATCATTGGCTCATTTTCCATCAAATAAAGTCTAAAACTACTCAAAACTTGGTTGCCCTTTTTTGAGCAAAAATTAACCTCGACTCATAGTCGAGGTCGATGAGTCTCTATGGTTGTCGCTTTTGGTATGATGTAGGTCTCAAAAACCTCAAAACAGGGATTATAGTTTTCCTATAGATTTTTTCACTCTCGTTCACACCGACCCTTCTAGGAATTCCAAATCCCACATGCCCGTATCATCTCGAAAAACTAGAAAAGTGTATTTTACGGGCCTAAACGTCGTTTTCTTGCAAAAATCACCCCAAGGTCATGGCCACAAGCAATGAGTTTTTATCATTGGCTTGTTTGCCATTGAACTAGGTCTAAAACTACTCAAAATTTAGTCGGCCTTTTTTGGGCAAAAATCAACCTCGGCTCACGGTAGAGGCCGATGAGTCCCTATGTTTATTGCTTTTGCTATGATGTAGGTCTCAAAAACCTCAACACGGGGATTACAATTTTTCTATAGATTTTTTTACGCTCGTTCACACCAACCCTTCTAAGAATTCGAAAGCCCGCATGCCCCCATAATCTTGAAAAACTAAAAAGTGTATTTTTTGAGCCTAAACGTCGATTTCATGCAAAAATCACCCCGAGGTCATGGTCACAATCAATGAGCTTTTATCGTTGGCTCAAAACATGGTCATCCTTTTTTGGGCAAAAATCAACCTCAACTCACAGTCGAGGTCGATGAGTCTCTATGTTTGTCGCTTTTGCTTTGATGTATGTCCCAAAAACCTAAAACCGGGGATTACAATTTTTCTATAGATTTTTTCACGTTCATTCACACCGACCTTTCTCGAAACTCGAAAGCTCGCATGCTCGCATCATCTCAAAAAACTAGAAAAGTGTATTTTCGTGGTCTAAACGTCATTTTTCCGCGAAAATCACCCCGAGGTCATGCCCATAGGCAATGAGTTTTTATCATTGGCTCGTTTTCCATCGAACTAGTTGTAAAACCGCTCAAAACTTGGTCGACCTTTTTTTATTGAAAATCAACATCGGCCCCTAGTCGAGGCCGATGAGTCTCTATGTTTGTTGCTTTCACTATGATGTTAGTGCCAAAAACCCCAAACTAGGGATTACGAGTCTTCCTATAGATTTTTTCATGCTTGTTCCCACCAGCCCTTCTAGGAACTCGAAAGCCGGCATGCCCTCATCATCTTGAAAAACTATAAAAGTGTATTTTACGCACCTCAACGTTGTTTTTTTGCAAAAATCACCCTTAGGTCATGGTAAAGGCAATGAGTTTTTATCATTAGCTCGTTCTGTTGTGAAACTAGGTCTAAAACTCGCTAAAAACTTGGTCAACATTTTTTGGGTAAAAATCAACCTCGGCTCACGAGTCGAGGCCGATGAGTCTCTATGTTTTTCGCTTTTTCTATGATGTAGGTCCCAAAAACCTCAAAACAAGGATTACAATTTTCCAATAGACTTTTTCATGCTCATTCGGACCAACCCTTCTAGGAATTCGAAAGTTCGCATGCCGAGCATAAATTCGAAAAACTAGAAAAAAGTATTTTCTAGGCCTTAACGTCGTTTTCTTGAAAAGATCACCACGAGGTCATGGCTACAAGTAATGAGTTTTTATCATTGGCTTATTTGCCATCGAACTAGGTCTAAATCTACTCAAAACTTGATCGACCTTTTTTGGTCGAAAATCAACCTCGACTCACGGTCGAGGTCGATGAATCTCTATGTTTGTCACTTTTGCTATGATGTAGGTCGTAAAAACCTCAAACCGGGGATTATAGTTTTCCTAAAGATTTTTTCACGCTCATTAACATAAGTCCTTCTCGAAACTCGAAAGCTCGCATGCCCCCATCATCACGAAAAAATAGAAGAGTGTATTTTCCGGGCCTCAACGTTGTTTTTTTGTAAAAATCACCCCGAGGTCATGGCCAATAGCAATGACTTTTTATTATTCGCTCGTTTGCCATCGAACTAGGTCTAAAACTGCTCAAAACGGGGTCGATCTTTTTTTGAGCGAAAATCAAACTCGACTCACGAGTCGAGACCGATGAGTCTTTATGTTTGTCGTTTTTGCTATGATATAGGTCCCAAAAACCTCAAATAAGGGATTAGAGTTTTCCTATAAATGTTTTCACACTCGTTCCCACCAGACCCTTCCCAAAACTCGAAAGCCCGCATGCCCCCATCATCTCGAAAAACTAGAAAACCGTATTTTACGGGCCTAAACGTCATTTTTTTTGTAAAAATCATACCAAGGTCCCGGTCATAGGCAATGAATTTTTATCATTGGCTCGTTTTCCATCGAACTAGGTCTAAAATTGCTCAAAACTTTGTCGACCTTTTTGGGAAAAAATCAACCTCGACTCACGATCAAGGCCGATGAATCTCTACATTTGTCGCTTTTGCTATGATGTAGGCCCTAAAAACCTCAAACCGGGGATTATAGTTTTCCTATAGATGTTTTCATGCTCGTTCCCACCGACCCTTCTCGGAACTCAAAAGCTTGCATGCCCCCATCATCTCGAAAAATTAGACAAGTGTATTTTCCGGTCCTCAACGTCATGTTTTTGCAAAAATACCCCGATGTCATGGCCACGAGTAATGAGTTTTTATCGTTGGCTCGTTTGCCATCGAACTAGGTCTAAAACTCGCTCAAAACATTGTCGGCCTTTTTTGGGCAAAAATCAAACTCGGCTCACGGTTGAGGCCGATAAGTCTCTATCTTTTTTGCTTTTGCTATGATGTAAGTCCCAAAAACCTCAAATTAGGGATTACATTTTTCCTATAGATTTTTTCACGCTCATTCACACGAGCCCTTCCCGAAACTCGAAAGCTCGTATGCCCCCATCATCCGAAAAAACTAGAAAACCGTATTTTCATGGTCTAAATGTCATTTTTTTGCAAAAATCACCTCGTGGTCTTGGCCAATGGCAATGAGTTTTTATCATTGGCTCGTTTGCCATCGAACTAGGTCTAAAATTGCTCAAAACTTTGTCGACCTTTTTTTGGCAAAAATCAACCTCAACTCACGATCGAGGTCGATAAGTCTCTACCTTTGTTGCTTTTGCTATAATGTAGGCCCCAAAAACCTCAAACCGGGGATTATAGTTTTCCTATTGATTTTTTCATGCTCGTTCCCACCAGACCCTTCCGGAACTCGAAAGCTCGCATGCCCTTATCATCTCGAAAAATTAGAAAAGTGTATTTTCTAGGCCTCAACGTCGTTTTTTTACAAAAATCACCCCGAGGTCATGGCCACGAGTAATGAGTTTTTATCGTTGGCTCATTTGCCATCGAACTAGATCTAAAACTCGCTCAAAACATATTCGGCCTTTTTTGGGTGAAAATCAAACTCGACTCACGATCAAGGCCGATAAGTCTCTATGTTTTTCGCTTTTGCTATGATGTAAGTCCCAAAAACCTTAAATTAGGCATTACGGTTTTCCTATAGATTTTTTCATGCTCATTCACACGAGCCCTTCCCGAAACTCGAAAGCCCGCATGCCCGCATCATCTAAAAAACTAGAAAAGTGTATTTTCATGGTCTAAACGTTAGTTTTTTGCAAAAATCACCTCAAGGTCATGGCCAATGGCAATGAGTTTTTATCATTGGCTCGTTTTCCATCAAACTAGGTCTAAAACTCGCTCAAAACATGGTCGGCCTTTTTGGGCGAAAATCAAACTCAACTCACAATCGAGGCCGATGAGCCTCTATGTTTGTCGCTTTTGCTACGATATAGGTCCCAAAAACCTCAAATAATGGATTACGGTTTTCCTATCGATTTTTTCACGCTCATTCCCACCGAGTCCATCCTAAAAATCGAAAGCTCGCATGACCCCATCATCTCGAAAAACTAGAAAAGTGCATTTTCCGGGCCTAAACGTCGTTTTTCCGTAAAAATCACCCCAAGGTCATGGTCATAGGCAATGACTTTTTATCATTGGCTCGTTTCCCATCGAACTAGTTCTAAAATTGCTCAAAACTTTGTCGGCCTTTTTTGGGAAAAAATCAACCTCGGCTCACGATCAAGGCCGATGAGTCTCTACCTTTGTCGCTTTTGCTAGGATGTAGCCCCAAAAACTTCAAACCAGGGATTATAGATTTCCTATAGAGTTTTTCATGCTCGTTCCCACCAACCCTTCCCGGAACTCGAAAGCTCGCATGCCCCCATCATCTCGAAAAGTTAGAAAAGTGTATTTTCTAGGCGTCGGCGTCGTTTTTTACAAAAATCACCCCGAGGTCATGGCCACGAGTAATGAGTTTTTATCCTTGGCTCGTTTGCCATCGAACTAGGTCTAAAACTACTCAAAACATTATCGACCTTTTTTGGGCGAAAATCAAACTCGACTCACGATTGAGGCCGATAAGTCTCTATGTTTTTCGCTTTTTCTATGATGTAAGTCCCAAAAACCTCAAATTAGGCATTATAGTTTTCCTATAGATTTTTTCGCGCTCATTCACGGAGGCCTTTCCCGAAACTCGAAAGCCCGCATGCCCGCATCATCTCAAAAAAACTAGAAAAGGCTATTTTCATGGTCTAAACGTCATTTTTTTTGAAAAAATCACCACGAGGTCTTGGCCAATGGCAATGAGTTTTTATCATTGGCTTGTTTGCCATCGAACTACGTCTAAAGCTCGCTCACAACATGGTCGGCCTTTTTTGGGCGAAAATCAAACTCGGCTCACGGTCGAGGCCGATGAGTCTCTATGTTTGTCGCTTTTGCTATGATATAGGTCCCAAAAACCTCAAATAAGGGATTACGGTATTCCTATAGATTTTTTCATGCTCGTTCCCACCAGCCCTTCCCGAAACTCGAAGCCCGCATGCCCCCATCATCTCGAAAAACTAAAAAAGTGTATTTTTTGGGCCTAAACGTCATTTTTTTTGTAAAAACTCACCCCAAGGTTATGGTCATAGGCAATCGGTTTTTATCATTCACTCATTTGCCATCAAACTAGGTCTAAAATTGCTCAAAACTTTGTCGGCCTTTTTTGGGCAAAAATCAACCTCGACTCGCGATCGAGGTCGATGAGTCTTTATCTTTGTCGCTTTTGCTATGATGTAGGCCACAAAAACCTCAAACCGGGGATTATAGTTTTCCTATAGATTTTTTCATACACGTTCCCACTAGCCCTTCCCGAAACTCGAAAGCTCGCATGCCCCCATCATCTCGAAAAATTAGAAAAGTGTATTTTTTAGGCCTCAATGTCATCTTTTTGCAAAAATCACCCCGAGGTCATGGCTACAAGCAATGAGTTTTTATCGTTGGCTCGTTTGCCATCAACTAGGTCTAAAACTCGCTCAAAACTTGGTTGGCTTTTTTGGGCAAAAATCAACCTCGGTTCACGGTCGAGGCTCATGAGTCTCTATGTTTGTCGCATTTGATATGATGTAGGTCCCAAAAACCTCAAACCGGGGAATAAAGTTTTCTTATAGATGTTTTCATGGTCGTTCACACCGGCCCTTCCCGAAACTCGAAAGCCCGCATGCTCGAATCATCTCGAAAAACTAGAAAAGTGCATTTTCTAGGCCTAAATGTTGTTTTTTTGGCATAAATCACCCCGAGGTCATGGCCATAGGCAATGAGTTTTTATCGTTGGCTCGTTTACCATCGAACTAGGTCTAAAACTCGCTCAAAACTTAGTCGGCCTTTTGGGGGCGAAAATCAACCTCGGCTCACGGTCGAGCCCAATGAGTCTCTATGTTTGTCGCATTTACTATGATGTAGGTCCCAAAAACCTCAAATCAAGGATTATAATTTTCCGATAGATTTTCTCACGCTCGTTCACACCAGCCCTTCTCAAAACTCGAAAGTCCGCATGCCCGCATCATCTCAAAAGGCTAGAAAAGTGTATTTTCTAGGCCTATAAGTCATTTTTTCACAAAAATCTCCACGACTTCATGGCCACAAGCAATGAGTTTTAATCGTTGACTCACTTGCCATCGAACTAGGTCTAAAACTTCTTAGAACATGGTCGGCCTATTTTGGGCGAAAATCAACCTTAGCTCACGGTCGAGGTCGATGAGTCTTTATGTTTATCGTTTTTGCTATGATGTGGGTCCCAAAAGCCTTAAACCGGGATTATAGTTTTCCTATAGATTTTCTCATGCTCGTTCCCATTAGCTATTCCACGAACTCGAAAGCCGCATGCCCCCATCATCTCGAAAAACTAAAAAAGTGTATTTTTTGGACGTCAACTTCGTTTTTTTACAAAAATACCCTAAAGTCATGGCCAAAGGTAATGATTTTTTATCGTTGGCTCTTTTTCCATTGAACTAGGTCTAAAACTCGCTCAAAAATTGGTCGGCATTTTTTGGACGAAAATCAACCTCAACTCACGAGTCGAGGCCGATAAGTCTCTATCTTTGTTGCTTTTTCTTTGATGTAGGTCCCAAAAATCTCAAATCATGGATTAAATTTTTCCTATAGGTTTTTTCACGCTCATTCCCACCAGATCCTTCTAGGAACTCAAAAGCCCGCAACCCCATCATCTCATAAAACTAGAAAAATGTATTTTCTTGGCCTAAATGTCGTTTTTTTATAAAAATCACCCCGGGGTCATGGTCATAGGCAATGAATTTTTATCATTGGTTTGTTTGCCATCAAAATATGTCTAAAATTGCTCAAACCTTGGTCGGCCTTTTTTGGGTGAAAATTAGTCTCAGCTCACGGTCGAGGCCATTAAGTCTCTATCTTTGTCGCTTTCGCTATGATGTCGATCCCGAAAACCTCTAATCGGGGATTACATTTTTCCTATAGATTTTTTCATGCTCATTCCCACCAGCCCTTCTAGGAACTCGAAAGCCCGTATGCCCCTATCATCTCGAAAAACTAGAAAAGTGTATTTTCTAGGCCTCAACGTCGTTTTTTTGCAAAAATCACCCCGATGTCATGGCCATAGGAAATGAGTTTTTATCGTTGGCTCGTTTGCCATCGAACTAAGTCTAAAACTACTCAAAACTTAGTCGGCCTTTTTTGGATGAAAATCAACCTCAACTCACAGTCGAGGCCGATAAGTCTCAATGTTTATCGCTTTTGCTATGATGTAGGTCTCAAAAACCTCAAACCGGGAATAATAATTTTCCTATAGATTTTTTCACGCTCATTCACACCGGCCCTTCCCGAAACTTGAAAGCTCGTATGCTTGCATAATCTCAAAAATCTAGAAAAGTGTATTTTACGGGCCTAAACGTTGTTTTTTTGCAAAAATCACCTCGAGGTCATGGTCACAAGCAATGAGTTTTTATCGTTGTCTCGTTTACCATCGAACTAGGTGTAAAACTGCTCAAAACTTAATCGGCCTTTTTTGGGCAAAAATTAACCTTAGCTCACGGTCGAGGCCGATGAGTCTCTATATTTGTCGCTTTTGCAATGATGTAGGTCCCAAAACCTCAAAACGGGGATTACGGTTTTCTTATAGATTTTTTCATGCTCGATCACACCAACCCTTCTAAGAATTCGAAACCCCGCATGCCCGCACCATCTCGAAAAACTAGAAAAGTGTATTTTCTAGGCCTCAATGTCGTTTTTTTTTGGAAAAATCACCTCGGGGTCATGGCCATAGCCAATGAGTTTTTATCGCTAGCTAGTTTGCCATCAAACTAGGTGTAAAACTCGCTCAAAACTTGGTTGACTTTTTTGGGCGAAATAATCCTCGGCTCATAGTCGAGGCCCATGAGTCTCCATGTTTGTCACTTTTGCTATGATTTAGGTCGCAAAAACATCAAACCGGAGATTATAGTTTTCCTATAGATTTTTTTCACGCTCATTCACACCGACCCTTTTCGAAATTAGAAAGCCCGCATCATCTCGAAAAACTAGAAAAGTGTATTTTCGGGGTCTAAACATCATTTTTTTGGAAAAATCACCCCGAGGTCATGGCCATAGTCAATGAGTTTTTAACGTTGGCTCGTTTGCCACCGAACTATGTCTAAATATGCTCAAAACATGGTCGGCCTTTTTTGGGCAAAAATCAACGTCAACTTACAATCGAGGCCGATGAGTCTCTATAGTTGTCACTTTTGCTATGATGTAGGTCCCAAAAACCCCAAACCGGGGATTACAATTTTCCTATAAAATTTTTCATACTCGTTCACACCAATCCTTCCGGGAACTCGAAAGCTCGCATGCTCGCATCATCTCTCGAAACTAGAAAAGTGTATTTTTGAGCTCGAACGTCATTTTTTTTTGTAAAGATCACCCTAAGGTCATGGTCATAGGCAATGAGTTTTTATCATTAGCTCATTTGCCATCGAACTATGTCTAAAATTGCTTAAAATATGATCGACTATTTTAGGCAAAAATCAACCTCAACTCACAATCGAGGTCGATGAGTCTTTATGCTTGTCACTTTTTTCTATGATGTAGGTCCCAAAGACTTCAAATCAAGGATTACGGTGTTCCAATAGATATTTTCATGCTCGTTCCCACTAGCCCTTCTAGGAATTCAAAACCCCACATACTCGCATCATCTTGAAAAACTAGAAAAGTGTATTTTATGGGCCTCAACGTCGTTTTATTTTGCAAAAATCACCCCGAGGTCATGGCCATAGGGAATGAGTTTTTATCGTTAGCTCATTTGCCATCGAACTAGGTCTAAAACTACTCAAAATTTGGTCGGTCTTTTTTGGACAAAAATCAATCTCGGCTCACGGTCGTAGCGGATGAGTCTCAATGTTTGTTGGTTTTGCTATGATGTAGGTCCAAAAAACCTCAAACCATGGATTATAGTTTTCCTATAGCTTTTTTCATGCTCATTCACATCGGCCCTTCCCAAAACTCGAAAGCCCGCATGCCCCCATTATCTTAAAAATCTGGAAAAGTGTATTTTACGGGCGTAAATGTCATTTTTTTTGCAAAAATCACCCCGATGTCATGGCCATAGGCAATGAGTTTTTATCGTTGTCTTGTTTGCCATCGAACTAGGTCTAAAACTGCTTAAAACTTGGTCGGCCTTTATTGAGTGAAAATCAACCTCGGCTCACGGTCGAGACCGATGAGTCTATATGTTTGTTGCTTTTGCTATGATGTAGGTCCCAATACCTCAAAACAGGGATTACGGTTTTTCTATATATTTTTTCATGCTCGTTCCCACTAGCCCTTCTAGGAATTCAAAAGCCCGTATGCCCCCATCAACTCGAAAAACTAGAAAAGTGTATTTTTTGGGCATAAATTTCATTTTTTTGCAAAAATCACCTTGAGGTCATGGCCAAAGGTAATGAGTTTTTATCGTTGGCTTGTTTGCCAACGAACTAGGTCTAAAACTTCTTAAAACTTGGTCGGCCTTTATTGGGAAAAAATCAACCTCGGATCATAGTCGAGACCGATGAGTCTCTAAGTTTGTCGTTTTTGCTATGATGTAGGTCCTAAAAACCTCAAAACGGGGATTATAGTTTTCTATAGATTTTTTCATGCTCGTCCCTACTAGCCCTTCCGAAACTCGAAAGCCCGCATGCTCGCATCATCTCGAAAAAACTAGAAAAGTGTATTTTCTAGGCCTCAATGTCGTTTTTTTGCAAAAATCACCCAAAGGTCATGGCCAAAGGTAATGACTTTTTATTGTTGGCTTGTTTGCCATTGAACTAGGTGTAAAACTCGCTCAAAACTTGGTCGGCCTTTTTTGGGCAAAAATCAACCTCGACTCACGGTCGAGGCCGATGTGTCTCAATGTTTGTCGCTTTTGCTATGATGTACGTCCCAAAAACCTCAAACCGGAGATTACGGTTTTCCTATAGATTTTTTCACGCTCATTCACACTCGGTCTTTTCTCGAAACTCGAAAGCTCACATGCCCGCATCATCTCGAAAATCTATAAAAGTGTATTTTCGGGGTCTAAATGTCATTTTTTGCAAAAATCACCCGAGGTCATCGCCATAGGCGATGAGTATTTATCGTTGGCTCGTTTTCCATCGAAATAGGTCTAAAACTCGCTCAAAACTTGATCGAGCTTTTTGGGCGAAAATCAACCTCAACTCACAATCAAGGCCGATTAGTCTCTATGGTTGTCACTTTTGCTATGATGTAGGTCCCAAAAACCTCAAAAGCCCGTCTCGCCCGAATAATCTTAAAAAACTAGAAAAGTGTAGTTTTTGGGCCTAACTATAATTCTCTTCTAAAAATCGCCCTAAGGTCATGGTCATAGGCAATGAGTTTTTATCGTTGGCTCGTTTGCCATCAAACGACGTCTAAAATTGCTCAAAACTTGGTCCGCCTTTTTGGGCGAAAATCTACCTCGGCTCACGATCAAGGCCGATGAGTCTCTTTGTTTGTCGCTTTTTTCTATGAAGTAGGTCCCAAAAACCTCAAATCAAGGATTACGGTTTTCCTATAGATGTTTTAATGCTCGTTCCCATTAGCCCTTCTAGTAACTCAAAAGCCCGTCTCGCTCGCATAATCTAAAAAAGCTAGAAAAGTGTAGTTTTTGGGCCTAAACATAATTCTTTTCTAAAAATCACCCTAAGGTCATGGTCATAGACAATGAGTTTTTATCGTTGGCTCGTTTGCCATCGAACTATGTCTAAAATTGCTCAAAACTTGGTCGGCCTTTTTTGGGCGAAAATCTACCTAAGATCACGGTCGAGGCCGATGAGTCTCTTTGTTTGTCGCTTTTCTCTATGACGTAGGTCCCAAAAACCTCAAATCAAGGATTACGGTTTTCCTATAGATGTTTTCATGCTCATTCCCACTAGCCCTTCCGGGAACTCAAAAGCTCGTCTCGCCCGCATAATCTTGAAAAACTAGAAAAGTGTAGTTTTTAGGCCTAAACGTAATTCTTTTCTAAAAATCACCCTAAGGTCATGGTCATAGACAATGATTTTTTATCGTTGGCTTGTTTGCCATCGAACTATGTCTAAAATTGCTCAAAACTTGATTGGCCTTTTTTGGGCGAAAATCTACCTCGGCTCATAGTCAAGGCCGATGAGTCTCTTTGTTTGTCGCTTTTTTCTATGAGGTAGGTCCCAAAAACCTCAAATCAAGGATTACGGTTTTCCTATAGATGTTTTCATGCTCATTCCTACTAGCCCTTCCGGGAACTCAAAAGCCATCATGCCCCCAACATCTCAAAAAACTAGAAAAGTGTATTTTCTAGGCCTCAATGTCGTTTTTTTGCAAAAATCACCCCGAGGTCATGGCCATAGGGAATGTTTTTTTATCGTTGGCTCGTTTTCCATCGAACTAGGTCTAAAACTACTCAAAACTTTGTCGGCCTTTTTCGGGCGAAAATCAACCCTAGCTCACTATCGAGGCCGATGAGTCTCAATTTTGTCGCTTTTGCTATGATGTAGGCCCCAAAAACTTCAAACCAAGGATTATAGTATTCCTATAGATCTTTTCACACTCATTCACACCAGCCCTTTCCGAAACTCGAAAGCCCGCATGCCCGCATGCATAATCTCTCAAAGCTAGAAAAGTGTATATTCGAGCCTAAATGTCGTTTTTGTTTGCAAAAATCACCTCGAGGTCATGGTTACAAGAAATGAGTTTTTATCATTGGCTCCTTTGCCATCAAACTAGGTGTAAATCGCTCAAAACTTGGTTGGCCTTTTTTGGACGAAAATCAACCTCGGCTCACGGTCGAGACGGATGAGTCTCTATGTTTGTCGCTTGCTATGATGTAGGTCCCAAAACCTCAAAACAGGAATTACGGTTTTCTTATAGATTTTTTAATGCTCGTTCATACGACCCTTCCCAAAACTCAAAAGCCCGCATGCTCGCATCATCTCGAAAAACTAAAAAAGTGTATTTTTTGGGCCTAAGCATCGTTTTTTTGCAAAAATCACCCCGAGGTCATGGCCATGGGCAATGAGTTTTTATCATTGGTTCGTTTGTCATCGAACTATGTCTAAAACTCGCTGAAAACTTAATCGGCCTTTTTTGGGCGAAAATCAACCTCGGCTCATAATCGAGACCAATGAGTCTCTATGTTTGTCACCTTTGCTATAATGTAGGTCCCAAAAACCTCAAACCAAGGATTATAGTTTTCCAATAGATTTTTTCACGCTCGTTCACACCGACCCTTCCCAAAACTCGAAAGCCCGCATGCCCGCATAATCTCAAAAAACTAGAAAAGTGTATTTTCGAGGCCTAAACGTCATTTTTTTTTTGTAAAAATCACCTCGAGGTCATGACCATAGCCAATGAGTTTTTATCATTGGCTCGTTTGCCATCGAACTAGATCTAAAACTACTCAAAACTTTGTTGGCCTTTTTTAGGCGAAAGTCGGCATCGGGTCATAGTCGAGGCCGATGAGTCTCTATATTTATCGCTTTCGCAATGATGTAGGTTCCGGAAAACTCAAACCAAGGATTACAATTTTCCTATAGATGTTTTCATGCTCGTTCACATCGACCTTTCCCGAAACTCAAAAGCCCGCATGCCCAAATCATCTCAAAAAACTAGAAAAGTGTATTTTCGGTGCCTAAACGGTGTTTTTTTGCAAAAATCACCCCGAGGTCATAGCCATAGGCAATGAGTTTTTATCGTTACCTCGTTTGCCATCGAACTAGGTCTAAAATTTCTCAAAACTTGATCGGCCTTTTTTGGGCGAAAATCAATCTCGGCAAATAGTCGAGGCCGATGTGTCTTGATGTTTGTCGCATTTGCTATGATATAGATTCGAAAAACCTCAAACCGGGGATTATAGTTTTCCTATAGATTTTTTCACACTCGTTCACACCAGCACTTCCCAAAACTCGAAAGCCCGTATGCCCGCATCATTTCGAAAAACTAGAAAAGTGTATTTTATAGGCTCGGGCACCATTTTTTTACAAAAATACCCCGAGGTCATGGCAACGAGCAATGAGTTTTTATCATTGGCTCATTTTCCATCGAATTATGTCTAAAACTACTCAAAACATGGTCGGCCTTTTTTGCATGAAAATCAACCTCGGCTCACGGTCGAGGCCTATGAGCCTCTATGTTTGTTGCATTTGCAATGAGTAGGTCCCAAAAACCTCAAACTAGGGATTATAGTTTTCCTATAGATTTTGTCAAGCTCGTTCACACCGGTCCTTCCCGAAACTCGGAAGCCTCGCATGCCCGTATCATCTCGAAAAACTAGAAAAGTGTATTTTCTAGGCCTAAACGTCGTTTTATTGCAAAAATCACCCCGAGGTCATGGATATAGCCAATGAGTTTTTATCATTGGCTCGTTTGCCATTGAACTACGTCTAAAACTCGCTCAAAACTTGATCGGCCTTTTTGGGCGAAAATCAACCTCGGCTCACGGTCGAGGCCGATGAGTCTTTATGTTTTTCACTTTTGCTATGATGTAGGTTCCAAAAACCTCAAACCGGGGATTACGGTTTTCCTATAGATTTTTTCACGCTCGTTCACACTAGCCCTTCCCGAAACTTGAAACCCCACATGCAAGTATCATCTCGAAAAACTAGAAAAGTGTATTTTTTAGGCCTAAACGTCATTTTTTTGCAAAAATACTCCGAGGTCATGGCCATAAGCAATGAGTTTTTATCATTGGCTCGTTTACCATGAAACTAGGTCTAAAAATACTCAAAACGTGGTTGCCCTTGTTTGGGAAAAAATCAACCTCGGCTAACGGTCGAGGACGATTAGTCTCTCTCGTTTATCGCATTTGCTATGATGTAGGTCCCAAAAATCTCAAACCGGGGAATAAAGTTTTCCTGTAGTTTTTTCACGCTTGTTCACATCGACAATTCCCGAAACTCGAATACCCGCATGCCCACATCATCTTGAAGAACTAGAAAAGTGTATTTTTTTTGGCCTAAACATCATTTTTTTACAAAAATACCCCGAGGTCATGGCCATAGGCAATGAGTTTTTATTGTTGGCTCATTTTCCATCGAACTAGGTCTAAAACGGCTCAAAACTTGCTCGGACTTTTTTGGGCAAAAATAAGCCTCGACTCACGGTCGAGGCCGATGAGTCTCTATCTTTATTGCTTTTGCTATGATGTAGGTCACAAAAACCTCAAACCGGGGATTACGGTTTTCTTATAAATATTTTCATGCTCGTTCACACCGGCCCTTCCCGAACTCGGAAAGCTCGCATGCTTGAATCGTCTCGAAAAACTAGAAAAGTGTATTTATCGGGCCTAAACGTTGTTTTTCTTGCAAAAATCACCCCGAGGTCATGTCCACGAGCATTGAGTTTTTATCGTTGGCTTGTTTTCCATTGAACTAAGTATAAAAGCTGCTCAAAACTTGATCGGCCATTTTTGTGCGAAAATCAACTTCGACTCACGATCGAGGCCGATGAGTCTTGATGTTTGTCGCATTTGCTATGATGTAGGTCCTAAAAACCTCAAACCGAAGATTACGGTTTTCCTATAGATTTTTTCACTCTCGTTCGCATGGGCACTTTCCAAATCTCGAAAGCCCGCATGCCCGCATCGACTCGAAAAACTAAAAAAGTGTATTTTATGACCCTAAACGTCATTTTTTTTTATAAAAATCACCCTAACGTAATGGAACCAGCCAATGAGTTTTTATCATTGGCTCGTTTTTCATTGAAGTACGTCTAAAATTGCTCAAAACTTGGTCGGCCTTTTTTGGGCGAAAGTCAACCTCGGCTCATAGTCAAGGCCTATAAGCCTCTATGTTTGTCGCATTTGCGATGATGTACGTCCCAAAAACCTCAAACCGGGGATTATAGTTTTCCTATAGATTTTTTCATACTTGTTCACACCGGCCCTTCCCGAAACGCGAAAGCTCGCATGCCCGTATTATCTCGAAAAACTAGAAAAGTGTATTTTCTAGGCCTAAACGTTGTTTTATTACAAAAATCACTGCGAGGTCATGGCCATAGGCAATGAGTTTTTATCGTTGGTTCATTTACCATCGAACTAGGTCTAAAATTACTCAAAACTTGATCGGCCTTTTTTGGATGAAAATCAACCTCAACTCACGGTCGAGGCTAATTAGTCTTTATGTTTGTCGATTTTGCTATAATGTAGGTCCCAAAAACCTCAAACCGGGGATTACGGTTTTCCTATAGATTTTTTCACGCTCGTTCACATCGGCCCTTCCCGAAACTCGAATGCCCGCATGCCCACATCATCTCAAAAAACTAGAAAAGTGTATTTTCGAGGCCTAAACGTCATTTTTTAAAAAAATCACCTCGAGGTCATGACCATAGGTAATGATTTTTTATCGTTGGCTCATTTTCCATCGAACTAGATCTAAAACTACTCAAAACTTTGTTCACCATTTTTGGGCAAAAATCAACCTCGGCTCATAGTCGAGGTCGATGAGTCTCTATATTTATCGCTTTTGCTATGATGTAGGTTTCAAAAAACTCAAACCGAGAGATTAAAGTTTTCCTATAGATTTTTTCACGCTCGTTCACACTTGGACCTTCCCGAAACTTGAAAGCCCGTATGCCCGTATCCTCTTGAAAAACTAACAAAGTGTATTTTCTAGGCGTAAATGTCGTTTTCTTGAAAAATCCACCCCGAGGTCATTGCCACGGGAAATAATTTTTTATTGTTGGCTCGTTTGCCATTGAACTAGATCTAAAGCTGCTCAAAACTTTGTCGGTCTTTTCGGGCAAAAATCGGCCTCGACTCACGATCTAGGGCGATCGGTCTTTGTTTATCACTTTTGCTATGATGTAGGTCCCAAAAACCTCAAACCATGGATTACAATTTTCCTATACATTTTTTCACGCTCGTTCACACCGGCCCTTCTCGAAAGTAGAAAAGTGTATTTTACGGGCCTAAACGTCATTTTTTTGAAAAAATACCCCGACAGAGCATAGCCTTAGGCAATGAGTTTTTATTGTTCGCTCGTTTGCCATCGAACTAAGTCTAAAACTACTTAAAACTTGGTCAAGCTTTTTTGGGAAAAAATCAATCTCACCACACAATCGAGGCCGATGAGTCTATATGTTTGTCGCATTTGCAATGAAGTAGGTCCTAAGAACTTAAAACCGGGGAATATAGTTTTCCTATAAATGTTTTCACGCTCGTTCACACTAGCCCGTTCCCGAAACTCGAAAGCCCGATGCCGGATCATCTCGAAAAACTAGAAAAGTGCATTTTCTTGGCCTAAACATTGTTTTTTTGCAAAAATCACCCCGAGGTTATGGCCATAGGCAATGCGATTTTATCGTTGGCTTGTTTGCCATCGAATTAGGTCTAAAACTCGCTTAAAAGTGTTTTTTGGGCGAAAATCAACCTCAACTCACGGTCGAGGCCGATAAGTCTCTATGTTTGTCGCTTTCGCTATGATGTGGGTCCCAAAAACCTTAAACCAAGGATTATAGTTTTCCTATAGATTTTTTCACGCTCATTCGCACCGGCTCTTCCGGGAACTCCAAAGCCCGCATGCCCGTATCATCTCGAAAAACTAGAAAAGTCTATTTTACGGGCCTAAACGTCATTTTCTTGATAAAACCACCCCGATAGCATGGCCTTAGGTAATGAGTTTTTATCATTGGCTCTTTTGCCATCGAACTAGGTCTAAAACTTCTTAAAACTTGGTTGACCTTTTTTGGGCGAAAATCCATCTCGGCTCACGGTAGAGGCCGATGAGTCTCTATGTTTGTCGCATTTGCAATGATATGGGTCCCAAAAACGTCAAAGCGAGGAATATAATTTTTCTATAAATTTTTCCATGCTCGTTCACACCGGCCTCGCTCCCGAAACTCGAAAGCCCGCATGCCCGAATCATCTCGAAAAGCTGAAAAAAGTGCATTTTCTTGGCCGAAAATTGTTTTTCACAAAAATCACCTTGAGGCCATGGCCACGAGCAATGAGTTTTTATCGTTGGCTCGTTTGCCATCGAACTAGGACTAAAACTCGCTTAAAACTTGGTCGGCTTTTTTGGGAAAAAATCAAACTCGGCTCACGGTCGAGGTCGATGAGTCTCTATGTTTGTGGCTTTTTCTATGATGTGAGCCCCAAAAACCTTAAACTAGGGATTATAGTTTTCCTATAAATTTTTTCACGCTCGTTCACACTAACCCTTCCGGGAACTCCAAAGCCCGCATGCCCGTATCATCTCGAAATACTAGAAAAGATTATTTTCTAGGCCTAAACGTCGTTTTCTTGCAAAAATCACATGAAGATCATTGCCATAGGCAATGAGTTTTTATCGTTGGTTCATTTGCCATCGAACTAGATCTAAAGCTGGTCAAAACTTTATTGGCCTTTTTTGGGCAAAAATCGACCTCGGCTCACAATTTAGGGCGATCGGTGTTTGTTTATCACTTTTGCTATCATGTAGGTCCCAAAAGCCTCAAACCAACGATTGCAATTTTCCTATAGATTTTTTCACGCTCGTTCACACCGACCCTTCCCGAAACTAGAAAAGTGTATTTTTTGAGCCTAAACGTCATTTTTTTTAAAAATCACCCCGACAAGCATAGCCTTAGGCAAAGAGTTTTTATCGTTGGCTCGTTTGCCATCGAACTAGGTCTAAAACTCGCTTAATACTTGTCGACCTTTTTGGGCGAAAATTAATCTCGACTCACGAGTCAAGGCCCACGAGTCTCTATGTTTATCGCATTTGCAATGATGTAGGTCCCCAAAACCTCAAACCGGGGAATACAGTTTTTCTATAAATGTTTTCATGGTCGTTCACATCGACCCGTTCCCAAAACTCAAAATCCCGCATGCCCGAATAATCTCGAAAAACTAGAAAAGTGCATTTTCTTGGCCTAAACTTTGTTTTTTTACAAAAATCACCCCGAGGTCATGGCCATAGGCGATGAGTTTTTATCGTTGGCTCGTTTGCCATCGAACTAGGTCTAAAACGACTTAAAACTTGGTCGGCATTTTTTGGGCGAAAATCAATCTCGGCTCACGATCGAGGCCGATGAGTCTCTATGTTTGTCGCTTTTGCTATGATGTGGGTCCCAAAAACCTTAAACCGGGGATTATAGTTTTCCTATAGATTTTTTCACGCTCATTCACACCGGCCCTTCCAAGAACTCCAAAGCTTGCATGCTCGTATCATCTAGAAAAACTAAAAAAGTGTATTTTCTAGGCTCGAACGTTGTTTTCTTGCAAAAATCACCCGAGGTCATTGCCGTAGGCAATGAGTTTTTATCATTGGCTCGTTTTCCATCTAACTAGATCTAAAACCGCTCAAAACTTGGTCGGCTTTTTTGGGCGAAAATCAACCTCGGCTCACGATCGAGGCCGATGAGTCTATGTTTTTCGCTTTTGCTATAATGTTGGTACCAAAAACCTCAAACCGGGGATTATAGTTTTCCTATATATTTTTTCACGCTCATTCACACCGGCCCTTCCCGAAACTCAAAAGCCCGCATGCTTGCATAATCTCAAAAAGCTAGAAAAGTGTATTTTGTAAGCCTAAACATCGTTTTCATTGCAAAAATAACCCCGAGGTCATGGCCATATGCAATGATTTTTTATCGTTGGCTCGTTTTTCATCGAACTAGGTCTAAAGTCGCTTAAAACTAGGTCAACCTTATTTGAGAAAAAATCAATCTTAGCTCACGATCGAGGCCGATGAGTCTTTATGTTTGTCGCTTTTGCTATGATGTGGGTCCTAAAAACCTTAAACCGGGGATTATAGTTTTCCTGTAGATTTTTTCATGCTTGTTCACACCGGCCCTACCGGGAACTCCAAAGCCCGCATGCCCGTATCATCTCGAAAAACTAGAAAGTATATTTTCCGAACCTAAACGTTGATTTCTTGCAAAAATCACCTCGAGGTCATTGCCATAGGCAATGAGTTTTTATCGTTGGCTCGTTTTGCATCTCACTAGATCTAAAACTCGCTCAAAACTTAGTCGACCTTTTTTGGGCGAAAATCAGCCTCAGCTCACAGTCGAGGCCGATGAGTCTTTATGTTTATCTCTTTTCCTATAATGTCGGTATCAAAAACCTCAAACCAAGGATTATAGTTTTCTTATATATTTTTTCACGCTCGTTCACCCCGGCCTTTCCCGAAACTCAAAAGCTCGCATGGTCGCATCATCTCAAAATACTAGAAAAGTGTATTTTCTAGGCCTAAACATCATTTTTTTGTAAAAATCACCCCGAGGGCGTGACCATAGGCAATGAGTTTTTATCATTGGCTCGTTTGCCATCGTACTAAGTCTAAAACTCGCTCAAAACATGGTCGGCCTTTTATGGGTGAAAATCAACCTCGGCTCACGGTTGAGGCGGATGAGTCTCTATGTTTGTCGCTTTTGCTATGATGTAGGTCTCACAAATCTCAAACCGGGAATTACAATTTTCCTATAGATTTTCTCACGCCCATTCACACCGGCCCTTCCCGAAACTCCAAAGTCCGCATGCTCGCATCATGTCGAAAAGCTAGAAAAGTATATTTTCCGAGCCTAGACGTCATTTTTTTTTGCAAAAATCACCCCGAGGTCATGGCCATATGCAATGATCTTTTATCGTTGGCTTGTTTTCCATCAAACTAGGTCTAAAACTCGTTTAAAACTTTGTCACCCTTTTTTGGGTGAAAATCAACTGCAGACTCATAGTCGAGGCCGATGAGTCTCTATGTTTGTCGCTTTTGCTATGATGTAGGTCACAAAAACCTCAAACCAGGGATTATAATTTTCCTATAGATTTTCTCATGCTAGTTCAAATCGACCATTCTCAAAACTCGAAAGTCCGTTTGCCCGCATTATCTCGAATAGCTAGAAAAGTGTATTTTCCGAGGCTTAAACGTCGTTTTTTTTACAAAAATCACCCCGAGGGCATGGCCATAGGCAATGAGTTTTTATCATTGGCTTGTTTTCCATCAAACTAGGTCTAAAACTCGCTCAAAACTTGGTCGGCCTTTTATGGGTGAAAATCAACCTCGGCTCAAAGTGAAGGCCGATGAGTCTCTATGTTTGTCGCTTTTGCTATGATGTAGGTCCCACAAACCTCAAACCAGGGATTTCAATTTTCATATAGATTTTCTCACGCTCATTCACACCGACCCTTCTCGAAACTCAAAAGTCCGCATGCTTGCATCATGTCGAAAAGCTAGAAAAGTTTATTTTCTTAGCCTAAACGATGTTTTTTTTGCAAAAATCACCCCGAGGTCATGGCCATATGCAATGATTTTTTATCTTTGGCTCATTTGCCATCAAACTTGCTCTAAAACTCGCTTAAAACTTGGTCGGCCTTATTTGGGAAAAAATTAATCTCGACTCACAGATCAAGGCCGATGAGTCCCTATGTTTATCGTTTTTGCTATGATGTAGGTCCCAAAAGCCTCAAACCATAGATTAAAATTTTCCTATATATTTTCTCACGCTCGTTCACACCGGCCCTTTTCGAAACTCGAAAGCTCGCATGCTCGCATCATCTCAAAAAACTAGAAAAGTGTATTTTCTCGGCCAAAACGTCATTTTTTTGCAAAAATCACCTCGAGGGCATGGCTATAGGCAATGCGTTTTTATCGTTGGTTCGTTTTCCATCGAAGTAGGTCTAAAACTCGCTCAAAACTTGGTCGGCTTTTTGTGGGAGAAAATCAACCTCGACTCACGAGTGGAGGCCGATAAGTCTTTATGTTTATCGCTTTTGCTATGATGTAGGTCCCACAAACCTCAAACCGGGGATTATAATTTTTCTATAGATTTTCTCACACTCATTCACACCAGACCCTTCGAGGAACTCCAAAGCTCGCATGCCCGTATCATCTCGAAAAACAAGAAAACCGTATTTTATGGGCCTAAACGTCGTTTTCTTGTAAAAATCACCCCGAGGTCATTGCCACGGGGAATGAGTTTTTATCATTGGCTCGTTTTCCATCTAACTAGATCTAAAACTACTCAAAACTTGGTTGACCTTTTTTGGGTGAAAATCGGCCTCAACTCACGGTCGAGGCCGATAAGTCTCTATCTTTATCGCTTTTGCTATGATGTAGGTCCCACAAACTCGAAACTAGGGATTATAATTTTCCTATAGATTTTCTCATGCTCATTCATCTCAAAACACTAGAAAAGTGTATTTTTTAGGCCTAAACGTTGTTTTTTTTGTAAAAATCACCCCGAGGGCATGGCCACTGGCAATGAGTTTTTATCGTTGGTTCGCTTTCTATCCAATTAGGTCTAAAACTCGCTCAAAACTTGGTTGGCCTTTTATGGGAGAAAATCAACCTCAACTCACGATTGAGGCCGATGAGTCTCTATGTTTATCGCTTTCGCTATGATGTAAGTCCCACAAACCTCAAACTAGGGATTATAATTTTTTTATAGATTTTCTCACACTCATTCACACCGACTCTTCTAGGAACTCTAAAGCCCGCATGCTCGTATCATCTCGAAAAAACTTGAAAAGTGTATTTTTGGGGCTTAAAAGTCGTTTTCTTGTAAAAATCACCACGAGGTCATTGCCACGGGCAATGACTTTTTATCATTGGCTCGTTTTCCATCTAACTAGATCTAAAACTACTCAAAACTTGGTCGGCCTCTTTTGGAAGAAAATCGGTCTCGACTCACAGTTGAGGCCGATGAGTCTCTATGTTTATTGCTTTTGCTATAATGTCGGTACAAAAAACCTCAAACTAGGGATTATAGTTTTCCCGTATATTTTTTTACACTCGGACACACCGGCTCTTCCCGAAACTCAAAAGCATGCATGCTCGAATCATCTCAAAAAACTAGAAAAGTGTATTTTCTAGGCCTAAATGTCATTTTTTTGCAAAAATCACCCCGAGGGCATGGCCACGAGCAATGAGTTTTTATCATTGGCTCACTTTCCATCTACCTAGATCTAAAACTCGCTCAAAACTTAGTCGACCTTTTTTGGGCGAAAATCAACCTCGACTCACGAGTCGAGGCCGATGAGTCTCTATGTTTATCACTTTTGCTATAATGTCGGTACCAAAAACCTCAAACCGGGGATTACGGCTTTTCCTATAGATTTTCTCATGCTCATTCACACCGGCCCTTCCCAAAACCCGGAAGCCCACATGCTCGCATCATCTCAAAAAACTAAAAAAGTGTATTTTCTAGGCCTAAACGTCGTTTTTGTGCAAAAATCACCCCGAGGGCATGGCCATAGGCAATGAGCTTTTATTGTTGACTCGTTTGCTATCAAACTAGGTCAAAAACTCGCTTCAAACTTGGTCGGCCTTTTTTGGGTGAAAATCAACCTTAGCTCACGGTCGAGGCCAATGAGTCTCTATGTTTGTCGCTTTTGCTATGATGTGGGTCACAAAAAGCTTAAGCCGGGGATTATAGTTTTCCTATAGATTTTTTCACGCTCGTTCACACCAGACCCTTCCCGAAACTTGGAAGCCCGCATGCTCAAATCATCTCGAAAAGCTAGAAAAGTGTATTTTCTAGGCCTAAAAGACGTTTTCTTGAAAAAATCACCCCGACATCATGGCCATAGGCAATGAGTTTTTATCATTGGCTCATTTACCATCGAACTAGGTCTACAACTACTCAAATCGTGGTTGGCCTTTTTTGGGAGAAAATCAACCTCGGCTTATAGTCGAGGCCGATGAGTATTTATGTTTGTCGAATTTGCTATGATGTAGGTCCCAAAAATCATAAATCGGGGAGTACGGTTTTCCTATAGATTTTTTCACGCTCGTTCACACCGGCACTTCTCGAAACTCGAAAGCTCGCATGCCCCCATCATCTCAAAAAACTAAAAAAGTATATGTTACGGGCCTAAACGCCATTTTCTTACAAAACTCACCTCGAGGTCATTGCCAAAGGCAATGACTTTTTATCGAGTGGCTCCTTTGCCATCAAACTAGATCTAAAACCGCTCAAAACTTTGTCGACATTTTTTGGGCAAAAATCAGCCTCGACTCACGATTGAGGCCGATGAGTCTCTATGTTTATTGCTTTTGCTATGATGTATGTCTCAAAAACCTCAAACCGGGGATTACGGCTTTTCTATAGATTTTTTCACGCTCGTTCACACCGGCCCTTCTTGAAACCCCGAAGCCCGCATGCTTGCATCATCTAAAAAAAATAGAAAAGTGTATTTTCCGAGCCTAAACGTTGTTTTTGTTGTAAAAATCACCCCAAGGGCATGGCCATAGGCAATGAGTTTTTATCGTTGGCTCATTCGCCAATGAACTAGGTCTAAAACTACTTAAAACTTGGTCGGGTTTTTTCGAGCGAATATCAATCTCGACTCACGGTCGAGGCCGATGAGTCTATATGTTTGTCGCTTTTGCTATGATGTAGGTCCCAAAAACCTCAAACCAAGGATTACGGTTTTCATATAGATTTTTTCACACTCGTTCACATCGGCCCTTCCTAAAACTTGAAAGCCCGCATCATCTCAAAAAACTAAAAAAGTGTATTTTCTAGGCCTAAACGTTGTCTTTTTACAAAAATCACCCCGAGGTCATGGCCATAGGCGATTAGTTTTTATCGTCGGCTCATTTGCCATCGAACTAGGTCTAAAACTACTCAAAACTTGATTTGCCTTTTTTGGACGAAAATCAACCTCGGCTCACGAGTCGAGGCTAATGAGTCTCTATGTTTGTTGCTTTTGCTATGATGTAGGTCCCAAAACCCTAAAACCAAGGATTACGAGCTTTTCCTATAGATTTTTTTCATGCTCGTTTACACCGGCCCTTCTTGAAACTCGAAAGCCCGCATGCTCGAATCATCTCGAAAAACTAGGAAAGTGTATTTTCCGGGCCTAAACGACGTTTTCTTGCAAAAATCACCCCAAGATCATGGCGATAGGCAATGAGTTTTTATCATTGGCTAGTTTACTATCGAACTAGGTCTAAAACTACTCAAAACATGGTCGGCCTTTTTTGGGCAAAAATTAACCTCGACTCACTGGTCGAAGCGGATGAGTCTTTATGTTTATCGCATTTACTATGATGTAGGTCCCAAAAATCGTAAACCGGGGAATATAGTTTTTCTATAGATTTTTTTACGCTCGTTCACACCGGCACTTCTTGAAACTCGAAAGCTCGCATGCCCGTATCATCTCGAAAAACTAGAACACTCGTATTTTTTGGGCCTAAACGTCATTTTCTTGAAAACATCACCATGGGGTCATTGCCATAGGCAATGAGTTTTTATCATTGGTTCCTTTTTCATCGAACTAGATCTAAAACTCGCTCAAAACTTTGTTGGTCTTTTTTGGGCGAAAATCGACCTCACTCACGATTGAGGCCGATGAGTCTTTTTGTTTATCACTTTTGCTATGATGTATGTCTCAAAAACCTCAAACTATGGATTACGGTTTTTCTATAGATTTTTTCACGCTCGTTCACACCGACCCTTCCCGAAACCCCAAAGCCTCGCATGCTCACATTATCTCAAAAAAATAGAAAAGTGTATTTTCCGGGCCTAAACGTCATTTTTTTGCAAAAATCACCCCGAGGGCATGGCCATAGACAATGAGTTTTTATTGTTGGCTCATTTACCATCGAACTAGGTCTAAAACTCGTTTAAAACTTGGTCGGCCTTTTTTGGGCAAAAATCAATCTCAACCACAGTCGAGGTCGATGAGTCTCTATGTTTGTTGCTTTTGCTATGATATAGGTCCCAAAAACCTCAAACCGGGGATTACAATTTTTCTAGGATTTTCTCACGCTCGTTCACATCGACCCTTCTCGAAACTCGAAAGTTCACATGTCCGCATTATCTCGAAAAGCTAGAAAAGTGTATTTTCTAGGCCTAAACGTCGTTTTTTTTACAAAAATCACCCCGAGGTCATGGCCATATGCAATGATTTTTTATCATTAGCTCGTTTGTCATCGAAGTAGGTCAAAAAATGCTTAAAACTTTGTCGGCCTTATTTGGGCAAAAATCAATCTCGGCTCATAGTCAAGGCCAATGAGTCTCTATGTTTATTGCTTTTGCTATGATGTAGGTCCCAAAAACCTCCAACTAGGGATTACGGTTTTCCTATAGATTTTTTCACGCTCGTTCACATCGGTCCTTCCAAAAACTCGAAAGCCCACATCATCTTGAAATATTAGAAAAGTGTATTTTTTTGTCCTAAACGTTTTGTTTTTGCAAAAATCACCCCGAGGGCATGCCCATAGGCAATGAGTTTTTATCGTTGCCTCGTTTACTATCGAACTAGGTCTAAAACTCGTTTAAAACTTGATCATCTTTTTTGGGAAAAAATCAATCTCAACTCATAGTCGAGGCCGATGAGTCTCTATGTTTGTCGCTTTTGCTATGATGTAGGTCCCAAAAACCTCAAACCGGGGATTACAATTTTCCTATAGATTTTCTCACACCGACCCTTCGGAAACTTGAAAGTCCACATGCCCGCATTATCTCGAAAAGCTAGAAAAGTGCATTTTTTGGGCGTAAACGTCGTTTTTTTTGTAAAAATCACCCCGAGGTCATGGCCATATGCAATGAGTTTTAATCGTTGGCTCGTTTTCCATCGACCTAGCTCTAAAACTCGTTTTAAACTTGGTCGGCCTTTTTTGGTTTAAAATCAACCTCGGCTCACGGTCGAGGCCGATTAGTCTCTATGTTTATCGCTTTTTCTATGATGTAGGTCTCAAAAACCTCAAGCCGTAGATTACGGTTTTCCTATAGATTTTTTCACGCTCGTTCACACCGGCCCTTCCCGAAACCCCGAAGCCCGCATGCTCGCATCATCTCAAAAAAATAGAAAAGTGTATTTTCCGGGCCTAAACGTCGTTTTTTTTTTTTGCAAAAATCACCCCGAGGGCATGGCCATAGGCAATGAGTTTTTATGTTTGGCTCGTTTGCCATCGAACTAGGTCTAAAACTCGTTTAAAACTTGATCGGCCTTTTTTGGGTAAAAATCAATCTCAGCTCATAGTCGAGGCCGATGAGTCTCTATGTTTATCGCTTTTGCTATGATGTCGGTCCCAAAAACCTCAAACCGGGAATTACGGTTTTTCTATAGTTTTTTCACGCTCGTTCACATCGGCCCTTCCCAAAACTCGAAAGCCCGCATCATCTTGAAATACTAGAAAAGTGTATTTTCTAGGCCTAAATGTTGTGTTTTTGCAAAAATCACCCCGAGGGCATGCCCATAGGCAATGAGTTTTTATTGTTGGCTCATTTGCCATCGAACTAGGTCTAAAAATGTTTAAAACTTGATCGGCCTTTTTGGGAAAAAATCAATCTCATCTCACGGTCGAGGCCGATGAGTCTCTATGTTTGTCGCTTTTGCTATGATGTAGGTCCCAAAAACCTCAAACCAGTGATTATAACTTTCCTATAGATTTTCTCACGCTCGTTCAAACCAGACCCTTCTCAAAACTCAAAAGTCCGCATGCCCGCATTATCTCGAAAAGCTAGAAAAGTGTATTTTTTGGCCTAAATGTCGTTCTTTTTTGCAAAAATCACCTTGAGGTCATGGCCATATGCAATGAGTTTTAATCGTTGGCTCGTTTTCGATCGAACTAGCTTTAAAACTCGCTTTAAACTTGGTCAACCTTTTTTGGTTGAAAATTAACCTCGGCTCACGGTCGAGGCCGATGAGTCTCTATGTTTGTCGCTTTGCTATGATGTGGGTCCTCAAAACCTTAAACCAGGGATTATAGTATTCCTATAGATTTTTTCATGCTCGTTGACACCGCACTACTAGAAACTCGAAAGCCAGCATGCCGACATCATCTCAAAAAACTAAAAAAGTGTATTTTCTAGGCCTAAACATTTTTTTTTGCAAAAATAATCCCGAGGTCATTGCCGGAGGCAATAAGTTTTTATAATTGACTCGTTTTCACTCTAACTAGATCTAAAACTCGCTCAAAACTTGGTCGGCCTTTTTTGGGCAAAAATCAACCTCGACTCATAGTCGAGGCCGATGAGTCTTTATCTTTATCACTTTTGCTATAATGTCGGTACCAAAACCTTAAACCAGGAATTACGGCTTTTCTATAGATTTTTCACACTCGTTCGGACCGGCCCTTCCCAAAACTCGAAAGCTCACATGCTCATATCATCTAAAAAAACTAGAAAAGTGTATTTTCTAGGCCTAAACGTTGGTTTTTTCATAGAAATCACCCCGAGGGCATGGCAATAGGCAATGAGTTTTTAGCATTGACACATTTGCCATCGAACTAGGTCTAAAACTGCTCAAAACTTGATCGGCCTTTTGTGGGCGAAAATTAATCTCGGCTCACGGTCGAGGCCGATGAGTCTATATGTTTGTCGCTTTTGCTATGACGTAGGTCCCAAAAACCTTAAACCGGGGATTATAGTTTTCCTATAGATTTTTTCACGCTCGTTCACACCAGACCCTTCCAAGAACTCCAAAGCCTACATGCCCGTATTATCTCGAAAAACTAGAAAAGTGTATTTTCTAGGCCTAAACGTCGTTTTCTTGCAAAAATCACCCGAGGTCATTGCCATAGGCAATGAGTTTTTATCATTGGCTCATTTTCCATCTAACTAGATCTAAACTTCTCGTAAATTGGTCGGCCTTTTTTGGGCAAAAATCAACCTCGGCTCACGATTGAGGCCGATGAGTCTCTATGTTTATCGCTTTTGGTATGATGTAGGTACCAAAAACCTCAAACCGGGGATTACAGCTTTTCCCATAGATTTTTTCACGCTCGTTCGTACCGGCCCTTACCGAAACTCGAAAGGCCGCATGCTCAAATCATCTAAAAAAACTAAAAAAGTGTATTTTCCGGCCTAAATGTTGTTTTTTTTTGCAAAAATCACCCAAGGCCATGGAAATAGGCAATGAGTTTTTATCATTGGCTCGTTTTCCATCGAACTAGGTCTAAAACTCGCTCAAAACTTGGTCGGCCTTTTGTGGGCGAAAATCAACCTCATCTCATAGTCGAGGCCGATGAGTCTACTATGTTTGTCGCTTTTCCTATGATATTCGTCCCAAAAAGCTTAAATCGGGGATTATAGTTTTTCTATAGATTTTTTCACACTTGTTCGGACCGGCCCTTCCCAAAACTCGAAAGCCCGCATGCTCGCATCATCTAAAAAAACTAGAAAAGTGTATTTTCCGGGCCTAAACGTTGGTTTTTTGCGAAATCACCCCGAGGGCATGGAAATAGGCAATGAGTTTTTATCATTGGCTTGTTTGCCATCGAACTAGGTCTAAAACTACTCAAAACTTGGTCGGCCTTTTGTGGGCGAAAATCAATCTTAGCTCATAGTCGAGGCCGATGAGTCTCTATGTTTGTCGTTTTTGCTATGATGTAGGTCCCAAAAACCTTAAACCGGGGATTATAGTTTTTCTATAGATTTTTTCACGCTCGTTCACACCAGCCCTTCCGGGAACTCTAAAGCTCGCATGCCCGTATTATCTCGAAAAACTAGAAAAGTGTATTTTCTTGGCCTAAATGTCGTTTTCTTGCAAAAATCACCCCGAGGTCATTGCCATAGGCAATGAGTTTTTATCGTTGGCTTATTTTCTATCTAACTAGATCTAAACTTCTCAAAACTTGGTCGGCCTTTTTTGAGCGAAAATCAGCCTCGACTCACGATTGAGGCCGATGAGTTTCTACGTTTATCGCTTTTGCTATAATGTCGATACCAAAAACCTCAAACCAAGGTTTACAATTTTCCTATTTATTGTTTCACGCTCGTTCATACTAGCCCTTTCCGAAACTCGAAAGTCCGCATGCTCGCATCATCTAAAAAACTAGAAAAGTGTATTTTCTAAGCCTAAACGTCGTTTTTTTCCAAAAATCACCTCGAGGGCATGGCCATAGGTAATGAGTTTTCATTGTTGGCTCATTTGCCATCGATCTAGGTCTAAAACTGCTCAAAACTTGGTTAGCCTTTTTTGGTAGAAAATCAACCTCGGCTCACGAGTCGAGGCCAATGAGTCTCTATGTTTATCGTTTTTGCTATGATGTAGGTACCAAAAACCTCAAACCGGGGATTACAGCTTTTCTTATAGATTTTTTCGTGCTCGTTCGGATCGGCCCTTCTTGAAACTCGAAAGCCTCGCATGCTCAAATCATCTAAAAAAACTAGAAAAGTGTATCTTCCGGACCTAAACATTGTTTTTTTACAAAAATCACCCGAGGCCATGGCAATAGGCAATGAGTTTTTATCATTGGCTTGTTTGCCATCGAACTAGGTCTAAAACTCGCTCAAAACTTGGTCGGCCTTTTATGGGCAAAAATCAACCTCGGCTTATAGTTGAGGTTGATGAGCTCTATGTTTGTCACTTTTGCTATGATATTGGTCCCAAAAACCTCAAACAAGGGATTACGGTTTTCCTACGGATTTTTTCACACTCGTTCGGACCGGCCCTTCCCAAACCTCGAAAGCTCGCATGCTTGCATCATCTAAAAAAACTAAAAAAGTGTATTTTATGGGCCTAAACGTTGGTTTTTTTTGTAGAAATCACCCCGAGGGCATGGCAATAGGCAATGAGTTTTTATCATTGGCTCATTTGCCATTGAACTAGGTCTAAAACTACTCAAAACTTGATCGGCCTTTTGTGGGTGAAAATCAATCTCGACTCACGAGTCAAGGCCGATGAGTCTCTATTTTGTCGCTTTTGCTATGATGTAGGTCCCAAAAACCTCAAACTAGGGATTATATTTTTCCTATATATTTTTTCACGCTCGTTCACATCGGCCCTTCCTAAAACTCGAAGCCTTGCATCATCTAAAAAAACTAGAAAAGTGTATTTTCCGGGCCTAAACGTTGATTTTTTACGTAAATCACCCCGAGGGCATTGCAATAGGCTATTAGATTTATCATTGGCTTATTTGCCATCGAACTTGGCCTAAAACTCGCTCAAAACTTGATCGGCCTTTTATGGGCAAAAATCAATCTCGGCTCACGGTCGAGGCCAATGAGTCTCTATGTTTGTCGCTTTTGCTATGATGTAGGTTCCAAAATTCTCAAACCGGGGATTACGGTTTTTCTATATATTTTTTCACATTCGTTCACACTAGTCTTTCTCGAAATTTAAAAGCCCCCATGCTCGTATTATCTTAAAAAACTAGAAAATGTGTATTTTCTAGCCGTAAACGTTGGTTTTTTGCAAAAATCACCCCGAGGTCATGGCCATAGGCAATGAGTTTTTATCGTTGGCTCGTTTGCCATCGAACTAAGTCTAAAACTCGCTTAAAACTTTATCGGCCTTTTGTGGGCGAAAATCAACCTCGGCTCACAATCGAGGCCGATGAGTCGCTATATTTATCGCTTTTGCTTTGATGTAGGTCCCGCAAACCTCAAACAAGGGGTAAAAATTTTCCTATAGATTTTCTCGGGCTCATTCACACCGGCCCTTCTCGAAACTCGAAAGTTCGAATGCTCGCATCATGTCGAAAAGCTAGAAAAGTGTATTTTTTTAGCATAAACGTTGTTTTTTTTTTTTTGCAAAAATACCCCGAAGTCATGGCCATATGCATTGATTTTTTATCATTGGCTCATTTTCCATCAAACTAGATCTAAAACTCGCTTAAAAATTGGTTAGCCTTATTTGGGAGAAAATCAATCTCGGCTCACGGTCGAGGCCGATGAGTCTCTATGTTTATCGCTTTTGCTATGATATAGGTCCCAAAACCCTAAAACCAAGGATTAAAATTTTCCTATAGATTTTCTCACGCTTGTTCACACCGGCCCTTCTTGAAACTCGAAAGTCCGCATGCCGGCATCATCTCGAAAAGCAAGAAAAGTGTATTTTACGGGCCTAAATGTCATTTTTTAAAAAAAAATCACCCCGAGGTCATGGCCATATGCCATGAGTTTTAATCGTTGGTTCGTTTGCCATCGAACTATGTCTAAAACTCGCTTGAAACTTGGTCGACCTTTTTTGAGTGAAAATCAACCTTAGCTCACGGTCGAGGCCGATTAGTCTCTATGTTTGTTGCTTTTGCTATGATGTGGGTCCCAAAAACCTTAAACCGGGGATTGTAGTTTTCCTATAGATTTTTTCACGCTCGTTCACACCGGCCCTTCAAGGAACTCCAAAGCCCGCATGCCCGTATTATCTCGAAAAACTAGAAAAGAGTATTTTCTAGGCCTAAACGTTGTTTTCTTGCAAAAATCATCCCGAGGTCATTGCCATAGGCAATGAGTTTTTATCGTTGGCTCGTTTTCCATATAACTAGATCTAAACTTCTCAAAACTTGGTCGGCCTTTTTTGGGCAAAAATCAGCGTCGGCTCACGAGTCGAGGCCGATGAGTCTCTATGTTTATCGCTTTTGCTATAATGTCGATACCAAAAACCTCAAACCAAGGATTATAGATTTCCTATATATTTTCTCATGCTCATTCACACTGGTCCTTCCGAAACTCGAAAGTGCGCATGCTAGCATCATCTCAAAAAACTAGAAAAGTGTATTTTTAAGGCCTAAACGTAGATCTTTTTCCAAAAATCACCTCGAGGGCATGGCCATAGGCAATGAGTTTTCATCGTTGGCTTATTTGCCATCGATCTAGGTCTAAAACGGCTCACAACTTGGTTAGCCTCTTATGGGCAAAAATCAACCTCGGCTCATAGTCAAGGCCGATGAGTCTCTATGTTTGTCGCTTTTGCTATGATGTGGGTCCCAAAAACCTTAAACTAGGGATGATAGTTTTTCTATAGATTTTTTCACGCTTGTTTACATCGGCACTTCTTGAAACTCAAAAGTCCGCATGCCCGCATCATCTCGAAAAGCTAGAAAAGTGTATTTTCCGGGAAACGCCTTTTTTTTACAAAAATCACCCCGAGGTCATGCCATATGAAATGAGTTTTAATCGTTGGCTTGTTTTCCATCGAACAAGGTCTAAAACTCGCTTAAAACTTGGTCAACCTTTTTTGGTTGAAAATCAACCTCAACTCACGGTCGAGGCCGATGACTCTCTATGTTTATCACTTTTTCAAAGATGTAGGTACCAAAAACCTCAAACCGGGGATTACAGCTTTTCCTATAGATTTTTTCACGCTCGTTTAGACCGACCCATCCCGAAACTCGAAAGCCCGCATGCTCGCATCATCTCAAAAAACTAAAAAAGTGTATTTTCTAAGCCTAAACGTCGTTTTTTTACAAAAATGACCACTAGGGCATCGCCATAGGCAATGAGTTTTTATCGTTGGCTCATTTGCAATCGAACTAAGTCTAAAACTCGCTTAAAACTTGGTCGGCGTTTTATGGGCGAAAATCAACCTCGACTCACGGTCGAGGCCGATGAGTCTCTATGTTTGTCACTTTTGCTATGATGTAGGTCCCAAAAACCTCGAACCGGGGATTACAATTTTCCTATAAATTTTCTCACACTCGTTCACATCGACCCTTCTCGAAACTCGAAAGTTCGCATACCCGCATTATCTTGAAAAGCTAGAAAAGTGTATTTTCCGGGACTAAACGTCGTTTTTTTGCAAAATTCACCCCGAGGTCATGGCCATATTCAATGATTTTTTATCATTGGCTCGTTTGCCATCGAACTAGGTCTAAAAATGCTTAAAACTTGTTCGGCCTTATTTGGATAAAAATCAATCTCGACTCATAGTCGAGGCCGATGAGTCTCTATGTTTATCACTTTTGCCATGATGTAGGTCCCAAAAACCTCAAACCAGGGATTACAGCTTTTCCTATAGTTTTTTTCATGCTCATTCACATCGGCCCTTCCCAAAACTCGAAAGCCCACATCATCTCGAAATACAAGAAAAGTGTATTTTCTAGGCCTAAACGTTGTGTTTTTGAAAAAATCACCCCGAGGGCATGCCCATAGGCAATGAGTTTTTATCGGTGGTCGGTTTGCCATTGCACTAGGTCTAAAACTCGTTTAAAACTTGATCAGCCTTTTTTGGGCAAAAATCAATCTCAGCTCACGAGTCGAGGCCGATAAGTCTCTATGTTTGTCGCTTTTGCTACGATGTAGGTCCCAAAAACCACAAACCGGGGATTACAATTTTCCTATAGATTTCTCATGCTTGTTCAAACCGGCTCTTCTCGAAACTCGAAAGTTCGTATGCCCATATTATCTCGAAAAGCTAGAAAAGTGTATTTTCCGGGCCTAAACGTTGTTTTTTTTTTTTTTTGCAAAAATCACCCCGAGGTCATGGCCATATGCGATGAGGTTTAATCGTTGGCTCATTTTCCATCGAACTAGCTCTAAACCTCGCTTTAAACTTGGTCGACCTCTTTTGGTTGAAAATCAACATCGACTCACGAGTCGAGGCCGACGAGTCTCTATGTTTGTCACTTTTGCTATGATTTGGGCCCCAAAAACCTTAAACCGAGAATTATAGTTTTTCTATAAATTTTTTCACGGTTGTTCACACCAGCACCATCCAAAACTCGAATGCTCACATGCCCGCATCATCTTGAAAAATAGAAAAGTGTATTTTCTAAGCCTAAACATTGTTTTTTTGAAAAAAATCATCCCGAGGTGATGGCCATTGGCAATGAGTTTTATCATTGGCTCATTCGCCATCGAACTAGGTCTAAAACTCGCTCAAAACTTTATCGACCTTTTTTGGGCGAAAACCGACCTCGACTCATAGTTGAGGCCGACGAGTCTCTATGTTTGTCGCTTTTGCTATGATGTGGGTCCGAAAACCTTAAACCGGGGATTTTCCTATAGATTGTTTCATGCTCGTTCACACCGCACTTCTCGAAACTCGAAAGTCCGCATGCCTACATCATCTTAAAAACCTAGAAAAGTGTATTTTCCGGGCCTAAACGTCGTTCTTTTTACAAGAATCACCCCGAGGTCATGGCCATATTCACCGAGTTTTAATCATTGGCTCATTTCCCATCAAACTAGGTCTAAAACTCGCTTAAATCTTGGTCGACCTTTTTGGTGGAAAATCAACCTCGGCTCACGAGTCGAGGCCGATGAGTCTATGTTTATCGCTTTTGCTATGATGTAAGTACTAAAAACCTCAACCCGGGGATTACGGTTTTCCTATAGATTTTTTCATGCTTGTTCGGACCGGCTCTTCCCGAAACTCGAAAGCTCGCATGCTCGCATCATCTAAAAAAAGTAGAAAAATGTATTTACTTTGCCCGAACGTCATTTGTTTGCAAAAATCACCCCGAGGGCATGGCCATAGGCAATGAGTTTTAATCATTGGCTCGCTTTCCATCAAATTAGGTCTACAACTCGCTTAAATCTTGGTTAGCCTTTTTTGGTGGAAAATCAATCTCGACTCACGGTCGAGGTCGATGAGTCTCTATGTTTATCGTTTTTGCTATGATGTAGGTACCAAAAACCACAAACCAAGGATTACACTTTTCCTATAGATTTTTTCATTCTCGTTCGGATTGGCCCTTCCCGAAACTCGAAAGCGCGCATGCTCACATCATCTAAAATAACTAGAAAAGTGTATTTTCTTGGCCTAAACATCATTTTTTTTGCAAAAATCACCCCGAGGGTATGGCCATAGGCAATGAGTTTTTATCGTTGGCTCGTTTTCCATTGAACTAGATCTAAAACTACTCAAAACTTTGTCGGCCTTTTTTGGGCGAAAATCAGCCTCGACTCACAGTCAAGCCCGATGAGTCTCTATGTTTATCGCTTTCGCTATCATGCGGGTCCTATAAAACCTCAAACCGGGGATTATAGTTTTCTTATAGATTTTTTCACGCTCGTTCACACCAACCCTTTCCAAAACCCGAAAGGCTGCATGTTTGCATCATCTCAAAAAAATAGAAAAGTGTATTTTCCGTGCCTAAATGTCATTTTTTTACAAGAATCAACCCGAGGGCATTGCCATAGGCAAAGAGTTTTTATCGTTGGCTCGTTTGCCATCGAACTAGGTCTACAACTCGCTTAAATCATGGTCAGCCTTTTTTGGGAGAAAATCAATCTCGGCTCACCGTCGAGGTCGATGAGTCTCTATGTTTGTCGCTTGTGCTATGATGTAGGTCCCAAAAACCTCAAACCAGGGATTACGGTTTTCTTATAGATTTTTTGACGCACGTTCACATCGGCCCTTCCCAAAACTCGAAAGCCCACATTATGTAAAAAATACTAGAAAAGTGTATTTTCTAGGCCTAAATGTTGTTTTTTTGCAAAAATCACCCCGAGGGCGTGGCCATAGGCAATGAATTTTTATTGTTGCCTCGTTTGCCATCGAACTAGGTCTAAAACTCGTTTAAAACTTGGTTGGCCTTTTTTGGACAAAAATCAACCTCGACTTACCGTCGAGGCAAATGAGTGTCTATGTTTATCGCTTTTGCTATGATGTAGGCCCCAAAAACCTCAAACCAGAGATTATAATTTTCCTATAGATTTTCTCATGCTCGTTCACACCGACCATTCTCAAAACTTGAAAGTCCGCATGCTCGCATCATCTCAAAAAGCTAGAAAGTGTATTTTACGGGTCTAAAAATCATTTTTTTGGCAAAAATCACCCCAAGGTCATGGCCATATGCAATGAGTTTTAATCGTTGGCTCATTTTTCATCGAAGTAGCTCTAAATCTGGTTTAAACTTCGTCGACCTTTTTTGGTTGAAAATCAACCTCGACTCACGATCGAGGCCGATGAGTCTCTATGTTTCTCGCTTTTGCTATGATGTGGGTCCCAAAAACCTTAAACCGGGGATTATAGTTTTCCTATGGATTTTCTCACGCTTGTTCACACCGGCCCTTCTCGAAACTCAAAAGTCCGCATGCCCGCATCATCTCGAAAAGCTAAAAAGTCTATTTTATGGGACTAAATGTCGTTTTTTTACAAAAATAACCCCGAGGTCATGGCCATATGCAATGAGTTTTAATCGTTGGCTCGTTTTCCATTGAACTAGCTCTAAAACTCGCTTTAAACTTGGTCGGCCTTTTTTTGTTGAAAATCAACCTCGGCTCATAGTCGAGGCCGATGAGTCTCTATGTTTGTCGCTTTCGCTATGATGTAGGTCCCAAAAACCTTAAACCGGGGATTATAGTTTTCCTATAGATTTTTTCACACTCGTTCACACCGAAGCACTTCCCGAAACTCGAAAGCCCGCATGCCCGCATCATTTTGAAAAACTAAAAAAGTGTATTTTCCGAGCGTAAACGTTGTTTTTTTGCAAAAATCACCCCGAGGTCATGGCCATCGACAATGAGTTTTTATCATTGGCTCCTTTGCCATTGAAGTAGGTCTAAACCTCGCTCAAAACTTGATCGGCCTTTTTTAGGAAAAAATCAACCTCAGCTCACGGTCGAGACCGATGAGTCTCTACGTTTATCGCTTTTGCTATGATGTAGGTACCAAAAACCTCAACCCGTGGATTAGAGTTTTCCTATAGATTTTTACACGATCGTTCGGATCGGCCCTTCTCGAAACTCGAAAGCTTGTATGCTCGCATCATCTAAAAAAATTAGAAAAGTGTATTTTCTTGGCCTAAACGTCATTTTTTTGCAAAAATCACCTCGAGGGCATGCCCATAGGCAATGAGTTTTTATCATTGGCTCGTTTTCCGTTGAACTAGATCTAAAACTACTCAAAACTTTGTTAGCCTTTTTTGGGAAAAAATCAGCCTCAGCTCATAGTCGAGCCCCATGAGTCTCTATGTTTATCGCTTTCGCTATCATGTAGGCCCCAAAAACCTCAAACCAGGTCTAAAACTACTTAAATCTTGGTCAGCCTTTTTTGGTTGAAAATTAACCTCGACTCACAGTCGAGGTCGATGAGTCTCTATGTTTATCGCTTTTGCTATGATGTAGGTACTAAAAACCTCAAACCGGGGATTATAGTTTTCGTATAGATTTTTTTACGCACGTTCACATCGGCCCTTCCCAAAACTCGAAAGCCCGTATCATCTCAAAATACTAGAAAAGTGTATTTCCTAGGCCTAAACGCTATTTTTTTTACAAAAATCACCCCAAGGGCATGGCCGTAGGAAATGAGTTTTAATCTTTGGCTTGTTTTCCATCAAACTAGGTCTAAAACTCGGTTAAATCTTGGTGAGCCTTTTTTGGTTGAAAATCAACCTCGACTCACAATCCGAGTCGATGAGTCCCTATGTTTATCGCTTTTGCTATGATGTAGGTACCAAAAACCTCAAACCAGGGATTATAATTTTCGTATAGATTTTCTCATGCTCGTTCACACCGGTCCTTCTCGAAACTCGAAAGTCCGCATGCCCGCATCATCTTGAAAAGTTAGAAAGTGTATTTTCAAGGACTAAAAGTCCTTTTTTTTGCAAAAATCACCCCGATGTCATGGCAATATGCAATGAGTTTTAATCATTGGCTTGTTTTCCATAAAACTAGGTCTAAAAGTGCTTAAATCTTGATCGGCCTTTTTTCGTGGAAAATCAACCTCGACTCACGATCGAGGTCAATAAGTCTCTATTTTTATCGCTTTTGCTATGATGTAGGTACCAAAACCCTCAAACCAGGGATTAGAGTTTTCCTATAGATTTTTACACGTTCGTTCGGACCGGACATTCCCGAAACTCGAAAGCGCGCATGCTCGCATCATCTAAAATAAGTAGAAAAGTGTATTTTCTTTGCATGAACATCATTTTTTTACAAAAATCACCCCCGAGGGCATGGCCATAGGCAATGAGTTTTTATCATTGGCTCGTTTTCCATTGAACTAGATTTAAAACTACTTAAAATTTATCGAACGTTTTTAGGCGAAAATCGGCCTCGGCTCACAATCGAGCCCGATGAGTCTCTATGTTTATCGCTTTTGCTATCATGTAGGTCCCAAAAACCTCAAACCGGGGATTATAGTTTTCTTATAGATTTTTTCACGCTTGTTCACACCAGCCCTTCCTAAAACCCAAAAGGCCGCATGCTCGCATCATCTCAAAAAAATAGAAAAGTGTATTTTTTGTGCCTAAACATCGTTTTTTTGCAAAAATCAACCCGAGGGCATGGGCATAGGCAAAGAGTTTTTATCGTTGGCTCGTTTGCCATCGAACTAGTTCTAAAACTCGCTTAAAACATGGTCTATTTTTTTGGGAGAAAATCACTCTCAACTCACCGTCGAGGTCGATGAGTCTCTATGTTTGTCGCTTGTGCTATGATGTAGGTCCCAAAAACCTCAAACCGGGGATTATAGTTTTCCTATAGATTTTTTGACGCACGTTCACATCGGCCCTTCCCAAAACTCAAAAGCTCGCATCATCTCAAAATACTAGAAAAGTGTATTTTCTAGGCCTAAACGTTGTTTTTTTGCAAAAATCACCCCGTGCGCATGGCCATAGGTAATGACTTTTTATCATTGGCTCGTTTCCCATGAAACTAGGTCTAAAACTCGTTTAAAACTTGGTTAGCCTTTTTTGGAAAAAAATCAATCTCGACTCACGATCAAGGCCGATAAGTCTCTATGTTTGTCACTTTTGCTATGATGTAGGTCCCAAAAACTCAAACCGAGGATTATAATTTTCCTATAGATTTTCTCATTCTCGTTCACACCGACCCTTCTCGAAACTCGAAAGCTTGCATGCCCGCATCATCTCGAAAAGTTAGAAAGTGTATTTTCTAGGACAAAAAGTCAATTTTTTTGTAAAAATCACCCCGAGGTCATTGCCATATGCAATGAGCTTTAATCGTTGGCTCATTTTCCATCGAACTAGCTCTAAAACTCGCTTTAAACTTGGTCGGCCTTTTTTGGTTGAAATCAACCTCGGCTCATAGTCGAGGCCGATGAGTCTCTATGTTTGTCGCTTTTGCTATGATGTGGGTCCCAAAAACCTTAAAAAAGGGATTATAGTTTTCCTATAGATTTTTTCACGCTCGTTCACACCGAGCACTTTCCGAAACTCGAAAGCCCGCATGCCCGTATCATTTTGAAAACCTAAAAAAGTGTATTTTTTGGGCGTAAACGTTGTTTTTTTTTGCAAAAATCACCCCGAGGTCATGGCCATCGACAATGTGTTTTTATCATTGGCTCCTTTGCCATTGAACTAGGTCTAAACCTCGCTCAAAACTTGATCGGCCTTTTTTAGGCAAAAATTAACCTCGACTCACGATCAAGGCCGATGAGTCTCTATGTTTATCGCTTTTGCTATGATGTGGGTCCCAAAAACCTTAAACCGGGGATTATAGTTTTCCTAAAGATTTTTTCACGCTTGTTCACATCGGCACTTCCCGAAACTCGAACGTTTGTATGCACCATCATCTCAAAAAGCTAGAAAAGTGTATTTTCTCGGGCCTAAACGTCGTTTTTTTTGCAAAAATCACCTCGAGGTCATGACAATATGCAATGAGTTTTAATCATTGGCTCGTTTTTCATCAAACTAGGTCTAAAACTCGCTTAAATCTTGGTCAACCTTTTTTCGTGGAAAATCAACCTCGGCTCACGGTCGAGGTCGATGAGTCTCTATGTTTATCGCTTTTGCTATGATGTAGGTACCAAAAACCTCAAACCGGGGATTAGAGTTTTCCTATAGATTTTTACACGTTCGTTCGGATCGGCCCTTCATGAAACTCAAAAGCGTGCACGCTCGCATCATCTAAAATAACGACAAAAGTGTATTTTCTTGGCTTGAACGTCATTTTTTTGCAAAAATCACCCCGAGGGTATGGCCGTAGGCAATGAGTTTTTATCATTGGCTCGTTTTCCATTGAACTAGATCTAAAACTACTCAAAATTTATCGACCTTTTTTGGATGAAAATCGGCCTCAACTCACAATCGAGCTCGATGAGTCTCTATGTTTATCACTTTCGCTATGATGTAGGTCCCAAAAACCTCAAACCGGGAATTATAGTTTTCTTATAGATTTTTTCACGCTCGTTCACACCGGCCCTTCCCAAAACCCGAAAGGTCGCATGCTCGCATCATCTCAAAAAAATAGAAAAGTGTATTTTCCGTCCCTAAACATCGTTTTTTTGCAAAAATCAACCCGAGGGCATGGGCATAGGCAAAGAGTTTTTATCATTGGCTCGTTTGCCATCGAACTAGGTCTAAAACTCGCTTAAAACATGGTCTCGTCTTTTTCGGAGAAAATCAATCTTAGCTCAC
This sequence comes from Dovyalis caffra, assembly GCA_963924115.1. Taxonomy (NCBI): domain Eukaryota; kingdom Viridiplantae; phylum Streptophyta; class Magnoliopsida; order Malpighiales; family Salicaceae; genus Dovyalis; species Dovyalis caffra. The sequence goes on along the minus strand of CAWUPB010001198.1, from coordinate 731,456 downwards.
CGTCGAGGTTGGTGAGTCTATATGTTTGTCGCTTGTGCTATGATGTAGGTCCCAAAAACCTTAAACCCGGGATTATAGTTTTCCTATAGATTTTTTGACGCACGTTCACATCGGCCCTTCCCAAAACTCGAAAGCCCGCATCATCTCAAAATACTAGAAAAGTGTATTTTCTAGGCCTAAACGTTGTTTTTTTGCAAAAATCACCCCGAGGGCATAGCCATAGGCAATGACTTTTTATCGTTGCCTCGTTTGCCATCAAATTAGGTCTAAAACTCGTTTAAAACTTGGTCGGCCTTTTTTGGGTAAAAATCAATCTCGGCTCACGGTCGAGGCCGAGAAGTCTCTAAGTTTGTCGCTTTTGCTATGATGTAGGTCCCAAAAACCTCAAACCGGGGATTATAATTTTCCTATAGATTTTCTCACGCTCGTTCACGCAGGCCCTTCTCGAAACTCGAAAGTCTACATGCCCGCATCATCTTGAAAAGCTAGAAAGTGTATTTTCCGGGACTAAAAGTCATTTTTTTTTGCAAAAATCACCCCGAGGTCATAGCCATATGCAATGAGTTTTAATCGTTGGCTCATTTTCCATCGAACTAGCTCTAAATTTGCTTTAAGCTTGGTCGGCCTTTTTTGGTCGAAAATCAACCTCTCGCTCACGGTCGAGGCCGATGAGTCTCTACGTTTGTTGCTTTTGCTATGATGTGGGTCCCAAAAACCTCAAACCGGGGATTATAGTTTTCCTATGGATTTTTTCACGTTCATTCACATCGGCCCTTCTCGAAACTCGAAAGTCCGCATGCCCACATCATCTCGAAAAGCTAGAAAAGTGTATTTTCTAGGACTAAACGTTGTTTTTTTTTCAAAAATCACCCCGAGGTCATGGTCATATGCAATGAGTTTTAATCGTTGGCTCGTTTTCCATCGAACTAGTTCTAAAACTCGCTTTAAACTTGGTCAACTCGTTTTTGGTTGAAAATCAACCTCGGCTCACGATCAAGGCCTATGAGTCTCTATGTTTGTCGCTTTTGCTATGATGTGGGTCCCAAAAACCTTAAACCGGGGATTATAGTTTTCTTATAGATTTTTTCATGCTCGTTCACACCAAGCACTTCCCGAAACTCGAAAGCCCGCATGCCCGCATCATTTTGAAAAACTAAAAAAGTGTATTTTCTAGGCGTAAACGTTGTTTTTTTACAAAAATCACCCCGAGGTCATGGCCATCGACAATGAGTTTTTATCATTGGCTCCTTTGCCATTGAACTAGGTCTAAACCTAGTTAAATCTTGATCGGCCTTTTTAGGCGAAAATCAACCTCGACTCACGGTCGAGGCCGATGAGTCTCTATGTTTGTCGCTTTTGCTATGATGTAGGTCCCAAAAACCTCAAACCAGGGATTATAATTTTTCTATAGATTTTCTCACGCTCGTTCACACCGGCCCTTCTCGAAACTCGAAAGTTTGCATGCCCGCATCATCTCGAAAAGCTAAAAAGTGTATTTTACGGGACTAAAAGTTGTTTTTTTGCAAAAATCACCCCGAGGCCATAGCCATATGCAATCGGCTTTAATCGTTGGCTCATTTTCCATTGAACTAGCTCTAAAATTGCTTTAAACTTGGCAGTGCTTTTTCGATTGAAAATCATCCTCGCCTTACGATCGAGGCCGATGAGTCTCTATGTTTGTCGCTTTTTCTATGATGTGGGTCCCAAAAACCTTAAACTAGGGATTATGGTTTTCCTAAAGATTTTCTCACACTCGTTCACATCGACCCTTCTCGAAACTCGAAAGTCCGCATGCGCGCATGATCTCGAAAAGCTAGAAAGTGCATTTTCCGGGACTAAAAGTCGTTTTTTTTGCAAAAATCACCCCGAGGTCATAGCCATATGCAATGAGTTTTAATCGTTGGCTCATTTTCCATCGAACTAGCTCTAAATCCGCTTTAAACTTGGTCGACCTTTTTTGGTCGAAAATCAACCTCCGCTCACGATCAAGGCCGATGAGTCTCTATGTTTGTTGCTTTTGCTATGATGTGGGTCCCAAAAACCTCAAACCAGGGATTATAGTTTTCCTATGGATTTTTTCACGTTCATTCACACCGGTCCTTCTCGAAACTCGAAAGTCTTCATGCCCACATCATCTCGAAAAGCTAGAAAACCGTATTTTACAGGACTAAACGTCGTTTTTTTGCAAAAATCACCCCGAGGTCATGGCCATATGCAATGAGTTTTAATCGTTCGCTCGTTTTCCATCGAACTAGTTCTAAAACTACTTTAAACTTGGTTAGCCTTTTTTGGTTGAAAATCAACCTCGGCTCACGATCAAGGCCGATCGGTCTCTATGTTTGTCACTTTTGCTATGATGTGGGTCCCGAAAACCTTAAACTAGGGATTATAGTTTTCCTATAGATTTTTTCTTGCTCGTTCACACCAAGCACTTCCCAAAACTCGAAAGCCCGCATGCCCGCATCATTTTGAAAAACTAAAAACTCGTATTTTCTAGGCGTAAACGTTGTTTTTTTGCAAAAATCACCCCGAGGTCATAGCCATTGACAATGAGTTTTTATCATTGGCTCGTTTCCCATTGAACTAGGTCTAAACCTACTCAAAACTTGATTAACCTTTTTAGGCGAAAATCAACCTCGACTTACGGTCGAGGGCGATGAGTCTCTATGTTTGTCGCTTTTGCTATGATGTAGGTCCCAAAAACCTCAAACCAGGGATTATAATTTTTTTATAGATTTTCTCACGCTCGTTCACACCGCCCTTCTCGAAACTCGAAAGTTTGCATGCTCGCATCATCTCGAAAAGCTAAAAAGTGTATTTTCCGGGACTAAAAGTTGTTTTTTTGCAAAAATCACCCCGAGGCCATAGCCATATGCAATCGGTTTTAATCGTTGGCTCATTTTCCATTGAACTAGCTCTAAAAATGCTTTAAACTTGGCATCCTTTTTTGGTTGAAAATCATTCTCGGCTTACGGTCGAGGCCGATGAGTCTCTATGTTTGTCGCTTTTTCTATGATGTGGGTCCCAAAAACCTTAAACTAGGGATTATGGTTTTCCTAAAGATTTTCTCACACTCGTTCACACCGGCCCTTCTTGAAACTCGAAAGTCTACATGCACGCATCATCTCAAAAAGCTAGAAAGTGTATTTTCCGGAACTAAAAGGGCTTTTTTTTTGCAAAAATCACCCCGAGGTCATAGCCATATGCAATGAGTTTTAATCGTTGGCTCATTTTCCATCGAACTAGCTCTAAATCTACTTTAAACTTGGTCAGCCTTTTTTGGTCGAAAATCAACCTCCGCTCATAGTCAAGGCCGATGAGTCTCTACGTTTGTTGCTTTTGCTATGATGTGGGTCCCAAAAACCTCAAACCGGGGATTATAGTTTTCCTATGGATTTTTTCACGTTCGTTCACACCGGCCCTTCTCGAAACTCGAAAGTCCGTATGCCCACATCATCCCGAAAAGCTAGGAAAGTGTATTTTATAGGACTAAACGTCTTTTTTTTGCAAAAATCACCCCAAGGTCATGGCCATATGCAATTAATTTTAATCGTTTTCTCGTTTTCCATCGAACTAGTTCTAAAACTACGTAAATCTCGGTCGACCTTTTTGGGTGGAAAATCAACCTCGACTCACGGTCGAGGTCGATGAGTCTCTATGTTTATCGCTTTTGTTATGATGTATGTACTAAAAACCTCAAACCAGGGATTAGAGTTTTCCTATACATTTTTACACGCTCGTTCAAACCGGTCCTTCCCGAAACTCGAAAGCGCGCATGCTCGCATCATCTAAAAAAACTAGAAAAGTGTATTTTCTTGGCCTAAACGTCATTTTTTTGTAAAAATCACCCCGAGAGCATGCCCATAGGCATTGAGTTTTTATCATTGGCTCGTTTTCCATTGAACTAGATCTAAAACGACTTAAAACTTTGTTGGCCTTTTTTGGGCGAAAATCGACCTCGACTCACAGTCGAGCCCGATGAGTCTTTAAGTTTATCGCTTTCGCTATGATGTAGGTCCCAAAAACCTCAAACTAGGGATTATAATTTTTTTATAGATTTTTTCACGCTCGTTCACACCGCCCTTCCTAAAACCCGAAAGGCCGCATGCTCGCATCATCTCAAAAAAATAGAAAAGTGTATTTTCCGTGCCTAAACGTCATTTTTTTACAAAAATCAACCCGAGGGCATGGCTATAGGCAAAGAGTTAATTCGTCGGCACGTTTGCCATCGAACTAGGTCTAAAACTCGCTTAAATCATGGTTGGCCTTTTTTGGGAGAAAATCAATCTCGACTCACCGTCGAGGTCGATAAGTCTCTATGTTTGTCGCTTGTGCTATGATGTAGGTCCCAAAAACCTCAAACTAGGGATTATAGTTTTTTTATAGATTTTTTCACGCTCGTTCATACCGGCCCTTCCTAAAACTCGAAAGGCCGCATGCTCGCATCATCTCAAAAAAATAGAAAAGTGTATTTTCCGTGCCTAAACGTCATTTTTTTACAAAAATCAACCCGAGGGCATGGCTATAGGCAAAGAGTTAATTCGTCGGCACGTTTGCCATCGAACTAGGTCTAAAACTCGCTTAAATCATGGTCGGCCTTTTTTGGGAGAAAATCAATCTCGGCTCACCGTCGAGGTCGATAAGTCTCTATGTTTGTCGCTTTTGCTATGATGTGGGTCCCAAAAACCTCAAACCAGGGATTACGGTTTTCCTATAGATTTTTTGACGCACATTCACATCGGCCCTTCCCAAAATTCGAAAGCTCGCATTATCTCAAAATACTAGAAAAGTATATTTTCTAGGCCTACACGTTGTTTTTTTTGCAAAAATCACCCCGAGGGCATGGCCATAGGCAATGACTTTTTATCGTTGCCTCGTTTGCCATCAAACTAGGTCTAAAATTGTTTAAAACTTGGTTGACCTTTTTTGGGAAAAAATCAATCCGAGCTCACGATCGAGGCCAATAAGTCTCTATGTTTATCGCTTTTGCTATGATGTAAGTCCCAAAAACCTCGAACCGGGGATTATAATTTTCCTATAGATTTTCTCACGCTCGTTCACACCGCCCTTCTCGAAACTCGAAAGTCCGCATGCCCGCATCATCTTGAAAAGCTAGAAAGTGTATTTTCCGGGACTAAAAGTCGTTTTTTTTTGTAAAAATCACCCCGAGGTCATAGCCATATGCAATGAGTTTTAATCGTTGGCTCATTTTCCATCGAACTAGCTCTAAAACTCGCTTTAAACTTCGTCGACCTTTTTTGGTTGAAAATCAACCTTAGCTCACAATCGAGGCCGATAAGTCTCTATGTTTGTCACTTTTGCTATGATGTAGGTCCCAAAAACCTTAAACCGGGGATAACAGCTTTTCTATAGATTTTTTCATGCTCGTTCACATCGGCTCTTCCCAAAACTCGAAAGCCCACATGCCCGAATTATCTCAAAAAACTAGAAAAGTATATTTTTTGGGCCTAAACGTCGTTTTTTTGCAAAAATCACCCCGAGGTCATTGCAAGAGGCTATGAGTTTTTATCATTGGCTCGTTTGCCATCGAACTAGGTCTAAAATTGCTCAAAACAGGATCGACCTTTTTTTGGTGAAAATCAACCTCAACTCACAACTGAGGCCCTTCTAGGAACTCGAAAGCTCGCATGTCTATATCTTCTCGAAAAACTACAAAAGTGTATTTTATGGGCCTAAACGTCATTTTCATGCAAAAATCACCCCGAGGTCATGGCTACGGGCGATGAGTTTTTATCATTGACTCATTTTCCATTGAACTAGGTTTAAAATTGCTCAAAACTTGGTCGGCCTTTTTTGGGTAAAAATCAACCTCGACTGACGATCGAGGCCGATGAGTGTCTATGTTTAGCACTTTTGCTATGATCTCGGGACCCAAAAACCTTAAACCGGGGATTATAGTTTTTCTATAGATTTTTTACTCTCGTTGATCGTGGCCCTTAAAGGAAATCCAAAGCCCGCATGCACGTATAATCTCGAAAAACTTCAAAAGTGTATTTTTTACGCCTAAACGTTGTTTTCTTTCAAAAATCACCCCGAGGTCATTGCCAAAGGCAACGCGTTTTTATCGTTGGCTCGTTTGCCATCGAACTAGGTCTAAAACCGCCCAAAACTTGGTCGCGCATTTTTAGGCGAAAATCAACCTCGACTCACGATCAAGGTCGATGAGTCTCTTTCTTTGTCACTTTGGTTATGTTGTGGGTCCCAAACCTCTCAAACCAGGGATAATAGTTTTCCTATAGATTTTTTCACGCTCATTCACACCGGCTCTTCCCGAAACTTGAAAACCCGCATGGCCGAATCATCTCGAAAAACTAGAAAAGTGTATTTTCCGGGCCTAGACATCGTTGTTTTGCAAAAATCACCCCGAGGTCATGGCCATATGCAATGAGTTTTAATCGTTGGCTCGTTTCCCATTGAACTACCTCTAAAACTCGTTTTAAACTTGGTCGGCCTTTTTTGGTTGAAAATCAACCTCGGCTCACGGTCGAGGCCGATAAGTCTCTATGTTTGTCGCTTTTGCTATGATATGGGTCTCAAAAACCTTAAACCGGGGATTATAGTTTTCCTATAGATTTTTTTACGCTCGTTCACACCAGTATTTCCCGAAACTTGAAAGCCCGCATGCCTATATCATTTTGAAAACCTAAAAAAGTGTATTTTTTGGACGTAAACGTTGTTTTTTTAAAAAATACCCCGAGGTCATGGCCATCGAAAATGAGTTTTTATCATTGGCTCCTTTGCCATTGAACTAGTTCTAAACCTAGTTAAATCTTGATCGGCTATGATGTGGGTCCCAAAAACCTTAAACCGGGGATTATAGCTTTTGTATAGATTTTTTCATGCTCGTTCACACCAACGACTTCCGAAACTCGAAAGCTCGCATACCCGAATCATCTCGAAAAACTAAAAAAGTGTATTTTACGGGCCTAAATGTTATTTTTTTCCAAAAGTCACCCCGAGGTCATTGCCATCAGCAATGAGTTTTTATCATTGGCTCGTTTGCCATTGAACTAGGTCTAAAACTACTCAAAAATTGATCGCCCTTTTTTGGGCGAAAATCAACCTCGACTCACAATCGAGGCCAATGAATCTCTATGTTTATCGCTTTACCTATGATATGTGTCCTAAAAAACATCAAATCAAGTATTATAGTTTTCCTATAGATTTTTTCATGCTCGTTCACACCGGCACTTCTCGAAACTCGAAAGTCCGCATGCCCGCATCGTCTCGAAAAGCAAGAAAAGTGTATTTTCCGGGCCTAAACGTCGTTTTTTTTGCAAAAATCACCCGAGGTCATGGCCATATGCAATGAGTTTTAATCATTGGCTCATTTTTCATCAAACTATATCTAAAACTCGCTTAAAACTTGGTCGACCTTTTTTGGTTAAAAATAAACCTCGACTCACAAGTAAAGGCCAATGAGTCTCTATGTTTATCTCTTTTGCTATGATGTAGGTACCACAAACCTCAATACAGGGATTACGGTTTTCCTATAGATTTCTTCATGCTTGTTCGGACCGGCCCTTCCCGAAACTCGAAAGCTCGCACGCTCGCATCTACTAAAAAAAGTAGAAAAGTGTATTTTCTAGGCCCGAACGTTTTGTTTTGCAAAAATCTCCCCGAGGGCATGGCAATAGGCAATGAGTTTTTATCATTGGCTCATTTGCCATCGAATTAGATCTACAACTCCTCAAAACTTAATTGGCCTTTTGTGGGCAAAAATCAACCTCGACTCACTCGTCGAGGTCGATGAGTCTCTATGTTTGTCGTTTTTGCTATGTTGTGGGTCCCAAAAACCTTAAACCGGGGATAACGGTTTTTCTATAGATTTTTTCATGCTCGTTCACATCGGCTCTTCCCAAAACTCGAAAGCCCACATGCCCGAATTATCTCAAAAAACTAGAAAAGTATATTTTTTGGGCCTAAACGTCGTTTTTTTGCAAAAATCACCCCGAGGTCATTGCAAGAGGCTATGAGTTTTTATCATTGGCTCGTTTGCCATCGAACTAGGTCTAAAATTGCTCAAAACAGGATTGGCCTTTTTTTGGTGAAAATCAACCTCAACTCACAGTTGAGGCCCTTCTAGGAACTCGAAAGCCTCGCATGTCTATATCTTCTCGAAAAACTACAAAAGTGTATTTTATGGGCCTAAACGTCATTTTCATGCAAAAATCACCCCGAGGTCATGGCTACGGGCGATGAGTTTTTATCATTGACTCATTTTCCATTGAACTAGGTTTAAAATTGCTCAAAACTTGGTCGGCCTTTTTTGGGTAAAAATCAACCTCGACCGACGAGTCGAGGCCGATGAGTGTCTATGTTTAGCACTTTTGCTATGATCCGGGACCCAAAAACCTTAAACCGGGGATTATAGTTTTTCTATAGATTTTTTACTCTCGTTGATCGTGGCGCTTAAAGGAAATCCAAAGCCCGCATGCACGTATAATCTCGAAAAACTTCAAAAGTGTATTTTTTATGCCTAAACGTTGTTTTCTTTCAAAAATCACCCCGAGGTCATTGCCAAAGGCAACGCGTTTTTATCGTTGGCTCGTTTGCCATCGAACTAGGTCTAAAACCGCCCAAAACTTGGTCGCGCATTTTTAGGCGAAAATCAACCTCGACTCACGATCAAGGTCGATGAGTCTCTTTCTTTGTCACTTTGGTTATGTTGTGGGTCCCAAACCTCTCAAACCAGGGATAATAGTTTTCCTATAGATTTTTTCACGCTCATTCACACCGCTCTTCCCGAAACTTGAAAACCCGCATGGCCGAATCATCTCGAAAAACTAGAAAAGTGTATTTTACGGGCCTAGACATCGTTGTTTTGCAAAAATCACCCCGATGTCATGGCCATATGCAATGAGTTTTAATCGTTGGCTCGTTTCCCATTGAACTACCTCTAAAACTCGTTTTAAACTTGGTCGACCTTTTTTGGTTGAAAATCAACCTCGGCTCACGGTCGAGGCCGATAAGTCTCTATGTTTGTCGCTTTTGCTATGATATGGGTCTCAAAAACCTTAAACCGGGGATTATAGTTTTCCTATAGATTTTTTTACGCTCGTTCACACCAGTACTTCCCGAAACTTGAAAGCCCGCATGCCTATATCATTTTGAAAACCTAAAAAAGTGTATTTTTTGGACGTAAACGTTGTTTTTTTGAAAAAATACCCCGAGGTCATGGCCATCGAAAATGAGTTTTTATCATTGGCTCCTTTGCCATTGAACTAGTTCTAAACCTAGTTAAATCTTGATCGGCTATGATGTGGGTCCCAAAAACCTTAAACCGGGGATTATAGCTTTTGTATAGATTTTTTCATGCTCGTTCACACCAAGCACTTCACGAAACTCGAAAGCTCGCATACCCGAATCATCTCGAAAAACTAAAAAAGTGTATTTTACGGGCCTAAATGTTATTTTTTTCCAAAAGTCACCCCGAGGTCATTGCCATCAGCAATGAGTTTTTATCATTGGCTCGTTTGCCATTGAACTAGGTCTAAAACTACTCAAAAATTGATCGCCCTTTTTTGGGCGAAAATCAACCTCGACTCACAATCGAGGCCAATGAATCTCTATGTTTATCGCTTTACCTATGATATGTGTCCTAAAAAACATCAAATCAAGTATTATAGTTTTCCTATAGATTTTTTCATGCTCGTTCACACCGGCACTTCTCGAAACTCGAAAGTCCGCATGCCCGCATCGTCTCGAAAAGCAAGAAAAGTGTATTTTCCGGGCCTAAACGTCGTTTTTTTTGCAAAAATCACCCGAGGTCATGGCCATATGCAATGAGTTTTAATCATTGGCTCATTTTTCATCAAACTATATCTAAAACTCGCTTAAAACTTGGTCGACCTTTTTTGGTTAAAAATAAACCTCGGCTCACGAGTAAAGGCCAATGAGTCTCTATGTTTATCTCTTTTGCTATGATGTAGGTACCACAAACCTCAATACGGGGATTACGGTTTTCCTATAGATTTCTTCATGCTTGTTCGGACCGGCCCTTCCCGAAACTCGAAAGCTCGCACGCTCGCATCTACTAAAAAAAGTAGAAAAGTGTATTTTCTAGGCACGAACGTTTTGTTTTGCAAAAATCTCCCCGAGGGCATGGCAATAGGCAATGAGTTTTTATCATTGGCTCATTTGCCATCGAATTAGATCTACAACTCCTCAAAACTTAATTGGCCTTTTGTGGGCAAAAATCAACCTCGACTCACTCGTCGAGGTCGATGAGTCTCTATGTTTGTCGTTTTTGCTATGTCGTGGGTCCCAAAAACCTTAAACCGGGGATAACGGTTTTTCTATAGATTTTTTCATGCTCGTTCACATCGGCTCTTCCCAAAACTCGAAAGCCCACATGCCCGAATTATCTCAAAAAACTAGAAAAGTATATTTTTTGGGCCTAAACGTCGTTTTTTTGCAAAAATCACCCCGAGGTCATTGCAAGAGGCTATGAGTTTTTATCATTGGCTCGTTTGCCATCGAACTAGGTCTAAAATTGCTCAAAACAGGATTGGCCTTTTTTTGGTGAAAATCAACCTCAACTCACAGTTGAGGCCCTTCTAGGAACTCGAAAGCCTCGCATGTCTATATCTTCTCGAAAAACTACAAAAGTGTATTTTATGGGCCTAAACGTCATTTTCATGCAAAAATCACCCCGAGGTCATGGCTACGGGCGATGAGTTTTTATCATTGACTCATTTTCCATTGAACTAGGTTTAAAATTGCTCAAAACTTGGTCGGCCTTTTTTGGGTAAAAATCAACCTCGAGCTGACAGTCGAGGCCGATGAGTGTCTATGTTTAGCACTTTTGCTATGATCCGGGACCCAAAAACCTTAAACCGGGGATTATAGTTTTTCTATAGATTTTTTACTCTCGTTGATCGTGGCGCTTAAAGGAAATCCAAAGCCCGCATGCACGTATAATCTCGAAAAACTTCAAAAGTGTATTTTTTATGCCTAAACGTTGTTTTCTTTCAAAAATCACCCCGAGGTCATTGCCAAAGGCAACGCGTTTTTATCGTTGGCTCGTTTGCCATCGAACTAGGTCTAAAACCGCCCAAAACTTGGTCGCGCATTTTTAGGCGAAAATCAACCTCGACCTCACGATCAAGGCCGATGAGTCTCTTTCTTTGTCACTTTGGTTATGTTGTGGGTCCCAAACCTCTCAAACCAGGGATAATAGTTTTCCTATAGATTTTTTCACGCTCATTCACACCGGCTCTTCCCGAAACTTGAAAACCCGCATGGCCGAATCATCTCGAAAAACTAGAAAAGTGTATTTTACGGGCCTAGACATCGTTGTTTTGCAAAAATCACCCCGATGTCATGGCCATATGCAATGAGTTTTAATCGTTGGCTCGTTTCCCATTGAACTACCTCTAAAACTCGTTTTAAACTTGGTCGGCCTTTTTTGGTTGAAAATCAACCTCGGCTCACGGTCGAGGCCGATAAGTCTCTATGTTTGTCGCTTTTGCTATGATATGGGTCTCAAAAACCTTAAACCGGGGATTATAGTTTTCCTATAGATTTTTTTACGCTCGTTCACACCAGTACTTCCCGAAACTTGAAAGCCCGCATGCCTATATCATTTTGAAAACCTAAAAAAGTGTATTTTTTGGACGTAAACGTTGTTTTTTTGAAAAAATACCCCGAGGTCATGGCCATCGAAAATGAGTTTTTATCATTGGCTCCTTTGCCATTGAACTAGTTCTAAACCTAGTTAAATCTTGATCGGCTATGATGTGGGTCCCAAAAACCTTAAACCGGGGATTATAGCTTTTGTATAGATTTTTTCATGCTCGTTCACACCAAGCACTTCCGAAACTCGAAAGCTCGCATACCCGAATCATCTCGAAAAACTAAAAAAGTGTATTTTACGGGCCTAAATGTTATTTTTTTCCAAAAGTCACCCCGAGGTCATTTCCATCAGCAATGAGTTTTTATCATTGGCTCGTTTGCCATTGAACTAGGTCTAAAACTACTCAAAAATTGATCGCCCTTTTTTGGGCGAAAATCAACCTCGACTCACAATCGAGGCCAATGAATCTCTATGTTTATCGCTTTTGCTATGATATGTGTCCTAAAAAACATCAAATCAAGTATTATAGTTTTCCTATAGATTTTTTCATGCTCGTTCACACCGGCACTTCTCGAAACTCGAAAGTCCGCATGCCCGCATCGTCTCGAAAAGCAAGAAAAGTGTATTTTCCGGGCCTAAACGTCGTTTTTTTTGCAAAAATCACCCGAGGTCATGGCCATATGCAATGAGTTTTAATCATTGGCTCATTTTTCATCAAACTATATCTAAAACTCGCTTAAAACTTGGTCGACCTTTTTTGGTTAAAAATAAACCTCGACTCACAAGTAAAGGCCAATGAGTCTCTATGTTTATCTCTTTTGCTATGATGTAGGTACCACAAACCTCAATACAGGGATTACAGTTTTCCTATAGATTTCTTCATGCTTGTTCGGACCGGCCCTTCCCGAAACTCGAAAGCTCGCACGCTCGCATCTACTAAAAAAAGTAGAAAAGTGTATTTTCTAGGCCCGAACGTTTTGTTTTGCAAAAATCTCCCCGAGGGCATGGCAATAGGCAATGAGTTTTTATCATTGGCTCATTTGCCATCGAATTAGATCTACAACTCCTCAAAACTTAATTGGCCTTTTGTGGGCAAAAATCAACCTCGACTCACTCGTCGAGGTCGATGAGTCTCTATGTTTGTCGTTTTTGCTATGTCGTGGGTCCCAAAAACCTTAAACCGGGGATAACGGTTTTTCTATAGATTTTTTCATGCTCGTTCACATCGGCTCTTCCCAAAACTCGAAAGCCCACATGCCCGAATTATCTCAAAAAACTAGAAAAGTATATTTTTTAGGCCTAAACGTCGTTTTTTTGCAAAAATCACCCCGAGGTCATTGCAAGAGGCTATGAGTTTTTATCATTGGCTCGTTTGCCATCGAACTAGGTCTAAAATTGCTCAAAACAGGATTGGCCTTTTTTTGGTGAAAATCAACCTCAACTCACGATTGAGGCCCTTCTAGGAACTCGAAAGCCTCGCATGTCTATATCTTCTCGAAAAACTACAAAAGTGTATTTTATGGGCCTAAACGTCATTTTCATGCAAAAATCACCCCGAGGTCATGGCTACGGGCGATGAGTTTTTATCATTGACTCATTTTCCATTGAACTAGGTTTAAAATTGCTCAAAACTTGGTCGGCCTTTTTTGGGTAAAAATCAACCTCGACTCGACAGTCGAGGCCGATGAGTGTCTATGTTTAGCACTTTTGCTATGATCCGGGACCCAAAAACCTTAAACCGGGGATTATAGTTTTTCTATAGATTTTTTACTCTCGTTGATCGTGGCCCTTAAAGGAAATCCAAAGCCCGCATGCACGTATAATCTCGAAAAACTTCAAAAGTGTATTTTTTACGCCTAAACGTTGTTTTCTTTCAAAAATCACCCCGAGGTCATTGCCAAAGGCAACGCGTTTTTATCGTTGGCTCGTTTGCCATCGAACTAGATCTAAAACCGCCCAAAACTTGGTCGCGCATTTTTAGGCGAAAATCAACCTCGACTCACGATCAAGGTCGATGAGTCTCTTTCTTTGTCACTTTGGTTATGTTGTGGGTCCCAAACCTCTCAAACCGGGGATAATAGTTTTCCTATAGATTTTTTCACGCTCATTCACACCGGCTCTTCCCGAAACTTGAAAACCCGCATGGCCGAATCATCTCGAAAAACTAGAAAAGTGTATTTTCCGGGCCTAGACATCGTTGTTTTGCAAAAATCACCCCGAGGTCATGGCCATATGCAATGAGTTTTAATCGTTGGCTCGTTTCCCATTGAACTACCTCTAAAACTCGTTTTAAACTTGGTCGGCCTTTTTGGTTGAAAATCAACCTCGGCTCACGATCGAGGCCGATAAGTCTCTATGTTTGTCGCTTTTGCTATGATATGGGTCTCAAAAACCTTAAACCGGGGATTATAGTTTTTCTATAGATTTTTTTACGCTCGTTCACACCAGTACTTCCCGAAACTTGAAAGCCCGCATGCCTATATCATTTTGAAAACCTAAAAAAGTGTATTTTTTGGACGTAAACGTTGTTTTTTTGAAAAAATACCCCGAGGTCATGGCCATCGAAAATGAGTTTTTATCATTGGCTCCTTTGCCATTGAACTAGGTCTAAACCTCGCTCAAAACTTGATCGGCCTTTTTAGGCGAAAATCAACCTCTCGCTAACGGTCGAGGCCGATGAGTCTTTATGTTTGTCGCTTTTGCTATGATGTGGGTCCCAAAAACCTTAAACCGGGGATTATAGCTTTTGTATAGATTTTTTCATGCTCGTTCACACCGAAGCACTTCCCGAAACTCGAAAGCTCGCATACCCGAATCATCTCGAAAAACTAAAAAAGTGTATTTTACGGGCCTAAATGTTATTTTTTTCCAAAAGTCACCCCGAGGTCATTGCCATCAGCAATGAGTTTTTATCATTGGCTCGTTTGCCATTGAACTAGGTCTAAAACTACTCAAAAATTGATCGCCCTTTTTTGGGCGAAAATCAACCTCGACTCACAATCGAGGCCAATGAATCTCTATGTTTATCGCTTTTGCTATGATATGTGTCCTAAAAAACATCAAATCAAGTATTATAGTTTTCCTATAGATTTTTTCATGCTCGTTCACACCGGCACTTCTCGAAACTCGAAAGTCCGCATGCGCGCATCGTCTCGAAAAGCAAGAAAAGTGTATTTTCCGGGCCTAAACGTCGTTTTTTTTGCAAAAATCACCCGAGGTCATGGCCATATGCAATGAGTTTTAATCATTGGCTCATTTTTCATCAAACTATATCTAAAACTCGCTTAAAACTTGGTCGACCTTTTTTGGTTAAAAATAAACCTCGACTCACGAGTAAAGGCCAATGAGTCTCTATGTTTATCTCTTTTGCTATGATGTAGGTACCACAAACCTCAATACAGGGATTATAGTTTTCCTATAGATTTCTTCACGCTAGTTCAAACCGGCCCTTCCCAAAACTCGAAAGCTCGCACGCTCGCATCTACTAAAAAAAGTTGAAAAGTGTATTTTCTAGGCACGAACGTTTTGTTTTGCAAAAATCTCCCCGAGGGCATGGCAATAGGCAATGAGTTTTTATCATTGGCTCATTTGCCATCGAATTAGATCTACAACTCCTCAAAACTTAATTGGCCTTTTGTGGGCAAAAATCAACCTCGACTCACTTGTCGAGGTCGATGAGTCTCTATGTTTGTCGTTTTTGCTATGTCGTGGGTCCCAAAAACCTTAAACCGGGGATAACAGCTTTTCTATAGATTTTTTCATGCTCGTTCACATCGGCTCTTCCCAAAACTCGAAAGCCCACATGCCCGAATTATCTCAAAAAACTAGAAAAGTATATTTTTTGGGCCTAAACGTCGTTTTTTTGCAAAAATCACCCCGAGGTCATTGCAAGAGGCTATGAGTTTTTATCATTGGCTCGTTTGCCATCGAACTAGGTCTAAAATTGCTCAAAACGAGATCGGCCTTTTTTTGGTGAAAATCAACCTCAACTCACGATTGAGGCCCTTCTAGGAACTCGAAAGCCTCGCATGTCTATATCTTCTCGAAAAACTACAAAAGTGTATTTTATGGGCCTAAACGTCATTTTCATGCAAAAATCACCCCGAGGTCATGGCTACGGGCGATGAGTTTTTATCATTGACTCATTTTCCATTGAACTAGGTTTAAAATTGCTCAAAACTTGGTCGGCCTTTTTTGGGTAAAAATCAACCTCGACTGACGATCGAGGTCGATGAGTGTCTATGTTTAGCACTTTTGCTATGATCCGGGACCCAAAAACCTTAAACCAGGGATTATAGTTTTTCTATAGATTTTTTACTCTCGTTGATCGTGGCGCTTAAAGGAAATCCAAAGCCCGCATGCACGTACAATCTCGAAAAACTTCAAAAGTGTATTTTTTACGCCTAAACGTTGTTTTCTTTCAAAAATCACCCCGAGGTCATTGCCAAAGGCAACGCGTTTTTATCGTTGGCTCGTTTGCCATCGAACTAGGTCTAAAACCGCCCAAAACTTGGTCGCGCATTTTTAGGCGAAAATCAACCTCGACTCACGATCAAGGTCGATGAGTCTCTTTCTTTGTCACTTTGGTTATGTTATGGGTCCCAAACCTCTCAAACCGGGGATAATAGTTTTCCTATAGATTTTTTCACGCTCATTCACACCGGCTCTTCCCGAAACTTGAAAACCCGCATGGCCGAATCATCTCGAAAAACTAGAAAAGTGTATTTTACGGGCCTAGACATCGTTGTTTTGCAAAAATCACCCCGATGTCATGGCCATATGCAATGAGTTTTAATCGTTGGCTCGTTTCCCATTGAACTACCTCTAAAACTCGTTTTAAACTTGGTCGGCCTTTTTTGGTTGAAAATCAACCTCGGCTCACGATCGAGGCCGATAAGTCTCTATGTTTGTCGCTTTTGCTATGATATGGGTCTCAAAAACCTTAAACCGGGGATTATAGTTTTCCTATAGATTTTTTTACGCTCGTTCACACCAGTACTTCCCGAAACTTGAAAGCCCGCATGCCTATATCATTTTGAAAACCTAAAAAAGTGTATTTTTTGGACGTAAACGTTGTTTTTTTGAAAAAATACCCCGAGGTCATGGCCATCGAAAATGAGTTTTTATCATTGGCTCCTTTGCCATTGAACTAGGTCTAAACCTCGCTCAAAACTTGATCGGCCTTTTTAGGCGAAAATCAACCTCTCGCTAACAGTCGAGGCCGATGAGTCTTTATGTTTGTCGCTTTTGCTATGATGTGGGTCCCAAAAACCTTAAACCGGGGATTATAGCTTTTGTATAGATTTTTTCATGCTCGTTCACACCAAGCACTTCCCGAAACTCGAAAGCTCGCATACCCGAATCATCTCGAAAAACTAAAAAAGTGTATTTTCCGGGCCTAAATGTTATTTTTTTCCAAAAGTCACCCCGAGGTCATTGCCATCGGCAATGAGTTTTTATCATTGGCTCGTTTGCCATTGAACTAGGTCTAAAAGTACTCAAAAATTGATCGCCCTTTTTTGGGCGAAAATCAACCTCGACTCACAATCGAGGCCAATGAATCTCTATGTTTATCGCTTTTGCTATGATATGTGTCCTAAAAAACATCAAATCAAGTATTATAGTTTTCCTATAGATTTTTTCATGCTCGTTCACACCGGCACTTCTCGAAACTCAAAAGTCCGCATGCCCGCATCGTCTCGAAAAGCAAGAAAAGTGTATTTTCCGGGCCTAAACGTCGTTTTTTTTGCAAAAATCACCCGAGGTCATGGCCATATGCAATGAGTTTTAATCATTGGCTCATTTTTCATCAAACTATATCTAAAACTACTTAAAACTTGGTCGACCTTTTTTGGTTAAAAATAAACCTCGACTCACGGTAAAGGCCAATGAGTCTCTATGTTTATCTCTTTTGCTATGATGTAGGTACCACAAACCTCAATACAGGGATTATAGTTTTCCTATAGATTTCTTCACGCTTGTTCGGACCGGCCCTTCCCGAAACTCGAAAGCTCGCACGCTCGCATCTTCTAAAAAAAGTAGAAAAGTGTATTTTCTAGGCCCGAACGTTTTGTTTTGCAAAAATCTCCCCGAGGGCATGGCAATAGGCAATGAGTTTTTATCATTGGCTCATTTGCCATCGAATTAGATCTACAACTCCTCAAAACTTAATTGGCCTTTTGTGGGCAAAAATCAACCTCGACTCACTCGTCGAGGTCGATGAGTCTCTATGTTTGTCGTTTTTGCTATGTTGTGGGTCCCAAAAACCTTAAACCGGGGATAACGGTTTTTCTATAGATTTTTTCATGCTCGTTCACATCGGCTCTTCCCAAAACTCGAAAGCCCACATGCCCGAATTATCTCAAAAAACTAGAAAAGTATATTTTTTGGGCCTAAACGTCGTTTTTTTGCAAAAATCACCCCGAGGTCATTGCAAGAGACTATGAGTTTTTATCATTGGCTCGTTTGCCATCGAACTAGGTCTAAAATTGCTCAAAACAGGATCGGCCTTTTTTTGGTGAAAATCAACCTCAACTCACGACTGAGGCCCTTCTAGGAACTCGAAAGCCTCGCATGTCTATATCTTCTCGAAAAACTACAAAAGTGTATTTTATGGGCCTAAACGTCATTTTCATGCAAAAATCACCCCGAGGTCATGGCTACGGGCGATGAGTTTTTATCATTGACTCATTTTCCATTGAACTAGGTTTAAAATTGCTCAAAACTTGGTCGGCCTTTTTGGGTAAAAATCAACCTCGACTGACAGTCGAGGCCGATGAGTGTCTATGTTTAGCACTTTTGCTATGATCCGGGACCCAAAAACCTTAAACTGGGGATTATAGTTTTTCTATAGATTTTTTACTCTCGTTGATCGTGGCCCTTAAAGGAAATCCAAAGCCCGCATGCACGTATAATCTCGAAAAACTTCAAAAGTGTATTTTTTACGCCTAAACGTTGTTTTCTTTCAAAAATCACCCCGAGGTCATTGCCAAAGGCAACGCGTTTTTATCGTTGGCTCGTTTTCCATCGAACTAGGTCTAAAACTCGCCCAAAACTTGGTCGCGCATTTTTAGGCAAAAATCAACCTCGCCTCACGATCAAGGTCGATGAGTCTCTTTCTTTGTCACTTTGGTTATGTTGTGGGTCCCAAACCTCTCAAACCAGGGATAATAGTTTTCCTATAGATTTTTTCACGCTCATTCACACCGGCTCTTCCCAAAACTTGAAAACCCGCATGGCCGAATCATCTCGAAAAACTAGAAAAGTGTATTTTCCGGGCCTAGACATCGTTGTTTTGCAAAAATCACCCCGAGGTCATGGCCATAGGCAATGAATTTTTATCGTTGGCTTGTTTGCCTTCGAACTAGGTCTAAAACTCGCTGAAAACTTGATTGGCCTTTTTTCAACAAAAATCAACCTCGACTCATAGTCGAGGCCCTTCTAGGAACTAGAAAGCCCGCATGTGTGTATCTTAAAAAAACTACAAAAGTGTATTTTATGGGCCTAAACGTCGTTTTCATGCAAAAATCACCCGAGGTCATGGCTACGGGCGATGAGTTTTTATCATTGGCTCATTTGCCATCGAACTAGGTTTAAAACTCGCTTAAAACTTCGTCGACCTTTTTTGGGCGAAAATCAACCTCGACTCACGGTCGAGGCCGATGAGTGTCTATGTTTATCACTTTTGCTATGATTTGGGACCCAAAAACCTTAAACCAGGGATTATAGCCTTTTTATAGATTTTTTCACTCTCGTTGACAACGGCCCTTACAGAAATCCCAAGCCCGCATGGACGTATCATCTCGAAAAACTTGAAAAGTGTATTTTTTATGCCTAAACGTCATTTTCTTTCAAAAATCACCCCGAGCTCATTGCCAAAGGGAATGAGTTTTTATCGTTGGCTTGTTTGCCATCGAACTAGGTCTAAAACTCGCTCAAAACTTGGTCGGTTTTTTGGGCGAAAATCAACCTCGGCTCACGGTCGAGGCCGATGAGTGTCTATGTTTGTCATTTTTGCTATGATGTAGGTCCCAAAAACCTCATTCCATGGATTATAGTTTTGCTATAGATTTTTTCACGCTCGTTCACATCGGCGCTTTTAGGATCTCGAAAACCCGTATGAGCGTATCATTTCAAAAAACTAAAAACTCGTATTTTTTGGGCGTAAACGTCATTTTCATGCAAAAATCACCTCGAGGTCATGGCCACGGGCGATGAGTTTTTATTGTTGGCTCGTTTACCATCGAACTAGATCTAAAATGACTCAAAACTTGGTTGGCCTTTTTTGGGGGAAAGTCAACCCCGACTCACGATCAAGGTCGAGGAATGTCTATGTTTGTCGCTTTTGCTATGATGTAGGTCCCAAAAACCTCAAACCGGGGAATTTAATTTTCCTATATATTTTCTCAAGCTCTTCACATCGGCCCTTCCCGAAACTCGAAAGTCCACATGATCGCATTATCTCGAAAAGCTAAAAAATTGTATTTTCTCGACCTTAAAGTCATTTTTTTGCAAAAACCACCCCGAGGTCATGGCCACGAGCAATGAGTTTTTATCATTGGCTCATTTGCCATCGAACTTTGTCTAAAACTACTTAAAACTCGGTTGGCTTTTTTTGGGCGAAAATCAACCTCGGCTCATAGTTGAGGCCGATGAGTCTCTATGTTTGTCGCTTTTGCAATGATGTAGGTCCCAAAAACATTAAATCGGGGATTATAGTTTTGCTTTAGATTTTTTCACGCTTGTTCATACCGACCATTTTAGGAACTCGAAAGCCCGCATGCCCGTATCATTTCAAAAAACTAGAAAAGTGTATTTTCCGGGCCTAAATGTCATTTTCTTACAAAAATCACCTCGAGGTCATGGCCACGAGCGATAAGATTTTATCGTTGGCTCATTTTCCATTGAACTAGGTCTAAAACTCGCTCAAAACCCGGTCGGGCTTTTTTGGGAAAAAATCAACCTCATCTCACAGTCGAGGCCGATGAATGTCTATGTTTGTCGCTTTTGCTATGATCTAGGTCCCAAAAACCTAAAATCGTGGATTATAGTTTTGTTATAGATTTTTTCTCACTTGTTCACATCGACTTTTCTAGAAACTCGAAAGCTCGTATGCCCGTATATCCCAAAAAACTAAAAAAGTGTATTCTGTGGGCCTAAACGTTATTTTCATGCAAAAATCACCCCGAGGTCATGGGCACGGGCGATGAGTTTTTATTGTTGGCTCATTTGCCATTGAACTAGGTCTAAAACTCGCTCAAAACTTAGTCGGCCTTTTTTGGGCGAAAATCAACCTCGACTTACGGTCGAGGCCAATGAGTGTCTATGTTTGTCGCTTTTGCTTTTCC
Organism: Dovyalis caffra; assembly: GCA_963924115.1. Classification (NCBI taxonomy): domain Eukaryota; kingdom Viridiplantae; phylum Streptophyta; class Magnoliopsida; order Malpighiales; family Salicaceae; genus Dovyalis; species Dovyalis caffra. The sequence continues at coordinate 710,510 of CAWUPB010001198.1, read as the reverse complement.
TATAGATTTTTTCGCGCTCGATCACACCGGCCCTTACAGAAACCCAAAGCCCGTATGCCCGTATCATCTCGAAAACTTGAAAAGTGTATTTTTTACCCATAAATGTCATTTTCTTCTAAAAATCACCCCGAGTTCATTGCTAAAGGCAATGAGTTTTTATCGTTGGCTCGTTTGCCATCTAACTAGGTCTAAAACTCGCTCAAAACATGGTCGACCTTTTTTGGGCGTAAATCAACCTAAGCTTACCATCAAGGCTAATGAGTCTCTATGTTTGTCGCTTTTGCTATGATGTTGGTCCCAAAAACCTTAACCTGGGGATTATAGTTTTCCTATAGATTTTTTCACGCTCGTTCACACCAACCCTTCTAGGAACTCGAAATCCCGCATGCCCGTATCATCTCAAAAAACTAGAAGAGTGTATTTTCCGGGCCTAAACGTCGTTTTCTTGCAAAAATCACCCTTAGGTCATGGCCACCGGTGATGAGTTTTTACCGTTGGCTCATTTTCAATCGAACTAGGTCCAAAACTACTCAAAACTTGGTCGGGCTTTTTTGAGTGAAAATCAAACTCCGCTCACGATTGAGGTCGATGAGTGTCTATGTTTGTCGCTTTTGCTTTTCCTATAGATTTTTTCACGCTCGATCACACCGCCCTTACAGAAACCTAAAGCCCGTATGCCCGTATCATCTCGAAAACTTGAAAAGTGTATTTTTTACCCATAAATGTCATTTTCTTCTAAAAATCACCCTAAGTTCATTGCCGAAGGCAATGAGTTTTTATCGTTAACTCGTTTGCCATCTAACTAGGTCTAAAACTCGCTCAAAACATGGTAGACCTTTTTTGGGCGTAAATCAACCTAAGCTTACCATCAAGGCTAATGAGTCTCTATGTTTGTCGCTTTTGCTATGATGTTGGTCCCAAAAACCTTAACCCGGGGATTATAGTTTTCCTATAGATTTTTTCACGCTCGTTCACACCGACCCTTCTAGGAACTCGGAATCCCGCATGCCCGTATCATCTCAAAAAACTAGAAAAGTGTATTTTTTGGGCCTAAACGTCGTTTTCTTGCAAAAATCACCCCTAGGTCATGGCCACGAGCGATGAATTTTTATCGTAGGCTCATTTGCCATCGAACTATGTCTAAAACTCGCTCAAAACTTGGTCGGGCTTTTTTGGGCGAAAATCAACCTCGACTCACAGTCGAGGTCAATGAGTGTCTATGTTTGTCGCTTTTGCTATGATCCGAGTCCCAAAAACCAAAACCAAGGATTATATTTTTCCTATATTTTTTGTCACACTCGAACACACCAGCCCTTATAGGAAATCTAAAGCCCACATGCTTGTATCATCTCGAAAAACTTGGAAAGTGTATTTTTTATGCCTAAATGTCGTTTTCATATAAAAAGCACTCGAAGGTCATTGCCAAAGGCAATGAGTTTTTATTGTTGGCTCGTTTTCCATCTAACTAGGTCTAAAATTGCTAAAAAATTGGTCAACCTTTTTTGGGCGAAAATCAACCTCGACTCACCGTCGAGGCCAATGGGTCTCTATGTTTGTCGCTTTTTCTAGGATGTTGGTGCCAAAAACCATAAACCGGGGATTTTAGTTTTTCTATAGATTTTTTCACACTCGTTCACATCGGCCCTTGGAGGAACTCGAAATCCCGCATGCCCGTATCATCTTAAAAAACTAGAAAAGTGTATTTTCTAGGCGTATACATCATTTTCTTGCAAAAATCACCCCGAGGTCATGGCCACGAGTGATGAGTTTTTACTATTGGCTCATTTTCAATCGAACTAGGTCTAAAACTCGCTCCAAACTTGGTTGGGCTTTTTTGGGCGAAAATGAACCTCGACTCACGAGTCGAGGTCGATGAGTGTCTATGTTTGTCGCTTTTGCTTTTTCTATAGATTTTTTCACGCTCGATCACATCAGCCCTTACAGAAACCCAAAGCCCGCATGCCCGTATCATCTCAAAAAACTTGAAAAGTGTATTTTTTTTCCCATAAACGTCGTTTTGTTCTAAAAATCACCCCGAGGTCATTGCCAAAGGAAATGACTTTTTATCGTTGGCTCGTTTGCCATCTAACTAGGTCTAAAACGGCTCAATACATGGTTGACCTTTTTGGACGAAAATCAACCTAAGCTTACCATCAAGGCTAATGAATCTCTATGTTTGTCGCTTTTGCTATGATATTGGTCCCAACAACCTTAATCCAGGGATTATAGTTTTCCTATAGATTTTTTCACGCTCGTTCACATCGGCCGTTCTAGGAACTCGAAAGCCCGCATGCCCGTATCATCTCAAAAAACTAGAAAAGTGTATTTTCCGGACCTAAACGTCATTTTCTTACAAAAATCACCCCTAGGTCATGGCCACATGCGATGAGTTTTTATCATTGGCTCATTTACCATCGAACTAAGTCTAAAACTACTCAAAACTTGGTCGGGCTTTTTTGGGCGAAAATCAACCACAACTCACGGTCGAGGCCGATGAGTGTCTATGTTTGTCGCTTTTGCTATGATTTGGGTCCGAAAAACCTTAAACCAAAGATTATAGTTTTGTTATAGATTTTTTCTCACTCGTTCACACCGATTTTTTTAGAAACTCGAAAGCTCGTATGCCCGTATCATCTCAAAAAACTAGAAAAGTGTATTTTGTGGGCCTAAACGTCATTTTCATGCAAAAATCACCCCGAGGTCATGGGGACGAGCAATGAGTTTTTATCGTTGGCTCGTTTGCCATTGAACTAGGTCTAAAACTCGCTCAAAACATAGTTGGCCTTTTTTGGGCGAAAATCAACCTCGGCTTACAGTTGAAGCCAATGAGTGTCTATGTTTGTCGCTATTGCTATGATGTATTTGCCAAAAATCTCAAACTAGGGATTCTAATTTTCCTATATATTTTCTCATGCTCGCACACCGGCCCTCCCCGAAAGTCCGCACACCCGTATCATCGAAAAGCTAGAAAATTGTATTTTCCGGGCCTAAATGTCAATTTTTTACAAAAATCACCCCGAGGTCATGGCCACGAGCACCGAGTTTTTATCATTGGCTCGTTTTCCATCGAACTTGTTCTAAAACTACTCAAAACTTGGTCGGCTTTTTTTGGGCAAAAATTAACCTTAGCTTACAGTTGAGGCCGATGAGTCTCTATGTTTGTCTCTTTTGCAATGATGTAGGTCCCTAAAACCATAAACCAAGGATTATAGTTTTGCTATAGATTTTTTCACGCTCATTCACACCGGCCCTTTCGGCAACTCGAAAGCCCGCATGCCCGTATCATCTCAAAAAGCTAGAAAAAGTGTATTTTCTTGGCCTAAACGTCATTTTCTTGAAAAAATCACCCTAAGGTCATGACCACGGGCGATGAGTTTTTATAATTGGCTCACTTGCCATCGAATTAGGTCTAAAACTTCTCAAAACTAGGTCGACCTTTTTTGGGCGGAAATCAACCTCGACTCACAGTCGAGGCCAATGAGTGTCTATATTTGTCACTTTTGCTATGATCCGGGTCCCAAAAACCATAAACCAGGGATTATATTTTTCCTATAGATTTTTTCACGCTCGATCACACCGCCCTTACAGGAAATCCAAAGCCCGCATGCCTATATCATCTAGAAAAACTTGAAAAGTGTATTTTTTACGCCCAAACGTCGTTTTCTTGTAAAAATCACCCAAAGGTCATTGCCAAAGGCAATGAGTTTTTATTGTTGGCTCGTTTTCCATCTAACTAGGTCTAAAATTGCTGAAAAATTGGTGGACCTTTTTTGGGCAAAAATTAAACTCGACTCACTCGTCGAGGCCTATGGGTCTCTATGTTTGTCACTTTTTCTATGATGTTGGTGCCAAAAACATTAAACCGGGGATTTTAGTATTTCTATAGATTTTTTCACGCTTGTTCACACCGGCCCTTCCAGAACTCGAAATCCTACATGCCCGTATCATCTTAAAAAACTAGAAAAGTGTATTTTCTAGGCCTAAATGTCGTTTTCTTGCAAAAATCACCCCGAGGTCATGGCCACAGGCGATGAGTTTTTACCGTTGGCTCATTTTCAATCGAACTAGGTCTAAAACTCGCTCAAAACGTGGTCGGGCTTTTTGGGTGAAAATCAACCTCGACTCACGGTCGAGGTCGATGAGTGTCTATGTTTGTCACTTTTGCTTTTCCTATAGATTTTTTCACGCTCGATCACACCGCCCTTACAGGAAACCCAAAGCCCGTATGCCCGTATCATCTCGAAAACTTGAAAAGTGTATTTTTTACCTATAAATGTCATTTTCTTCTAAAAATCACCCTAAGTTCATTGCCAAAGGCAATGAGTTTTTATCATTGGCTTGTTTGCCATCTAATTAGGTCTAAAACTCGCTCAAAACATGGTCGACTCGTTTTGGGCGTAAATCAACCTAAGCTTACCATCAAGGCTAATGAGTCTCTATGTTTGTCGCTTTTGCTATGATGTTGGTCCCAAAAACCTTAACCCGGGGATTATAGTTTTCCTATAGATTTTTTCACGCTCATTCACACCGACCCTTCAAGGAACTCGAAAGCTCGCATGCTCGTATCATCTCAAAAAACTAAAAAAGTTTATTTTCCGGGCCTAAACATCGTTTTCTTGCAAAGATACCCCTAGGTCATGGCCACAGGCGATGACTTTTTATCGTTGGCTCATTTGCCATCGAACTAGGTCTAAAACTCGGTCAAAACTTGGTCGGGCTTTTTGGGCGAAAATCAACCTCGACTCACGAGTCGAGGTCAATGAGTGTCTATGTTTGTCGCTTTTGCTATGATCCGAGTCCCAAAAACCATAAACCGGGGATTATATTTTTCTTATAGTTTTTGTCACACTCGAACACACCAGCCCTTATAGGAAATCTAAAGCCCACATGCCCGTATCATCTCGAAAGACATGGAAAGTGTATTTTTTACGCCTAAATATTATTTTCTTATAAAAAGCACTCGAAGGTCATTGCCAAAGGCAATGAGTTTTTATTGTTGTCTCGTTTTCCAGCCTAACTAGGTCTAAAACTCGCTCAAAAATTGGTCGACCTTTTTTGGGCGAAAATCAACCTCGACTCACCGTCGAGGCCAATGGGTGTCTATGTTTGTCGCTTTTTCTAGGATGTTGGTGCCAAAAACCTTAAACCGGGGATTTTAGTTTTTCTATAGATTTTTTCACACTCGTTCACACCGCCCTTGCAGGAACTTGAAATCTCGCATGCTCGTATCATCTTAAAAAACTAGAAAAGTGTATTTTCTAGGCGTATACATCATTTTCTTGTAAAAATCACCCCGAGGTCATGGCCACAGGTGATGAGTTTTTACTCGTTGGCTCATTTTCAATCGAACTAGGTCTAAAACTCGCTCCAAACTTGGTCGGGCTTTTTTAGGCGAAAATCAACCTCGACTCACGGTCGAGGTCGATGAGTGTCTATGTTTGTCGCTTTTGCTTTTCCTATAGATTTTTTCACGCTCGATCACAACGGCCCTTACAGAAACCCAAAGCCCGCATGCCCGTATCATCTCAAAAAACTTGAAAAGTGTATTTTTTTCCCATAAACATCATTTTGTTCTAAAAATCACCCCGAGGTCATTGCCAAAGGAAATGACTTTTTATCGTTGGCTCGTTTGCCATCTAACTAGGCCTAAAACGACCGAATACATGGTCGGGCTTTTTTGGCGAAAATCAACCTCGACTTACCATCAAGGCTAATGAGTCTCTATGTTTGTCGCTTTTGCTATGATATTGGTCCCAACAACCTTAATCCAAGGATTATAGTTTTCCTATGGATTTTTTCACGTTCATTCACATTGGCCTTTCTAGGAACTCGAAAGCCCGCATGCCCGTATCATCTCAAAAAACTAGAAAAGTGTATTTTCCGGACCTAAACGTCATTTTCTTACAAAAATCACCCCTAGGTCATGGCCACGAGCAATGAGTTTTTATCATTGGCTCATTTACCATCGAACTAGGTCTAAAACTCGCTCAAAACTTGGTCGGGCTTTTTTGGGCGAAAATCAACCTCGACTCACGGTCGAGGCCGATGAGTGTCTATGTTTGTCGATTTTGCTATGATCCGAGTCCCAAAAACCATAAACCAAGGATTATATTTTTCCTATAGTTTTTTTCACGCTTGATCACACCGGCCTTTATAGGAAGTCCAAAGCCGGCATGCTCGTATCATCTCGAAAAACTTGGAAAGTGTATTTTTTACGCCTAAACGTCGTTTTCTTATAAAAAGCACCCTAAGGTCATTGCCAATGGCAATGAGTTTATATCATTGGCTCGTTTTCCATCTAGCTAGGTCTAAAACTCGTTCAAAAATTGGTCGACCTTTTTTCGACGAAAATCAACCTCGGCTCACCGTCGAGGCCAATGGGTGTCTATGTTTGTCGCATTTTCTAGGATGTTGGTGCCAAAAACCTTAAATCGGGAATTTTAGTTTTTCTATAGTTTTTTTCACACTCGTTCACACCGGTCCTTGCGGGAACTCGAAATCCCGCATGCCCGTATCATCTTAAAAAACTAGAAAAGTGTATTTTCTAGGCGTAAATATCATTTTCTTGCAAAAATCACCCCGAGGTCATGGCCACGGGTGATGAGTTTTTACTCGTTGGCTCATTTTCAATCGAACTAGGTCTAAAACTCGCTCCAAACTTGGTCGGGCTTTTTGGGCGAAAATCAACCTCGACTCACGGTCGAGGTCGATGAATGTCTATGTTTGTCGCTTTCGCTTTTCCTATAGAATTTTTCAAGCTCGATCACATCGGCCCTTACAGGAAACCCAAAGCTCGCATGCCCGTATCATCTCGAAAAACTTGAAAAGTGTATTTTTTGCCCATAAACGCATTTTTGTTCTAAAAATCACCCCGAGGTCGTTGCCAAAGGCAATGAGTTTTTATCGTCGGCTCATTTGCCATCGAACTAGGTTTAAAACTCGCTCAAAACTTGGTCGGGCTTTTTTGGGCAAAAATCAACCTCGGCTCACGGTCGAGGCCGATGAGTATCTATGTTTGTCGCTTTTGCTATGATATTGGTCCCAACAACCTTAATCCAGGGATTATAGTTTTCCTATAGATTTTTTCACGCTCGTTCACATCGGCCCTTCAAGAAACTCGAAAGCCCGCATGCTCGTATCATCTCAAAAAGTTAGAAAAGTGTATTTTCCGGACCTAAACGTCATTTTCTTACAAAAATCACCCCTAGGTCATGGCCAAAGGCGATGAGTTTTTATCATTGGCTCATTTACCATCGAACTAGGTCTAAAACTACTCAAAACTTGGTCGGGCTTTTTGGGCGAAAATCAACCACAACTCACGGTCGAGGCCGATGAGTGTCTATGTTTGTCGCTTTTGCTATGATTTGGGTCCCAAAAACCATAAAACAGGGATTATATTTTTCCTATAGTTTTTTTCACGCTCGATCACGCCGGCCCTTATAGGATGTCCAAAGCCGGCATGCTCGTATCATCTCGAAAAACTTGGAAAGTGTATTTTTTACGCCTAAACGTCGTTTTCTTATAAAAAGCACCCCAAGGTCATTGCCAAAGGCAATGAGTTTTTATCATTGGCTCGTTTTCCATCTAACTAGGTCTAAAATTGCTCAAAAATTTGTCAATCTTCTTTCGACGAAAATCAACCTCGACTCATCGTCGAGGCAAATGGGTGTCTATGTTTGTCGCATTTTCTAGGATATTAGTGCCAAAAACCTTAAACCGGGAATTTTAGTTTTTCTATAGATTTTTTCACACTCGTTCACACCGGCCCTTGCGAGAACTCGAAATCTCGCGTGCTTGTATCATCTTAAAAAACTAGAAAAGTATATTTTCTAAGCGTAAACATCATTTTCTTGCAAAAATCACCCCGAGCTCATGGCCACGGGTGATGAGTTTTTACTCGTTGGCTCATTTTCAATCGAACTAGGTCCGAAAGCTGCTCCAAACTTGGTCGGGCTTTTTGGGCGAAAATCAACCTCGGCTCACGATCAAGGTCGATGAGTGTCTATGTTTGTCACTTTTACTTTTCCTATAGATTTTTTCACGCTCGATCACATCGGCCCTTACAGAAACCCAAAGCCCGCATGCCCGTATCATCTCAAAAAACTTGAAAAGTGTATTTTTTGCCCATAAACGTCGTTTTGTTCTAAAAATCACCCCGAGGTCATTACCAAAGGCAATGAGTTTTTATCGTTGGCTCATTTGCCATCGAACTAGGTTTAAAACGACTCAAAACTTGGTCGGGCTTTTTTGGGTGAAAATCAACCTCGGCTCACGAGTCGAGGCCAATGGGTGTCTATATTTGTCGCATTATCTAGGATGTTGGTCCCAACAACCTTAATCCAAGGATTATAATTTTCCTATAGATTTTTTCACGCTCGTTCACATCGGCCCTTCTAGGAACTCGAAAGCCCGCATGCCCGTATCATCTCAAAAAACTAGAAAAGTGTATTTTCTGGACCTAAATGTCATTTTCTTACAAAAATACCCCTAGGTCATGGCCACGGGCGATGAGTTTTTATCATTGGCTCATTTACCATCGAACTAGGTTTAAAACTCGCTCAAAACTTGGTCGGGCTTTTTTGAGCGAAAATCAACCTCGACTCACGGTCGAGGCCGATGAGTGCCTATGTTTGTCGCTTTTGCTATGATCCGAGTCCCAAAAACCATAAACCAAGGATTATATTTTTCCTATGGTTTTTTTCACGCTCGATCACACCGGCCCTTATAGGAAATCTAAAGCCGGCATGCCCGTATCATCTCGAAAAACTTGGAAAGTGTATTTTTTACGCCTAAACGTCGTTTTCTTATAAGAAGCACCCCATGGTCATTGCCAAAGGCAATGAGTTTTTATCATTGGCTCGTTTTCCATCTAATTAGGTCTAAAACTCGCTCAAAAATTGGTCGACCTTTTTTCGGAAAAAATCAACCTCGGCTCACCGTCGAGGCCAATGGGTGTCTATGTTTGTCGCATTTTCTAGGATGTTGGTGCCAAAAACCTTAAACCGGGGATTTTAGTGTTTCTATAGATTTTTTCACGCTTGTTCACGCTAGCCCTTCTAGGAACTCGAAATCCTGCATGCTCGTATCATCTTAAAAAACTAGAAAAGTATATTTTCTAGGCGTAAACATCATTTTCTTGCAAAAATCACCCCGAGGTCATGGCCATAGGTGATGAGTTTTTACTCGTTGGCCGATTTTCAATCGAACTAGGTCTAAAACTGCTCCAAACTTGGTCGGGCTTTTTGGGCGAAAATCAACCTCGGCTCACGGTCGAGGTCGATGAGTGTCTATGTTTGTCGCTTTTGCTTTTCCTATAGATTTTTTGACGCTCGATCACAACGGCCCTTACAGAAACCCAAAGCCCGCATGCCCGTATCATCTCAAAAAACTTGAAAAGTGTATTTTTTGCCCATAAACGTCGTTTTGTTCTAAAAATCACCTTGAGGTAATTACCAAAGGCAATGACTTTTTATCGTTGGCTCGTTTGTCATCTAACTAGGTTTAAAACGGCTCAATACATGGTCGACCTTTTTTGGCGAAAATTAAGCTAAGCTTACCATTAAGGCTAATGAGTCTCTATGTTTGTCGCTTTTGCTATAATATTGGTCCCAACAACCTTAATCCAGGGATTATAGTTTTCCAATAGATTTTTTCACGCTCGTTCACATCGGCCCTTCTAGGAACTCGAAAGCCCGCATGCTCGTATCATCTCAAAAAACTAGAAAAGTGTATTTTCTAGGCCTAAACGTCATTTTCTTACAAAAATCACCCCTAGGTCATGGCCACAGGTGATGAGTTTTTATCATTATCTCATTTACCATCGAATTAGGTCTAAAACTCGCTCAAAACTTGGTTGGGCTTTTTGGGCGAAAATCAACCACAACTCACGAGTCGAGGCGAATGAGTGTCTATGTTTGTCGCTTTTGCTATGATCCGAGTCCCAAAAACCATAAACCGGGGATTATATTTTTCTCATAGTTTTTTTCACGCTCGATCACACCGGCCTTTATAGGAAGTCCAAAGCCGGCATGCCCGTATCATCTCGAAAAAGTTGAAAAGTGTATTTTTTACGCCTAAACATCGTTTTCTTATAAAAAGCACTCGAAGGTCATTGCCAAAGGCAATGAGTTTTTATCATTGGCTCGTTTTCCATATAACTAGTCGTAAACTCGCTCAAAAATTGGTCGACCTTTTTTCGATGAAAATCAACCTCGGCTCACAGTTGAGGTCGATGAGTGTCTATGTTTGTCACTTTTGCTTTTCCTATAGATTTTTTCACGCTCGATCACATCGGCCCTTACAGAAACCAAAAGCCCGCATGCCCGTATCATCTCGAAAAACTTGAAAAGTGTATTTTTTGCCCATAAATTTCGTTTTTTTCTAAAAATCACCACGAGGTCATTGCCAAAGGCAATGAGTTTTTATCGTTGGCTCATTTGCCATCGAACTAGGTTTAAAACTCGCTCAAAACTTGGTCGGGCTCTTTTGGGCGAAAATCAACCACGGCTCACGGTCGAGGCCGATGAGTGTCTATGTTTGTCGCTTTTGCTATGATCCGAGTCCCAAAAACCATAAACCGGGGATTATATTTTTCCTATAGTTTTTTTCACGCTCGATCACACCGGCCCTTATAGGAAGTCCAAAGCCGGCAAGCTCGTATCATATCGAAAAAGTTGGAAAGTGTATTTTTTATGCCTAAACATCGTTTTCTAATAAAAAGCACCCGAAGGTCATTGCCAAAGGCAATGAGTTTTTATCATTGGCTCGTTTTCCATATAACTAGGTCTAGAACCGCTCAAAAATTGGTCGACCTTTTTTCGGCGAAAATCAACCTCGGCTCACGGTCGAGGTCCGTGAGTGTCTATGTTTCACTTTTGCTTTTCCTATAGATTTTTTCACGCTCGATCACATCGGCCCTTACAGAAACCCAAAGCCCGCATGCCCGTATCATCTCGAAAAACTTGAAAAGTGTATTTTTTGCCCATAAACGTCGTTTTGTTTTAAAAATACCACGAGGTCATTGCCAAAGGCAATGAGTTTTTATCGTTGGCTCATTTGCCATCGAACTAGGTTTAAAA